>CM060924.1:122170196-122520196 GCA_030737875.1 Allium sativum | reverse complement strand
TACATAATGGCTTTAGAGCTGAGATTTTGTAAATAGCTCTGGTACATTGATTTTATGGTCTCTGTCTGTTGGAACGATTTTGCTGGTGAAAATCGTGTTTTTGCTTGCAACTGAAGAGAGAAGGCGGTTTTGAGTTCCAGTCAATGTTTTTGCAAGCAAGCAAGTGTCATGTGGACGGGATTATTGAATCGTGATCCACTCTTTAAGTTGTGACTAACAGGGCTGTTGCTAGAGCACACCAAATGTCTGTACTGTGAAATATGACTTCATTGTACATAGATAACTGGGTTTGTGGACAGGATTCTCTTTCGTGTGAGTATTTCTGTGTGTACAGGGTTTGAGGCGTACATAGAAGAACACCCATTTATAGTATGAATATTGAAGTTTTCCCACCTTAACAACAGCTACATAGAAGCTCATAATCTGCGTTTGAACCAATTTTACCCATCGTAAAATTCGTGGCTACTATTTTGTTTCTCCTGCTTCTCCTTCTTGTGGAAATTTACAGCTTTGCGGAAGCGTTTAAATCAGGATTTTAATAATTCAAATCACAAAGAGATAATTTTGTTAAAAAAACAAAATGACAATGCAATCAAAACACAAGCGAAGGATATTCCATCCAACCGTCATCTTTAATGATTTACCAAAAACGAGTTTTGTTTACATTTATTGGAACGAGCCCCAAATAAATAGCTTACAATTGAATCGATGAAAGAATATCAAGATTACTAATATTATTGGAGAAGACAGTAATGTTGGTACATCAATCCACCACATCGATATCCCGACGTTACAAATCTGGTATCTCTTAAATACGAATACACAATTGCATCTCCAATCATCCCTTAATTCTAGAAGCTACCTCGCTCATTGCCACTCCCAACCCTTTCGAACCATGAGAAACGAGGAAAAAAATATCAAAACGACTAATATTGTTGGAGAAGAACCATGAAGAACGAGTATAAATCCTTGGATCACAATTTTTTTGGTTTCAATCAGCCCTAATTTCGGTATTCAATTCGGTCACAATCAATCCAATCTTTGAAGTAGCTTATACAGAAAATTCGAAGATCTTAGCAAATATCCAAATTGCCCCTTTAAAGTATCATAAATATCCATTTCCCTTTTTAATTGTGACAACAAGGAATTTCGCTCGATCCGAATCAGTCGCTAAACTGACCAAGACCGTTCGAAACCCTTGATTGTTTTGAGAACACGACAAATTGGAACACAAACAGAAGAACTTTTCATTGTTATTTACAACAATTTATCAGAATACAAGAATATACAGAGTATTAACAAATAAAATACATTCGATAAATATCAGAGATTACAATAAATTACATAGCAGCGGAAAATAATACAAAACACAACTGAAAGTGATACACGGATACAGAGCTTTCCGAGCATAGTTCCAGCTGTAAATCAGGATCCTATGAATATAAATCTGCAAAACCAAAACTACTAGCTGCCCGTGTCGAAAATAAGGGCACTCAGAGTTTAGGTTAAAACAATAAACTCCAGGTCAGTCATGTGACTGGTGTGAGAACTAAAACAGTTATTAATCTTTATTTTAAAGCTAGGTAAATCAAGACCACGCCGTATAACACGGAACGGATTTCCTCCCAAGAATACCGGTGCATAAAACAACAGCGCAATGCTAAATAAAGAACAATGAAGTTATTATAAGACCCAGGTCCCATCACACAATGCAACGCAAGCCGGAGGATAGGGTTTTTACCTTATAATAGCCAAGAATGCTTGGTACGCGAAATTTCATCTTTTAATATTACTATAAGTGTGTAGTGTATAAAACAACTTCAAATCATATGTATCAATCATAGACGGCATAAGTGCCCCATACCACTATGTCGCCATATATAGATTCTACAATCAAAACCGCAAAATCACGTATTTGGAAATTGGATTTCCATCTGCGAACCGAGGCAAGGGATCGTCCTCACCGCTTCGAGACGCTCTAGCCCGTGTCTCAGGCAAGTACTCAGTCAAGCCTTGGATCGTCAGGGCCGGTCCACCGATGTGGATTAAAATGCCTGAACACTGCGTCTTCCCACCCTATGGGGTGTAAGTCTGGTCCGTCTGCCGACCAGAATGCATCGGCCGAAACCGATATAACCGAGGCGCCTCGCAACAGCAACAACCACACAGGTGAAAATAATATAAATGTCAGCCAGTTTAAGCACTGACACCACCTCTAGCTAGAAAGAAACGCATGCCCTCCCTGAGGTCCTCTCCCCTTTTTGGTTCACAACCGGGGTGTGAGGCTCGCGAATTAACGCTACATAAAGCTATGTCACACAGGCCGTGCTTTGATCATCAACCACAAGACTCTGCTTTTCAACAGAAGCCTTGATCATTTGCATCTTAGCATGCCACACAGGCAAACCACTTCATGCAACCGATATCCATCAATCACACAGAATGATTTCCAATGTCGGACACACAGTCCATTTACAAGTCCGTTCTGGGTCTGAACGAAACCAGAGGCACCTTGTACCTCGCATATCCATCGATCTCCAAGTACGTCTGGACGATCACCAACTGATTCCCTCCTCTTGGGTGTACAGCCCAATCAAGATCATCAGTAATCACCCAAACGATGTGAAGACCTCCGGTCTTCGACCACCGTCTTCATTCTCGACACCACGTCGAATCAGTTATTCAGAATGGGATAAACCCGGTCTTTCTGAATAACTCGCGTATATTATAAATACGTGTTACACAAACACAACATACGCCTCATTCCAATTCATCAGTCACTAACCGTAAATTAGTAAGAGAATAATTCTCCAAATATTAACCCCGAAGGCCGAAACCAACATCAGATCAATACCCAGGAAACCATTCATCTTAACTAATCTTCAGTTAGTTGCTAAATTTCACATTCTTGGGGAAAGGTTCCCCTTGATTTTATCAAAGATAAATTATTTAAATTTATTCTTTAATCTTCTTTTTAATATCAATTCAAACCAAATTATGGTTTATCCAAACTAATCGGGATTAACGAACCTTACCGAAGTAATCAATTGTTAAATTTCCCAACCCCAACTTATTCATCCCATGAAGTAAAACGGGTAATATTTCATATCTAACACCACGGTGTTATCAGTAAATTCAATTACCATTTCACGTTTAAATCTAATTAAAGGTTTAACTATCGTCTGGAGTAAAACTGGCGGTACTCCATTCTCGATCATTCCTTGAATTTGATAATTTTAATTATCAAATTCACTTTTCAATCTATTTAAAGATTCATTAAAACTCCACTTAGTTTTTATCTTTTAACTGGGTTAAAGAACCAATGTCATTTAAAACACGATTCACGATAAACCCATAATCACATTCTATTCCATCAGCCCTTAACCGTAAATTAGCAAGTGAACAATTCCCTAAGTAATAACCCCGAAGGCCGAAACCGACATTAGGTCAATACCCAAGAAACCATTCAACTTAACTAATCTTTAGTTAATTTCTGATTTTCTTAACTCCATTGGGTCTAAGAACAGTATTATTAAAGATACCGTTCACGACAACCCAAAATCACATTGCATTAATTATCGGGTTAAAGAACAAATGTTAGTTAAAACACCGTTCACGATAAACCCAAAAATCAATTCCAATTCAATTCCGATTAAATATTATTTAATTGGTACACTTCATTAAATCTAAATAAAAAGATTTAATCTTTTTCTCAACTGGGTTTTAGAACAGTGTTAATGAAGACACCATTCACGACAAACCCAAATCCCATTTGATATTAAATACAAGGCTCTGAATAGAAAATATATCGGCTTATATTCAATATCAAATTCTACGACCAACAAATATCGTATTGGAAATAACGATATAAATATATCTTCCAAATTTCCCTAACAATATCTGTATAATCACAAAATCCCACATCGAAATATTCCGAAGACAATTTCGATTTAAATCAACTCCAATTCAATTATTGGAAATTCTGATTACTTTTAAAACCATTTCAAATCCCATTTATTTATTTGAAAATAAACAAATTATTATTCTAGTTCAAAACTAGTTCATTTCGATAAAAATCTACTTTTATCTTTTCAAATTTGGAAATTTTCATCCCAATTCTTCCCAAATCATTTCTTATGATTTTACACAAATTATTACTATTTTTAATAATTTTATCAAGGCCCGTACAGTCGATTTCCATCAACGGTCATCGAACTGCACTTACAACGACCTTTTCCAAATTTGATTTGGACATAATTCCAAATCCAACCGTTAGATTTCTAATTTCTAATATTCGTTAGAAAGCTCTTTTCGATACGAACGCAACGGTTCCGGTTTGAGGAGAATCCGACGGTCGGATCTCCCGTAATGTTCGTTCCAAGTCAATGGTCGAAATTCACGAACTACCGCAGCGCGGCGCGTTCTATTCAGGCCATTATATTATATATATAATATATATTTCATCGATTTCTATTTAAAACGAATTTTATAAATCGTTTTAAATTTGTTTTCAAAACGATTTCAACTTCTTATTCAATTTCAAATCAAAAGTGAATTTTTCCTTATAAATTCGTTTTAAATTCATTTCAAACTGATTTCAATTCCAATCGATTTCAATTAAATTTCAGTTCGTTTTAAATTCCATTCAAAACAATTTCCATTCATTTTTAATTTAATTCCAATTCAATTCAATTTGAATTCAATTTCATTTCTATTCAATTCAAATTTAATTCATTTTCTATTTCAATTCAATTGAATTCATTTTCTATTTAATTTCAATTTGAATTCATTTTCTATTTAATTTCAATTTGAATTCATTTCAATTCAATTCAATTTCAATTCGAATTATATTTTCAAAATATTCGATTTTGAAATCTCTTTTCAATATTCATTATAAAATCGACAAATTTCCCGTTCGCGTTGAAATGGCGTTTAACTACTTAACACGGCTTCACATTTCAATATTCAATGAATATTATTTTAAAGTATTCGATAATTCTGAACTGGAATCAGACACAGTCAATTACCATATAATGTTGATTATATGGATTTCACATAACAAATGTGTATAACACAATGAAAACAGCAATCCATCATCCAGTGTGCATTCTACACTGTATAAGCATTAAATATAAATATTCAACGCTTACACAGCCTGTCAATCAATCGATCGACATACAACTAATTATTGGGATTAGTGTATGCCCAATATCATCCCAATACCCGTGTGGAGTTTCAATCAATCAAACACAGTTTTATTTGTGCAGTTGGGCGATGTGTAAAATTTATCGTCCCAATCAATATCAGTCAAATGTGTGTATATAAACAAATCCTCTGATTTGTTTAGAAATATTTATTTCATTTTAAATACACATTAAAAATTATATTTTTTTAACTATAAAATATTTTTAACTATATAAATATTTTATTTCATTCCACAACACACGTTCAATTTTCCACAACAACATACAATCAAACAAACAAGTCGTCCATGGTCTGTGGACGACGGGTGTCGGGTGCTACTAAACACCGTCTGCATCATAGTATATATTTTAACTAGAAAATTAAATTAAAGGTGAGAAGTTCTCACCGAGGGTTCCACTCCGACGTGCTTTGCTTTTGAACTGCTGAATCGTCTGGATCTGCTTGAAATTCCAATGCAGTCCTTTTCACGCTATTCAAATAAAAATCATATTTTTATTGCTTCATTCAATAAATAAAAATCATATTTTAATTTCTACTTCATATATATATATATTTACAACGCTTCTTTCTATATAAAAATTATATTTTTATATTTCTGCTTCTTATATAAAGATCGAATTTTTATTATCATCGCTATAAAAATAACATTTTTACTTCAACATATATGTAATAAAAATCAGATTTTTATTTCGCTACATATATAAAGATAATATTTTTATTATTCCCACTATATAAAAATCTTATCTTTAATATTTCTACTATATAAAAATAACATCCTTAATATTTCTACTATATAAAAATAACATCTTTAATATTTCTACTATATAAAAATTATATTTTTTTATTATCTACATATGATAAAAATCCTAGTTTTATTATTCTAAAAATCTAAAGATCGTATTTTTATCATGTTAATCATATAATAAAGACCACTTCTTTATACTAACGCTACTCGTATTAAGACCATTTCTTTTTCTATAATCAAAACTCTAACTATATAAAAATCAAAAAAAAAAAAAACTTTTACTATATAAAAACTGATTCTAAAACTGATTTAAATTAAGTTTTGTAAATAAATAAATAAATAAATAACCAAGATCCTTCGAATTGGAGGGACTGCGGGAGATGATTGGAGGTGTGGCGGTCTACACTCGGCGACGGAGGAGCATCATCAGCGGTGGCTGAACGAGGTGGGCGGCGGAACTTTAAGGGGGGGTTCGGGTCTGGATTCACGGCAGAGATAAGGAAGAGGAAGGGTGGCGTCAGCGGTTGGAGGGGGAAGTGGGGAGGTCTGGCGGCGGTCATCGGAGGCGGTTGGGGGGTTTGGGCGACGGAAATAGGGGGCGTGGTTTAATTCGAGGAGAGAGTAGGAGACGAAGGGGGAAGGAGGAGGGGAGAGAGAAGAGGGCTTGGGGGGGTCGCCACCATCGACGTCGGAGGGGGAGATCGCGCCTCGGCGGCGGCGCGTTGGCAATCGCGACAGGCGATTTAGGTTTTTTTTTTAATTTTTTTTCTGAGAGATATGAGGGAGGAAAAGGGAATTAATATATATAATTTATTTTATTTTAATATTCAATTAAAGTTGACTTTTTATTTCAACACGAAATCGAACCCAACGACTATCGCCCTTAGGGTATTACCCCCATTCCGAACACAATGGGATATGTTTCGTAAGCCAATTCGGCAGTTACGATCAGTTTCCGTTGAATTTAAAATATAACTCTTTATATATTCAATTTAAACGCACATTTCAAATTACAGGGGTCACGTACTAACTCGAAAAATTCCAGAAAAATATTTTCTAGCTTCGTATTGGCGATACGGTCCTAACAAAACTAATTTCGTCGAATTCTGAGACCGTTTGAAAAATGGCCATTTTCCAGTCGATTAAAATCAACTAAAACTGGTCAAACGCGTTTTCCTTTGCACGCTCACATGTTGATTCGAAAAATTACGAATTTTTAATCCTAGCAATAACTTAACATCACAGATCCAACAAAAGTGGTTTCGTCGAAATCCAAGATCGTTTGCAAAATTGTTATTTTTAAGGGTCGGAATTTCATAGCGACTATTCTGAAAATTCATTTGGACATAACTTTTGATTCCCGCTATGAAATTTTGATTTTCGGATTCGTTGGAAAGATATTCTCAATTAGATTCTAATATTTTTGGTTTTGCTAAAATCCGGTTTACTTTGAATCCTGTACATTTATTTGAACTTTGAAATCGAATTATCGAACTACCAAGCCATTTTCAATTCCTTTTATAATTTAAAATAATTATTTATATTCTAACGACGATCTATATAATATATACGTTCGAATTGTATTCAAAATAAATTTTTCATTGTTATTATTTAAAATAATTCGTTTTAAATATTCAAAATTCACTAAAATTGCCAAAATAAAAATTTTAAATTGGCTCGGATTTCCGGGTTATTACAATCTCCCCCACTTAAAACTTTTTGTCCCCGAAAAGGAACGAAGCCGAAAGTTGTTTAACTAATCAAATCAACTTTCATTGTTTTCACTACGGCTTAAGTTCTTCAACTTTTCAGTTTCTAAGAACTTTTCAAATTTTTCAAAAATTTGGCTAACACCCTAAATTTTCGAAAAAATTCGCCATAACCTCCCCTGCACCGGGGACTTCGGGATATTTCATATAGCCTCCCATGGCCTTCTTCAATCCAAAAGAAAAGGCCAAGCGGCTAGCCAATCGGCTCATAAAATCACCAAAAACTCAAGAAATACAATAAACCTGTACCTATTTGTCGGGTGATTAGCACAGAAATGTGTTTATTTTTATGCTTATATCTTATCCTTATTGTATATAAATAAATGCTACTTTGGGTATTTTGTGTGTTTTTACAGGTCATTGATTAATTGTCTCCTTCATTAAATAAAAGACCACTGACAAGAAAAAGAAGCTACTTTCCCATCTCAACAAGTTTTCAATCACAAAGGAAGTCGTAGCACATTGGATAAGGCATGGAAATCTGTACATAAAGACCTGGGTTCGATTCCCATCAAACTCTCTTTTTGCTGAAGAATGGAACGCGTTCACACTGTCTCCCTTGCTTTGAAGAATTTATGGATTAGTGATTTATGGTGTATATATATATTCATATGTATGAATATATGATATACACTAATAAATATTTCAAGAATTGGAAGTATTCTTCATAGATAAATCAAAGGGAATCTTTCATTTTTACTCTCCATAAAGATGAAGATTTGATTAGATAGATGCCAATCAATTTGCCACATAACCAATCAAAAGTGGAAAGCTGCATGGAATATTTCAAGTTTATCTTATCTCTTTTATTTGTGAATATATTATTTTCAAGAGGTTGAGTCATGGCCCATTAGAGGATTAGGGTTTTTCAGTTCACCTATATAAGCACATGTATACCCATTGTAACGGGGATATCCAATATTCTGTATTCTATTTTCTCTATTAATAAAGTTTCTTCTTCTTTTTATTTTCTAGCATTTTTCTATTTTCTTAGCGATTAGTGTTATCTACACGATTAGATTCGGTAGAGCACCAATTGTATTTTACACTTTTTTTTATTAGTGATTAGTCGCTTGATTAGTTTCAACGACAATCCTAACTTTACTTTTTGTTGTTCTTCTTTTTCTGCAATTTTAATTTCTGCATTTTATTTCTGTTTTGCATTTTAATTTCCAATTGATAATTGTGATTTGATCGTCGGTTCAATTAGATTTGTTCTGAATCGGATCGCAATTTCAATTTCGTTTGCTTTCAAAACCAACCTCAAAGATTTCTCTAACTCGCCCAAGAATAAATAAATAATAATTTTTAATTACACCTCCCTGTGTTCGACCTGTATGCTACACACCTGTATGCTTGCAGAATTTAATTTAAATGTCGCGCTTTTCTGATTCATAGATTAGCGACGATCAAGTTTTTGGCGCCATTGCCAGGGAGGTAACGATTAAATTTTATTATTTATTTAGTTTCCAATTCGTGTTAGTTTTTATTTTTATTTTTTTATTTTTTTTTCTTCTTGTATTTGTTTTTTGTTTAGTTAAAAAAAAATCTTGATTGGTAGATTGGATATTTTTTATTGATATTGCAATCTCCAAATACAAAAAAAAAGTTGACAAATTTCTTTTTATTTATTTCCTTTTAACCTTCTTCCTGTTTTTAGTACATAACTTTTCTCTTGTTCACAATTGCTTTCCCAAAAAACAAACAAAAAAAAACCTTGCCAATTTTTCTGATCTCTTTCCAATTGTTCTCCTCTATTTCTTTCCTTTTTTCTCAAATTTCTTTCCAATTCTTCACATTCTTCTTTTACAAAATTATATATAAAAAAATTCGGACTTTCTTCTTTTGTAATTTTCTTTTCCTTCTGTGACTTATTTCTGTGATCACCGTTCTATCATTCCTCCACTAAACCATCCTCTCTCTTCACCATATCTCAAAGTTCAGCCTTCTTCAATATCGTTGCCGACAACTGACCACATCCACAAATTGTCTTTCGACTATCACCTTTCCTGCTTAACCTTTTTCGTACAAACTTCAACCACGTTCACCTACCTGAACCACCATCTGCAAACATTACCGAAACCCTTCCCCATCCACTTCAACACCTTGTGTAAAACTCCCTTCACCACATAGTCAACGTTTACAAGCTCCACCAACTCAATCAAATTCCACCCTTCACCTCTCAACATCTTCAACTCAAACAAATCCACGTTCATACCCTTACCACAGTTCGAAGACTCCATTGTCCAAAATTACCTCTTCCTGCCACTGTCCAAGTCACGGCTACCCTAAATTTCCAAACCCAAGATCAGAATTTCCAACCGCATACCTGATTCCGAACTAAAAACCCGGCACGAAAGGTCATCAATTTCCGAAGTAGAAAAAATATAGGGGAGCAAGTATCTGATTTTCTTTTTTCTGCTCAATTTTCTTCTTCCGATTTGGGAAAGGTGAATTTGAGGGGTTTATCTGAGATATTTGTTTGTAAGGAGGGGGGGCTAAATAATTGTGTTGAGTTGGCTTGGGGCATACATGGCTAACCTTGGTTGCATGAATTATCCTTCTTTGACTCAATGATTGTTCGACCCTGAATTGAGTATGTGATCTTTTGTAGGGCGAATTGAGATTTGTTTCAAAAAAAAAAGTTTTCAAAGCCTTGTCGTTATTTTCATATATTTTGTTTTAGCTTAGTTTCTCTTGTTTTGTTTTTGTCTTTTTTAAAAACCTAGTTTTTATTGTTGTTGAGTTTAGTTTTCTTTTAAAAAAAAAAAAAAAAGATAAAAATTCTAGCAATCGAAAAAGGAGATTCAATCATTCAACCACGGTCGAAAAAAAAAGTGCAATCGAACCGGGATTCAGAGGTCAAAGAAGAGCAAACCGTGGAATTTTAATCATTCAAGCTACTCAACTGCTCTGGACAAACTGCCATACACCGTTGTAAAAGTTCTCTAAACTCTACAGGTGCTGCAGTTGCTTTAAAAATATAGAAATTGCTTGTAAAAATCTTCTGAAGGGGCAACGTCTTGCTTGTACAATATTTTAATTTTCTGTTGTATTCTGTGATTGTTCTGTGACTGTTCTATGGCTGATATTTCTGAATATGTTTGTGATAAACGAATTACATAACCAAAATCATCTCTGTTCGTATTTCAATTATAAAATCAGATTAGAAATTTCAAAATAATATAATTGAAAAGTGGTGCTTTGTGAAGTTGATTGTCTCGTATAATTGGATCGCAGATATATAGTAGTTCAATTTATTGAACTATTAGCAAAAGAGGTTGCATACTACCCGTAAAACATTGGTCGTATCCATTAGTATTTATACTATACGTGAACGGCCATAACACCCTCTTCCCCCTTCTAATTGAGTCAGTTAATTAATAGAGCACAACTCAGTATTTTATACTATTTTGAACTGAGAATAATTTCTGTCTTGCCTTGATTTCATTCAAATGTCTGATTCAAAAAAATCTTTGAGAGAATTATGGGATAATAATCGGAGTAGACGTCCTCTTGAAGAGTATGAGTATGAATTACAACTCATGAGACAAGATTTTCTAAAATTTCGTGAGCCCAATGCCAACAATTTTCAAAATTTTCCGAATAACCAACATTTTCAAAATCATGGATATGATCGAAATTGCGATTTCAACGCAAATTTCAATAATTTTGATTATGGGCCACATCCACATCAAAATGGCTTTGAATCCCAATATGGCTTTGATTCACATCAATATGGGGTTGTAAACCAAAATTTTCAAAATTGTAGCCCATATCCACATCTTGAATATGACCAAAATTGCAATTCTCCCTCGAATTTCGACAGTTTTGGTTATGAACCTAATTTTCAAAATCAAAATAATTTCCAATATCATTGTCATTTTTCTGAAAATTCAAACAACCACCACATTGGAAATAATTTTGAATGTGAAATTGATGTAGACTATAATTTTGAGAATCAAGAAATCCAAAACGAGAGCTCTCAAATTAACGATTCTGAAGAATGTCATTTTGATGAGAGGGAAGAAAGGATAAATGAAAAAGATAGACAACTTGATGAACTTCTTTCTTTAATGACATCTTTTAAAGAACAACAAGACCAACAAAATCAAATTCAAACAAGCGATGAATCAGAAGATAATCCATTCTTTACTGATAGTGAAAATTTTCAGATAACAACTTTCAAAATTGAGAATAACGATCTAAATGAAGTTGTTCACAATTCAGTAAATGATTTGGACTCCAATTCTTTTCAGGAAAAAGATGTAAGCTTAGATTTTGATCTCACTCCTTCAGGCTGCGAGAAACTTGAAAATTTTGAAATTGAACAAAATGAAAATGTTGAAATTTTCAATTCAAAGTTGGAAAATGATTTTAACGAACATGAATTCTTTGGATTGTATGAGGATGAGTTGCCAAATGAGGAAGAAGTAGATTCACATCACGAGTTCGAAAATTTTAACTTTGAGAAAATTTCAAACGAACTTGAAATTGTCAGTGTCGAAAATACGTTGTCAGTTAATGATGAGAAATGTGATCACATAGTCTTGAACAACACTCAGATTCCAACTTTCACTGAATTTATATACGATCACAAAATTTTGAAAAATTACACTGATAAATTTGTTGAACACATGAACTATTTTTGGAATGTTAGCTTTGTTGAAAAACTTCATGTTAGGATGACCCTGGACATTTATCTACTGGAATATAAATCTAGGTATAAAGATGAGATGGTTTTCAAAACCCTTTGCTTATTAGAAAACATGCCTAGACATAATGGAAATGAAATTCATCGGGCTAGAACCAAGTGTGAGGGGAAAGTTGGTGGCATTCTTTGCATCGCATGCATCGTAAACACATATATCATCGTACATATGATTTTCATTCACATATAGTGGCTAAACTTCATTTCATTTTACAAATAATTTTACAACTCATTCACCTTTGGGTACGATCTTTCAAATTTAGGAAACGTTCACAGTGTGGACACTGTTTTATCCAAGTGTGGGGGGAGTCTGCATTGCATTCTTTTGATTTTTTTTCTTTCTTTTCATATAGGACCATCATACATTTTAGATCGTAGTAACATACCATAATGTTTTTTATTTTTCTTTATTTCTTTTGATTTTTTTATTTTTCTTTCTTTCTTTTCATATAGGACCATCATACATTATAGATCGTAGTAACATACCATATTTTTTTTTTTTGGAAAATACGACTCATTTTTGATTGATACAACAAGATAAGTTTACAATTTATAGTCAGTTGATAGTATTTTTTTCTCTCAACTGAGATCAAATAATAAATATGATGAAAAGTTTAATTTTGAGGGATAATAGTGTAACTGGTACATAGGGAGATTCTTAGGTGATGGCCATGAAGTTTATTCTATATTGTAGTCTTTGTTTAAATAAGTGGAGGACTTAAAATACTTATATTGGCTTTTCGAATCTTTAAAAATAAGTTGTGTTAAGTTGAATTCGCGTAACTCTCTTTTGTGCTTATAATTTCAATAATAATAATAGTAATCCAAGGGCATCCAACATTGCTTTTATATCAAGCGTTAGTGTGCAAACCCGCCAAGCTCTATCCGACATGTTGTTGACAAAGTCAGCGTTGGAATATCTTGGTCTCATTTTATGAGATTGGATACCTAAGGATTACCGACACGTTGTTGACAAAGTCAAAGTCGGCCTGCACAATCCGCCAAGCTCTTTACCCACTCTCCGTTAGTCCGCGAGGCAGTGCATGGGTGGTAAACCTTGGTCTTCTGAGTTAGGTGTATGTACTTAATCATAAATTTTAACTTTTATAGAGATAGAGAATAAGCGATGATGTCCAAACATTTCTTGACCTTATTGATTTGATTAGCCATACACAAGGAAATTAGAATACCAATTCACAAACTGTGACAAGCAAACTAAGAATCTATTTCATGGCTGCACTACGTTATCGACCGAACCAACTGGCCAAACTGGAATTTAACATTTGAAAACTTGAATTATATTGAAATTTTTTGACAAGTTGAGGTAGCTAAAATAAAATCAACTGATTAGAAATTATTAACTTAATTTGTTGTACCACTTTCCTGAAATAAGTCGTGTTTTCATTTTTCGTTTTTATTTGCATATGTCCATTGCATTCATGTAGTTTCATTAGAATCATAGCATACTGCATTTGGATTTTGTGGGTAGTATCCGCTGAAAACCCTCACGAGACACCACTTGTCCCACTAGGGACACCTAGAGGTTTAACGGCTTGTTGCATACGCTCAATGCAATCGTGTTTCCTACTAAAGTGTGACCTATCTAGTTTAGTTTTTCATTTCTTGTTTTACTCGAGGACGAGTAAAAGATAAGTGTGGGGGTATTTGATTAGCACAGAAATGTGTTTATTTTTATGCTTATATCTTATCCTTATTGTATATAAATAAATGCTACTTTGGGTATTTTGTGTGTTTTTACAGGTCATTGATTAATTGTCTCCTTCATTAAATAAAAGACCACTGACAAGAAAAAGAAGCTACTTTCCCATCTCAACAAGTTTTCAATCACAAAGGAAGTCGTAGCACATTGGTTAAGGCATGGAAATCTGTACAGAAAGACCTGGGTTCGATTCCCATCAAACTCTCTTTTTGCTGAAGAATGGAACGCGTTCACACTGTCTCCCTTGCTTTGAAGAATTTATGGATTAGTGATTTATGGTGTGTGTATATATATTCATATGTATGAATATATGATATACACTAATAAATATTTCAAGAATTGGAAGTATTCTTCATAGATAAATCAAAGGGAATCTTTCATTTTTACTCTCCATAAAGATGAAGATTTGATTAGATAAATGCCAATCATGATGCCAATCAATTTGCCACATAACCAATCAAAAGAGGAAAGCTGCATGGAATATTTCAAGTTTATCTTATCTCTTTTATTTGTGAACATATTATTTTCAAGAGGTTGAGTCATGGCCCATTAGAGGATTATGGTTTTCCAGTTCACCTATATAAGCACATGTATACCCATTGTAACGGGGATATCCAATATTCTGTATTCTATTTTCTCTATTAATAAAGTTTCTTCTTCTTTTTATTTTCTAGCATTTTTCTATTTTCTTAGCGATTAGTGTTATCTACACGATTAGATTCGGTAGAGCACCAATTGTATTTTACACTTTTTATTATTAGTGATTAGTCGTTTGATTAGTTTCAACGACAATCCTAACTTTACTTTTTGTTGTTCTTCTTTTTCTGCAATTTTAATTTCTGCATTTTATTTCTGTTTTGCATTTTAATTTCCAATTGATAATTGTGATTTGATCGTTGGTTCAATTAGATTTATTCTGAATCGGATCGCAATTTCAATTTCGTTTGCTTTCAAAACCAACCTCAAAGATTTGTCTAACTCGCCCAAGAATAAATAAATAATAATTTTTAATTACACCTCCCTGTGTTCGACCTGTATGCTATACACCTGTATGCTTGCAGAATTTAATTTAAATGTCGTGCTTTTCTGATTCATAGATTAGCGACGATCATCGGGCAAACAATTTTATTCCTCTGTTCTAGCCTCCTTGCTATGACCTGTTCAATAGATATATACATGTACATGTATGCAAATTTCAATACAATTCAATATTTGGTTAAATTTGGCCTAAATTCACCGTTCATTCACATAATGGTTTAAAGGAATAATCCTACCACACAACCATCAATCAATTACTGAATTAACGTTTCAAACTCATAATTTTGATATATAGTCAAAAATCACATTTTTGGTGCCAATTCACAACAATGTATTCTAGCTATATATATGTATATATATATATATATATATATATATATATTGTTCTCACACCAGTCTAATGGAAATATATAGAAATCTCACTTTCGTTATTCGAAAATAAATACTGGCGACGGTACCCCATCACCAGAATTATCCCCGGGCAACTAGAGCATGATTCTATAACTATCCAGTATATTAAAACCTCGAATACACTTTGCAGGACATATATGCAAAATCTTTATATATCGGATTGTCCAAATCGATATAAATAAATATTCAAATACGTATAAAACGATTTAAATTTCAAAACAAAATTTTGTTTTCATTTAAAAATATACTCTTCACACTCGTTCTAGGATACAACTGATCCTATCTCCAACGAGTCATTCTCATTGGATATTACTAATCCAATCTCTGATGAATTCTTTCGTATGGTTCTAATGTGTCTTGTTCTCGAGCTTTGTAAACCAAAGCTCTGATACCAAATGTGACAACAAGGAATTTCGCTCGATCCGAATCAGTCGCTAAACCGACCAAGACCGTTCAAAACCCCTGATTGTTTTGACAACACGACAAATTGGAACACAAACAGAAGAACTTTTCATTGTTATTTACAACAATTCATCAGAATACAAGAATATACAGAGTATTAACAAATAAAATACATTCGATAAATATCAGAGACTACAATAAATTACATAGCAGCAGAAAATAATACAAATTGGACCACGCCGTATAACACGGAACAGGCTTCCTCCCAAGAATACCGGTGCATAAAACAACAGCGCAATGCTAAATAAAGAACAATGAAGCTATCATAATACCCAGGTCCCATCACACAATGCAACGCAAGCATGCTTGGTACGCGAAATTTCATCTTTTAATATTACTATAAGTGTGTAGTGTATAAAACAACTTCAAATCATATGTATCAATCATAGACGGCATAAGTGCCCCATACCACTATGTCGCCATATATAGATTCTACAATCAAAACCGCAAAATCACGTATTTGGAAATTGGATTTCCATCTGCGAACCGAGGCAAGGGATCGTCCTCACCGCTTCGAGACGCTCTAGCCCGTGTCTCAGGCAAGTACTCAGTCAAGCCTTGGATCGTCAGGGCCGGTCCACCGATGTGGATTAAAATGCCTGAACACTGCGTTTCCCCACCCTATGGGGTGTAAGTCTGGTCCGTCTGCCGACCAAAATGCATCGGCCGAAACCGATATAACCGAGGCGCCTCGCAACAGCAACAACCACACAGGTGAAAATAATATAAATGTCAGCCAGTTTAAGCACTGACACCACCTCTAGCTAGAAAGAAACGCATGTCCTCCCTGAGGTCCTCTCCCATTTTTGGTTCACAACCGGGGTGTGAGGCTCACGAATTAACGCTACACAAAGCTATGTCACACAGGCCGTGCTTTGATCATCAACCACAAGACTCTGCTTTTCAACAGAAGCCTTGATCATTTGCATCTTAGCATGCCACACAGGCAAACCACTCCATGCAACTGATATCCATCAATCACACAAAATGATTTCCAATGTCGAACACACAGTCCATTTACAAGTCCATTCTAGGTCTGAACGAAACCGGAGGCACCTTGTACCTCGCATATCCATCGATCTCCAAGTACGTCTGGACGATCACCAACTGATTCCCTCCTTTTGGGTGTACAGCCCAATCAAGATCATCAGTAATCACCCAAACGATGTGAAGACCTCCGGTCTTCGACCACCGTCTTCATCCTTGACACCACGTCGAATCAGTTATTCAGAGTGGGATAAACCCGGTCTTTCTGAATAACTCGCGTATATTATAAATACGTGTTACACAAACACAACATACGCCTCATTCCAATTCATCAGTCACTAACCGTAAATTAGTAAGAGAAGAATTCTCCAAATATTAACGCCGAAGGCCAAAACCAACATCAGATCAATACCCAGGAAACCATTCATCTTAACTATTCTTCAGTTAGTTGCTAAATTTCACATTCTTGGGGAAAGGTTCCCCTTAATTTTATCAAAGATAAATTATTTAAATTTATTCTTTAATCTTCTTTTTGATATCAATTCAAACCAAATTATGGTTTATCCAAACTAGTCGGGATTAACGAACCTTACGGAAGTAATCAATTGTTAAATTTCCCAACCCCAACTTATTCATCCCATGAAGTAAAACGGGTAATATTTCATATCTAACACCACGGTGTTATCGGTAAATTCAATTACCATTTCATGTTTAAATCTAATTAAAGATTTAACTATCGTCTGGAGTAAAACTGGCGGTACTCCATTCTCGATCATTCCTTGAATTTGCTAATTTTAATTATCAAATTCACTATTCAATCTATTTAAAGATTCATTAAAACTCCACTTAGTTTTAATCTTTTAACTGGGTTAAAGAACCAATGTCATTTAAAACACGATTCACGATAAAACTATAATCACATTCTATTCCATCAGCCCTTAACCGTAAATTAGCAAGTGAACGATTCCCTAAGTAATAACCCCGAAGGCCGAAACCAACATCAGGTCAATACCCAAGAAACCATTCAACTTAACTAATCTTTAGTTAATTTCTTATTTTCTTAACTCCATTGGGTCTAAGAACAGTATTATTAAAGATACCGTTCACGACAACCCAAAATCACATTGCATTAATTATCGGGTTAAAGAACAAATGTTATTTAAAACACCGTTCACGATAAACCCAAAAATGAATTCCAATTCAATTCCAATTAAATATTATTTAATTGGTACACTTCATTAAATCTAAATAAAAAGATTTAATCTTTTTCTCAACTGGGTTTAAGAACAGTGTTAATGAAGACACCATTCACGACAAACCCAAATCCCATTTGATATTAAATACAAGGCTCTGAATAGAAAATATATTGGCTTATATTCAATATCAAATTCTACGACCAACAAATATCGTATTGGAAATAACGATATAAATATATCTTCCAAATTTCCCTAATAATATCTGTATAATCACAAAATCCCGCATCGAAATATTCCGAAGACAATTTCGATTCAAATCAACTCCAATTCAATTATTGGAAATTCTGGTTACTTTTAAAACCATTTCAAATCCCATTTATTTATTTGAAAATAAATAAATTATTATTCTAGTTCAAAACTAGTTCATTTCGATAAAAATCTATTTTTATCTTTTCAAATTTGGAAATTTTCATCCCAATTCTTCCCAAATCATTTCTTATGATTTCACACAAATTATTACTATTTTTAATAATTTTATCAAGGCCCGTACAGTCGATTTCCATCAACGGTCATCGAACTGCACTTACAGCGACCTTTTCCAAATTTGATTTGGACATAATTCCAAATCCAACCGTTAGATTTCTAATTTCTAATATTCGTTAGAAAGCTCTTTTCGATACGAACCCAACGGTTCCGGTTTGAGGAGAATCTGACGGTCGGATCTCCCGTAATGTCCGTTCGATGTCAATGGTCGAAATTCACGAACTACCGCAGCGCGACGCATTCTATTCAGGCCATTATATTATATATATATATATATAATATATAATATATATATTTCGTCGATTTCTATTTAAAATGAATTTTATAAATCGTTTTAAATTTGTATTCAAAACGATTTCAACTTCTTATTCAATTTCAAATCAAAAGTGAATTTTTCCTTATAAATTCGTTTTAAATTCATTTCAAACTGATTTCAATTCAAATCGATTTCAATTCAATTTCAGTTCGTTTTAAATTCCATTCAAAACGATTTCCATTCGTTTTTAATTTAATTCCAATTCAATTCAGTTTGAATTCAATTTCATTTCTATTCAATTCTAATTTAATTCATTTTCTATTTCAATTCAATCGAATTCATTTTCTATTTAATTTCAATTTGAATTCATTTTCTATTTAATTTCAATTTGAATTCATTTCAATTCAATTCAATTTCAATGAAATTACAATTATAATTATATTTTCAAAATATTCGATTTTGAAATCTCTTTTCAATATTCATTATAAAATCGACAAATTTCCCGTTCACGTTGAAATGGCGTTTAACTACTTAACACGGCTTCACATTTCAATATTCAATGAATATTATTTTAAAGTATTCGATAATTCTGAACTGGAATCAGACACAGTCAATTACCATATAATGTTGATTATATGGATTTCACACAACAAATGTGTATAACACAATGAAAACAACAATCCATCATCCAGTGTGCATTCTGCACTGTATAAGCATTAAATATTATTTCAATTTGAATTCATTTCAATTCAATTTCATTTCTATTCAATTCGAATTTAATTCATTTTCTATTTCAATTCAATCGAATTCATTTTCTATTTAATTTCAATTTGAATTCATTTTCTATTTAATTTCAATTTGAATTCATTTCAATTCAATTTCAATGAAATTTCAATTCGAATTATATTTTCAAAATATTCGATTTTGAAATCTCTTTTCAATATTCATTATAAAATCGAAAAATTTCCCATTCGCGTTGAAATGACGTTTAACTACTTAACACGGCTTCACATTTCAATATTCAATGAATATTATTTTAAAGTATTCGATAATTCTGAACTGGAATCAGACACAGTCAATTACCATATATTGTTGATTATATGGATTTCACACAACAAATGTGTATAACACAATGAAAATAGCAATCCATCATCCAGTGTGCATTCTACACTGTATAAGCATTAAATATAAATATTCAACGCTTACAGAGCCTGTCAATCAATCGATCGACATACAACTAATTATTTGGATTAGTGTATGCCCAATATCATCCCAATACCCGTGTGGGGTTTCAATCAATCAAACACAGTTTTATTTGTGCAGTTGGGCGATGTGTAAAATTTATCGTCCCAATCAATATCAGTCAAATGTGTGTATATAAAAAATCCTCCGATTTGTTTAGAAATATTTATTTCATTTTAAATACACATTAAAAATTATATTTTTTTAACTATAAAATATTTTTAACTATATAAATATTTTATTTCATTCCACAACACACATTCAATTTTCCACAACAACATACAATCAAACAAACAGGCCGTCCATGGTCTGTGGACGACGGGTGTCGGGTGCTACTAAACACCGTCTGCATCCTAGTATATATTTTAACTAGAAAATTAAATTAAAGGTGAGAAGTTCTCACCGAGGGTTCCACTCCGCCGTGCTTTGCTTTTGAACTGCTGAATCGTCTGGATCTGCTTGAAATTCCAATGCAGTCCTTTTCACGCTATTCAAATAAAAATCATATTTTTATTGCTTCATTCAATAAATAAAAATCGTATTTTTATTTCTACTTCATATATATATATATATTTACAATGCTTCTTTCTATATAAAAATTATATTTTTATATTTCTGCTTCTTATATAAAGATCGAATTTTTTTTATCATCGCTATAAAAATTACATTTTTACTTCAACATATATGTAATAAAAATCAGATTTTTATTTCGCTACATATATAAAGATAATATTTTTATTATTCTCGCTATATAAAAATCTTATCTTTAATATTTCTACTATATAAAAATAACATCCTTAATATTTCTACTATATAAAAATAACATCTTTAATATTTCTACTATATAAAAATTATATTTTTTTATTATCTACATATAATAAAAATCCTAGTTTTATTATTCTAAAAATCTAAAGATCGTATTTTTATCATGTTAATCATATAATAAAGATCACTTCTTTATACTAACGCTACTCGTATTAAGACCATTTCTTTTTCTATAATCAAAACTCTAACTATATATATATATATATATATATAATTTACTATATAAAAACTGATTCTAAAAACTGATTTAAATTAAGTTTTGTAAATAAATAAATAAAAACTAACCATGATCCTTCAAATTGGAGGGATTGCGGGAGATGATTGGAGGTGTGGAGGTCTACACTCGGCGGCGGAGGAGCATCATCAGCGGTGGCTGAACGAGGTGGGCGGCGGAACTTTAAGGAGGGGGGTTCGTGTTTGGATTCACGGTGGAGATAAGGAAGAGGAAGGGTGGCGTCAGTGGTTGGAGGGGGAAGTGGGGAGGTCTGGCGGCGGTCATCGGTGGCGGTTGGGGGTTTTGGGCGACGGAAATAGGGGGCGCGGTTTAATTCGAGGAGCGAGTAGGAGATGAAGGGGGAAGGAGGAGGGGAGAGAGAAGAGGGCTTTGGGGGGGGTCGCCACCATCGACGTCGGAGGGGGAGATCGCGCATCGGCGGTGGCGCGTTGGCAATCGCGACAGGCGATTTAGGGTTTTTTTATTTTTCTTTTTTTTCCTGAGAGATATGAGGGAAGGAAAGGGAATTAATATATATAATTTATTTTATTTTATTATTTAATTAAAGTTGACTTTTTATTTCAACACGAAATCGAACCTAACGACTGTCGCCCCTAGGGTATTACCTCCATTCCGAACACAATGAGATATGTTTCGTAAGCCAATTCGGCCGTTACGATTAGTTTCCATTGAATTTAAAATATAACTCTTTATATATTCAATTTAAACGCACATTTCAAATTACCGGGGTCACGTACTAACTCGAAAAATTCCAGAAAAATATTTTCTAGCTTCATATTGGCGATACGGTCCTAACAAAACTAATTTCGTCAAATTCTGAGACCGTTTGAAAAATGACCATTTTCCAGTCGATTAAAATCAACTAAAACTGGTCAAACGCGTTTTCCTTTGCCACGCTCACATATTGATTCGAAAAATTACGAATTTTGAAACCTAGCAATAACTTGACATCACGGATCCAACAAAAGTGGTTTCGTCGAAATCCGAGGTCGTTTGCAAAATTGCTATTTTTAAGGGCCAGAATTTCATAGCGACTATTCTGAAAATTCATTTGGACATAACTTTTGATTCCCGCTATGAAATTTTGATTTTTCGGATTCGTTGGAAAGATATTCTCAAATAGATTATAATATTTTTGGTTTCGCTAAAATCCAGTTTACTTTGAATCCTGTACATTCATTTGAACTTTGAAATCGAATTATCGAACTACCCGCCATTTTCAATTCCTTTTATAATTTAAAATAATTATTTATATTCTAACGACGATCTATATAATATATACATTTGAATTCTATTCAAAATAAATTTTTCATCGTTATTATTTAAAATAATTCATTTTAAATATTCAAAATTCACTAAAATTACCAAAATAAAATTTTAAATTGGCTCGGATTTCCGGGTTATTACAATAATCCTTATTAAGTTAAACACCATTCGCCAAATTATTCCATTAGATTAATCGGCACAAATTAATTTAATGTAACAATCAGTTTCCGTTAAAACAGTTGGCTTGGTCAATTCTAAAACATGATTAACTCGTTAATCAATTCTAATTAGTCTTTTCATTTAATTTAATTAATAATACAATTAATTTAAATAATTGCATTTACTTTGATTATTATTAAATAAATAATAATCCATTTCAATATAATCTCCTTTTAATTGTTTCTTAAAAGCAATTAATCACAGTTATTAATCGTTACATTAATCGTGGCACTCTTGCTTAACAATCTTATTAATACAAGAATTAGCTTTATAAATCATTTAGTAATTAAGATAAGGCACGTGCTTCGCACACGGTAGATTTTGGTACAAAAATGGTGATTGGTGGTTACAACAAACAATATATATGGTTGGTTTATTTCCTTTTTATAAACTTCATTCAAAATAATATATTTAAAAATCTATATTCAGTTATAAAATAAATTTCATAAATTCATTTCTATCGATTCACCTGGCGGCAAATCAATCTTTATAAAACAATTTGTATTTTGGCCATCTGCTATAAATTCCTCAACCAATATCACCCATTGGTTAATAACCAAACAAATGTTGAATTTGGGTTTAACAATCAATACCCAATTCAATAATCCAATCATATTGGCTAGACAGTTCATATGATGATGATAAACAATAAATTTAACTGATAACGGTCAACTAAAACAACCATTCAAGCATCCAATTTAATATGTTTATATTGTCATAATCGTAACCAACAAGGTAAGTTACCTCGATTGGAAATAATCGTTAAAAATAATGATGTGATTTCGATTAAATTAAACGAACCGTTTAATTTAAATCGGTTATATAAAATATTCAGTACATATCTAAACAATCAGCAAATCAATTAATAGTCAGCAAACATAGCATAAACATAAAACCCGACTTATAATAAATATAAGTGGGATAACTGAGTGAGTTTAACTCACCTTGGTTTCTTTTGTCATTAAAATGGTTCGGTTTCCCTTAATTCCAACAGTCTCCAATTTTGTCAGGAGTAGTTCCAGAATATAGAGTTCAATCATACGCTCCCAATGTGTTTTTTTGTGTTGTTCTATCCTGTCAATATAGATTAAAGTTGTATCCATATAAGAATATACAATCTAATTAAATTATTTAATTCTCTAATTATAGATTAGTTTAACTAATTATAGGGTTAAATACTAATGGTTGTTCCTTCACTTCACGGCTCCCAATCAAGGCAGCAAATTTCCATAATTCTATCCAATTTGTTCATGTCCTGTAATGAGTTAAAATTTATACAAAATTTAGTGATTTAAAATATGATTAATTAACTTTTAATCATAGTTGTTAATTACCCTTGAAATTACCATGCAGCTCCACCCCGTAAATTCTCCCAGCCATGCTTCGAAAATTCTAGCTCCCCCATGCTGTTCGCTCCACCCAATTTGCATGCTACACTTTTTTAATAACCGATAAGGACCAAAAGCCCATAACCAAACTCCATGGCCCGCCTCCTTATTTTTCTTCACCTCCTCACACAACGAGACACATGACCTGCTCCTCACATTAACTCCTCAGCACTCACGCAACCTTCCCCCCAGCCTTTAACCACCTGCATGCCAAACACTTCACGTGTAACCACTGGTTCACTTAATACACTATTTTGTTCCCAGGCGTGAACTCCCCCCCATGCATCAACCTACCCCCACGCGTGAACTCCTGCATGCGAACTTTTTTTTTCCGATGGAGGCCTAAAGCCCAACGCATCACCAACTCCCCTGTGACGACCCCAAATCCCGTACTGACGGTGACAAGGGTTATCTTTGGAATATAACACAGAAACAGATAATAGCAGAACAGAATTAAATAAATACACCAGATAATGAACAATAGAATATACTGGATAAACGTAATCATCAGAGTTACACAGTATACCGGATCATACTTTGTACAAATACAGTTCAACTATACATAAATGTCTACAGCGGAAATAAACATATGTACAATAGGAGCTGAACAGCATAAAAAGAGATAAATAATAGAATCCATCTTCAGCTCCAGCTATCCAGAAAGAGCCAGCTAAACCTGAATATAAGGCTGCCCGTGTAGAAAAAGGGGCACCCGAGTTTGAAAGTGAAACAAACTACGAGTCAGTCATGGGACTGGTATGAGAAATCTACTCAACACATTAATAATATGGCTAATCACAGGACCACGCCACTTTCGTGGAACGGGTTTACTCCATTGGATTGCCGGTACTTTAAAAACAAATCTTTCTTTTAAACATCGCAATGCTTCTTATAAAAATGAAGCCATTATAAGACTCAGTTCCCATCACACAATGCAACGCAAACCGGAGGATAGAGTTTTACCTTATAATGGCCAAAATATGCTTGATACGAATAAAACAAAAGCATTTGACATTACTACTAGTGTTTATATGTTTCAAAAACAATTTCGAATCATAACTATCAATCATAGATGGCATGGGTACCATATATCATGTCGCCATATATATATACAATCAAAACCGCACGGTATCGTATTTGGAAATTAGATTTCCGTCATGAACCGAGGCAAGGGATCGTCCTCACTGAATTCGAGACGCTCTAGCCTGCCCCTCAGGAACAGCCGCAGCTGCCCCTTGGATCGTCAGGGTCGGTCCACCGATGTGGATTATTATGCCTGAACACCGTGTTTCCCCGCCCTATGGGGCGTAAACGAGCCAACGAATGGCTCCTTCGGCTTCACATAGTCACCGGTATATCTGAGGCGCCTCGCAACAGCAACAACCACATAAGTAAAATGTCAGGCCGTGTAAAAACACCGACACAACTCCTAGCTAGAAAGAAACGCAGGCCCTCCCTGATGTCCTCTCCCGTTTCTGGTCCATACTGGAGTGTGAGGCTCACGAATTCACGTTATACACAAAGCTACGCCACACCAGCGGTGCTTTGATCATCAATCACAAGACTTTGCTTTTCAACAGAAGCCCTGTTCACTGCATCTTAGCATGCCACAAAGGCAATTCACACCACGCAACTGATGGTTATCAATCGAACAGAATGAATTCCAATGTCAGACACGCAGTCCATTTGCAAGTCCGCTCTGGGTCTGAACGAAACCGGAGGCACTAAATACCTCGCATAATCATCGATTCCCACGTATGTCAGGACGATCACCACTAATTATCCATATTTCGGGATGCCTCCCAATCAGGACCTCGGTGACCATCCAAACGAGGTGAAGATCGGTCTTCAACCCCCATCTTCATCTTCGACTTCTTATCGTCGATTCAGTTATTCAGAATGGGATAAACCCGGTCTTTCTGAGCAACTCGCGTATATAATAAACAAGTGCAACACTAACATACATACGCAACATTTCAATTCATTAGTCACTAACCGTCAATCAGTAAGAGAACGATTTCCCAAATATTAACCCCGAAGGCCGAAACCAACATCAGATCAACACCCAGGAAACCATTCGGTTTAGCCAAACTTCAGTTAATTTCCAAATTTCACATCCATATCGTTTATAATATTTTATAACGATTTATCGCTATTTTTATTTATTTTAAAATAGCTAATTTATTCAAAACGACGCTTCGGGCCATAACGCGGTCGTGGCGCTATTTTTCTTCAGATTTGATTTACACATATCTGAAAATCTAACCATTAGATCTTCACAAAATTTACTTCATTAGGAAGATCTTTTCAAAACGAATCCAACAGTTCCAGTTTCGGGAAATTCCGACGGTCGGATCTCCCAGTATAATCGTTTGAAGTTTCGATTTCAAAATACGAACTGCAGCGTCGTTATTCAATTAAATATAATTATATTTATATATATATATATAAATATAATCGATTCTGGCGCTGTTTTTCTTCAGATTTGAATTAAACATTCTAGTCAATCCAACCGTTGGATTTTTACAAAGTTGGTGCCGTTGGAAAGATTTTTCCAAAGCGAACCCAACGGTTGCGGTTTCGGGAAAATCCGATGGTCGGATCTCTCGGTATAATCGTTTGAAATCACGGTTTCAAAATACAAACAACTTCTTCAAACACATCCGCATAATTTTTGACGACAGGAATGTCTTTGATGAGGTCAGGAATATTCTCTGTGACTTCAGAGATATATTCCCACGACCCGTTTCCCTTGAATCACCACGGTTTTTAAAACCGTCGAACTCCTCATTCCGAGTTCAACACACCCGCCTCCACCGTGTCGCACTTGAACGCGTCATTCCCATCGTGGTTTACCACATCTCCACACTGCTACACAGTAGAAAACCACCCACATCTTCACCAAACTCCTCAAAAATTAGTCTACGATCTCGTTTCCCTTCCTCAAATCCCAAAACAACCTTCATTTGTCACATGGAGGCTTCATTCATACAATATACGAATCCTAGGCACACAGGAGCTAAAACCAGCGAACGACGTTAGACCCAAACCCCACAATACCGCCCAGAAATGAAGAACACTTCATACGAATATATACTCATGTATTTTACGATTTATCCATTACTATTTTTGTTGGTTTGGGATTTTTAAAGTGATCGGACACTTTTCTTTTTAATCTTTTAGTTTCGCTGTGATGCTTCAGGAAATGAATAAGTACCGAGTATATATAGTGTCCAACATCTTGGCATGCACGGCATGAGCAGCTTGGCCATGAAGGAAAGCATATATAGGGTAGGTAGGTAGGTAGGTAAAGGGATGTGTGATGTCTTCTCTTTGGTTTCATTACTGGGTGCTCTCAGGGTGTAGGACACAACGATATTTCATATCATAGGCTGTGTGTGATCTGGTGTCTGTGTGTCTATGTATTGGATGCCTGCATATACAGTGACAAGCAGGCTGATAGTTTAAGTAGCATGTGCGTATAACATGTAGGTTAGTGTAGCTGGGATATTTGTTTTTAGGGTGTGGTAGATCCTATGTATAGCATATGCGAAATTGGTGGGCAGGAACTTTTCACATATAGAGACTTGATGGGGGTAGGCTTCAGTGTAGATGTGGCTTTCAAAAAAGAAAGCATGTGCGTTCATTTATTAGAGGCTGTATTTGAATAAATGGGGTAGCATGTTAGGCAGAAAACTTAGGACGTACATGACTTAAGTATGAAGTTTCTATATATTTTTTCCCGTGTGAGTCAATACGTTCATTTTATATAGTTACTGAATTTTTATCGTCTTTCACAATAACGTTGAATATACGCATCGCCATACCCGAGCTTTAGCCACAATGAAAACTAATACACTACTAAGTCTTGACGTTGCGGTCCCAAAAAAAATATTTTTGTTTAATTCCGACTCCGTTTGCACAACGATCGATGCTATTTTAATTTAATTTTTTTTGTAGGTTCATGTTTAAATTTCGTCTGCCGACAAAACAACTTCGATTGGCTCCAAACTCGAAATCTAACAATAACTAGCCATTACTACAAGAAAAATCACTTTTCGCAACAGGCGATATCTGTTGCAGTAGACCTATTGCAACAGGCCTACGCCTGTTGGTATAGCCGAAGTTGCTAAAAGTCTGCAACATTTTCGGCCTGTTGCAATAAGATGTTGCTGTATACTTTTTTGCAACAGGCTTTTGCTGTTGCAACAGACCATTTTGCAACAGTATATGCCCGTTGCAATAGACTTATAAATCTATAAAAAAATTTTTTTAGAGTTTATAGATATTACATATTAAATTTATTTATTGTAGTAATAGTGTATATCACAGAATGAAATAAACAAATAAAATTTTTATTTTAACAAAGTTTTAATAGTACAAACAATTACAATAAAAGTTTCTATAATTTTCATACACTATTCATGTATAACAATTTCTTCACTCACACAACACATTTTTTTCAAATAGAGTAGCTTCTACTCTTATTTCTACTCTATCATACATATACTATAACAAGAGAATAAATATCATCAGTTCATTAGAACAAATCTGCAGTTCATGCTCCAAGTTTGTTGTCGATCATGAACATGCACATGCCTATCCATGAATATGTATGTCATTCCAGCGAACTCTACATCAAATAAAAACCTAGAATTGACATGCAATAATAAACCGTATATGAAATAACTATTTGAATTGAAATGTGAAGAATTCTAGCGTGTTAGGCAACTTACTTTATTAGAAATGGAAAAGAAACTTATCAAGCGAAGACTTTCGAAAAAGCTGCACATGAAAACAAAGGCTTGGCTCATGTCATCCTAGAATCATCTTAAAAATAGACTCTGTACCAACCAAGAATACCAAGATGAGAGAAATGCTTATAGAAAGAATACCAAGACAGTTAGCTGCACATGAAAACAAAGGCTTGGCTCATGTCTGAGCCAGTTATATAGGCCACTATAACAAAGTTTACTGTTCTATTTGACTTATCTAAAACATAAATATTCACCCTTTGAACAAGAAAAGTATATATCACCAAACATTAACATGATTAACTGATGAGAGAAATAAGTAAATGACAATCAAAAATGTTTGGGAAGAAAAAGGTTTAAATTTAACCATTTTGCAAGAAGAAGAAAAGTTAAATGAGTACTTACAGTTTTCTTATAAGGCCTACGATACTCAGATCCTTCTATCGGATTGTACGGTATCAAATTTACATGATAACCACGACCATTGTCATGGAGTAACTCCGCAAGTTCTATCGCATGTTCTTTTCCATCGTTAATCCCAGCTCATTCATTAGTGTTATCTTTATGCATAACTGGTTCTAAAAAAGAGAGGACAAAATCAGTAAAACCTCCGCAAATTTATTTCAAATATAACAATAATTGTTTCATGAAGCAATGATTTTGGCATAATGAAAGAAAGTGCCAATAAGAAACCTGATCAACTGAATGTACGTTTTGTAACGTGCATTGCATGCATCAAATATTAATTTTGAGTTTATATTTAGATTTTTGAATAGGACGTGAATGTATTGTTTTTCAGCTCTAGAAGGTAGAGGTATGATTATTTCATATCCAAGGATGTGAAATAACTCATATAAATCTTTTAGCAGAAATTTTTTCCTCGTTGACATGTTTATTGAGGTGAGCTCTGTTGGATTAGTTGTAAAACTGATTACGTGAGTTAGTCTGCACACATTGTTTCTAAACAAAATTAAAATGATGAAAATCGGTAACAGAATATCATTTCTGACTTTCAGAGAATTGAATCACATTATCAATTAAAGACATTTTCTGACTTTCAAAGAATTTGAGCCATTGTCAACAAATTATCATCTTTGTTATAGTTACCATCTTTTATGAATAAACAAACAAACAATATTAGTCTCACGATTTGATCTGGTACATACCCAATATAGGCAATGTTGGAATGCATGATCAGAGCTGGTAGGCACATCATATCTGGAGTACGAAAAAAAAAGAACCTTTAACAAAACTTCACTGCCAAGTTCGGCCTTTTCCTAGATCTCATTGTCGAGCTTATTTTTGGTGTAGTCCGCAAGGATGAGGATCAAGCAACATCAGTTGCTTGCCTCTGCTCTCAACTTCCTGCAGTTTGTTAGGGGAGACCACAGAAGAACACTCTTGACGGGAGCGTTATAACGCGACCTTTGTCAATATCGACGATGTCATTTGATCCGATGTCGATTCACCCAATAATCCCAACATGGGAGATTTCGGTCCTCACGAAGCAGAGAAATTGAGGGCAACCAATTGGTTATTCATACAAGAAGAACTGATTTTGGCAGTCCAGGTAATTTTGAAATAAACTATAAAGATTAAAGCAGTGGATATTATATAACTACATGTTCGAAATTTACCTCGACAATGGATTGCGCTCCACTTGAAAAGATAGAGATGAAGAAAACCTAAGAGAACAGATTTTAATATGCCTCGTTCTCTTTGCAGCGAAGCCCTTCAAGTTCGACTATCTGGAACAACAAGGGTTTACGGGCTTTACACAGTAGCACATAAGTAAAAGCCACTCACCACCGTCCGATTCTCATCAGATCTAAGACTGGGGCGGCAACTAACAAGCAAATGGAAACATATTCTGGCTCGCGACGTGGAATACCCTGCTGTGCACCCTTAGGCTGCAGCGGCGATGGCCTCGGCGTCAAGGAGATCGGCTGGGAAGAGACCGACACGGCAAGGGGAGGCGTTGAGGAGGGTAAGCAGGTGAGATGGAGACGTGGATGGGTGGTAGGTGACGTGGAGATTCGAGCATCTGCTCTAGGTTCAGATGAATAGACCGGCAAGGAGGACTGGACGGAGAAGCGAAGTGGAATTCAAAGGCTGAATCATGATTCAATTGAGGAGATAAGGTGCGAAAAGGTGAAAAGCAGATCTGGAGTGAAGAAGACCGACGGATTTGCATTTTAGTTTTGATAATTTGAGGATTGAGAAGGAATTTCTTTCATTCAGATTATTGGACGGATTTGCAAAAAGGTGAAAAAGCAGCGTGGATTGTGGACATGGAGAAGGGGATCTAGAAATTTCTTTCATTCACATTATTGGGTCTGAAAGGGTGATAGCGGGAAACGAAATTTTCAAGGAAAAGGGGGCGCGAGCATACAACTTTTAAACCTTTTTGCACAACTAAAAAGTACTTAGGCACAAAGTTGCTGTGAACCGTAAAAAACTGATATGATTTAATGTAGTCAAAAATTGTAAACCTTTTTGGTAAATTACTGAATAATATTATTAAATATAAATATCAATTTATAATAATTAAATTTTATTATCAATTAATAATATAATTAAATTGTAATCTTAATTATAATGTAATTACTAATGGTTAATTATTTAGTAATTATTATGAATATTTTATTATTTATTTAATATTATGAATATTTTAATAATTATTCAAAATTTGTTGTTAATTAGATTTATTTATTATTAAATATAGTTAATAATTGTTAAATATAATTTATACACTATAAACAGCTAACCATGATAAATTATTAAAATATTAATTCATATTAATTAATTATTATTACTTAATACTTATTATATTATAACTAAATATTACTTATTACTTTGTACTTTTGTATTTAATACTAACTATGCTTACCAAATGTTAATTATCAGTTAATTAGTAATTATTATTATTTAATTATCAATTTTAAATATCACTTTATAATACTTAAATTTATTATCATTTAATAATTATTAAATGTTAATCTTAATTATTATATAATTACTAGTAGTTAATCATTAATAGTAAATATTTAAAATTAATTGATAAAAGTTAATCATTAAAAGTTGATACTAATATTTAATAGTCTGTTTTTTGCAACTGGCTTTACCAGTTGCAAAAAATATACAGTTATTGCAAGAGGCGAAAACAGTTGCTAAAGATATTTATTCGCAACTGGCTTGCAAGCGCAGTTGCAAATAATAAGTTTGTTGCAACTGTTATGGAAGCACAGTTGCTAAAAGTATGTACTTGCAACAGGAAGGGAAGCACAGTTGCTAAAAGTGTGCTTTTCGCAACAGAAAAAAAAGGCATGTTGCTAAATCCCACCTATTGCAACTGCTATATTAGGTCTGTTGCCAAATATCATCTACTGCAACTGTTATTTATCGCCTGTTGCAAATAGCTAGTTGCAATAGGGCATTTTTCTTGTAGTGCATATGCATTCCAATAACATTCGTTTCGCTGAAAACGGAGGTCGTTTGGAAAATAATTATTTATATGGCTTATATAATGTTGTTAAAATATAAATAAATTGCAAAACAATTTAATTAAATAACTATTATCATATATAAATATATATTCAAATAAAATAATATATAACTTTCAATTCAATCAGTATGAAATTATAACTCAATATCGATATATATATTTGAGTTAAACGATATTCGAAATATATAGAAATCCTTACTAAATTTATTAATAAACGTTATCGTTTATTAACGATTTCCATAGCAACTATTTTAAAATTTGAATTGGACATAACTTACAATATACAAGCTGAAATCTCGATTTTTCCCTTGAATTAGAAAATCATAATCAAGTAGAATAAAACGTTTCTGGTTTCACAGAATTCCGACCTATAATGGGTTCTGTACATTCAATTGAAGTTCAAAATTCAATATTACGAACTACCGCGCCATTTCGAGATTGTTTTAAACTAAATATAAATATAAACGTTCTATCGTCATTAAATAAACGAATTCAATATTAAAAATCCATAAATAATTCCAAATAAAATCTTTAAAATCAATTTAAATATTCAAATCAAATGACCGAAAAATCCGGGTCTTTACATTCTTCCCCCTTAAAAGAATTTCATCCCTGAAATTGCTATGTAAGAAGAATGCTCCAAACCCAACTTACTTTCAAAATAAATAATTTAAAATATTATTAAAAATAATTTCTTAGTCTAAAATTTTCGAAAAATTCGCCAGCACTTCCTTTGTACTGTTCGATTCAAACAACTACAATTCACCACCTCGGGCCTCACATTGACCAAAAGAAATAAAGCCAAGTGGCTACCCAACTCATTGGTGCAAAATCAATCACCAAATCAATATAATTAAGGTTTACCTATTTGCTGGGCAGTCAAACTCTAATCACTAAGCAAAGCAACAACTTTTCCTTCTTCAACCTGTACTAACTCAATATATAATGCCAATAATAGATACAAGTTTAAACCATTTCAGTTTCATTTCATATTCGATTTAATTCTCAAGTTTATTATCTCGGGACTTACCTCTTAGCTTTCAATTCATATTTACTGTTAATGAATTTTATATTCAATCAATCTATCATCAAACAAACAAACAAACAATCAACAATCAACACAATCCAATCATTTCATTTTACTTTTAATTTTATTTAACTTAGCTTTTAGTTAATTCCTAGTTCATTTAATTTCATATTAAAATCCTATTTACAAATCCTATAATTTAAATAAGCTTCTGGTTTATTTAACCATATATTTAAACTCTTATTCACAAATTCCATATTTAAAATTCTCTTTTGGTTTTATTAAACCATTCAAATTTATCATCAAACTTTGAATTTCCATTTAAATCAATCAAATACACAAATATCAATAATTTAATAAAATTACTTCCTTGCTGTATAAAAATATAATTTGGGAAAAATTATTTTATTTACCCTCTTTACAAAACAATACTGCGTCAATTGCCAGTTCAAGTTGAACCGATCAAACAACACAATACAAAACATTTGTATGTAAAATTTACAAATACACTCTTATGTATATACACTCAATCTAGATCTAGGGTATTACTAACCCCATCTCTATCGAGTTACGCCACAGAGCCAAGGTTATTACTAAACCATTGCTCTGATACCACCGTAACGACCTACGGAATTCAAGTAGGCTTTTCAACCATCCTCTCATCCCCCAAGGCAGAGGGCTAACCTCCCCCCTCCCCCCCGACGGCTTACAGAGGTACCCCATCACTTGTTTTACGGCCAGCCTTTCGACTCGCAACCAACCCTCCCTTACTTTCGAGGGACATGTAGAGGTAAGAGTCTCCCGTCCACCACCTAACGCGAAGCGAGAACCCTCGATCACGCGTACCCAACTCACACAGCCAGAAGCAAGGAATGGTTTTTGAATATAATTTGGATCCGGTCTTTCCATACCAACAATGCATTGGGTATAATTTTGATAGTCGGTGATTTAACTATCAAAATAAACAACCATAAAAATAAAATAGGTCTATTGGTTTATTACACATCATCACTTGGCCATTAAAAATAATATATCGGTTTTAATATATTAATATTCTCAAATCATTTTATTTATATACTTAGAAAAATATTTTAAAATCACTATCCCATTTCCCGTTAACTACCATTTCAAATCATTTGTTACAACGTTACTTATTATTTAAAATTGGGAAACCAATTCAATTTATCATTTCAAACAATCGTTACGATATCTCCTTTGTTTTCGTTATTTGAACACCATAATCTTCATTTACCCTTTCAGAATAAACTCGTTCCAAATCCCATCTTCTTATTTTGAAAATATTGTTATATTTTCACCAATCTCCTTTTTAATTCTTTACTATGGAAATACCATTTCATATCCCAAGCCCTTTATAATTTTTTTATTTTTGGAATCCCATTTTATATATTCCCAAATTCTTCAAATAACATTATTATCCCTCATTAAAAAATTCTTCAAACATCTCCACTATTATAACTAATATCATCTTCTGATAATCCTGAAGTCGTTCAAGTTGGGGTATTTTAATTACCTCTCGGACCTTGATCAACAACGTTCTTATCTTAAGATAAATATGGATTGTAATTCAAAAACCCATATTCATTCTAATACCAACAAATATCACTTCACTATTTATTTAAAATACGATTTTATAAAACCTTCTTATTTTTGAAATCTCCTTTTTTAAATATATTATTATTACTAAATTCATTTATTAGTAATTGATAAATAAAATATCAACTTTTAAACCTCGGCTTCTTTAAACTGTTTGTTCATTATTCATATTTTATTACAATTCCTATTACTCGAAACTTTTACCAAATTCAATTACAAGAATCGTTTTTCTAAATCGTTCGTTCATTCCCTCTGGGAAATCTTATTTCAAACTCATTCATTTCACTTAATGCCATTATTAAACAACGTTAATTTAGAATTAACGCTTTAACTTCACATTTCTTTTATATACTTGTTTATACAACTTTGGCCTAATACACCCTTTTGTCTGGACGATCACCACTTATTACCTCGTCTTGGGTGTACAGCCCAATCAAGACATCAGTAATCATCCAAAGGATGTGAAGACCTCCGGTCTTCAACCACCGTCTTCATCGTCGACTAATCGCCGTATTAGTTATTCAGAATGGGATAAACCCGGTCTTTCCGAATAACTCGCGTATTTTATAAACAAGTGTTACACAAACACAACATATGCCTCATTCCAATCAAGAATATTCTTTTATTCAAATATTCTTTTCACGATTTTAAACCATATTAAGGTTTTCCAAACTAGTCGGGATTAGCGAACCTTACCGAAGTAATCATTTATTATATTTCCCAATCCCATCCTATTCATCCCATGGAGCAAAACTGGTAATACTCCATATCTAACACCACAGTGTTACCGGTAAATATTAATTATCATTTCACGTTCAAATCTAATTAAAAATTTAACCATCGCTTGGAGCAAAACTGGTGATACTCCATTCTCGATCATTTTCCTGAATTGATAATTTTAGTTATCACATTCACTTTTCAATCTAGTTAAAGATTCATTAAAACTCCACTGAGTTTTAATCTTCTCAAAAATCAATATTAATGATTATATAACTTGGGAAATCATATCTTGTCTTTAACGGGGTTAAAGAACCAATGTCATTTAAAACACGGTTCACGATAAACCCAAAAATCACATTCCATTCCATCAGTCTCTAACTATAAATTAGTAAGAGAACAATTCCCTAAGTTTTAATCCCGAAGGCCGAAACCAACATCAGATCAATACCCAAAAAACCATTCAACTTAGCTAATCTCTCGTTAGTTTCTAATTTTCTTAACTTCATTGGGTTTAAGAATAGTGTTAATGAAGACACCGTTCACGACAAACCCAAAAATCCAATTCAATTCCATTCCAATTAAATATTAATTAATTGGTAAACTTCATTAAATTTTAATAAAAAGATGTAATCTTTTCTCAACTGGGTTTAAGAACAGTGTTAGTAAAGACACCGTTCACGACAAACCCAAAATCCCATTTGATATTAAATACAAGGCTCTGAATAGAAAATATATCGGCTTATATTCAATATCAAATTCTGAAATCAACAAATATCGTATTGGAATAACAATATATATATCTTCCAAATTCCTCCACAACGTCCGTGTAATCATGGAATCCAATATCGAAATATTCCAAAGATAATTTCGATTCAAATCCATTCCAATTCATATATTGGAAATTCTAGTTATTTTTAAAACCACTTCAAATCCAATTTATTTGTTTAAAAAGATTGGATTATAATTCTAGTTCATAACTAGTTCATTTCGATAAAAATATATTTTTATCTTTTCTGAAAACAAATTAGGAAGAGAAAGTAAACCTAAAAATATCCAGACGCCATTTTTATTTCATTATTTTTCTCATAATCGTACAAGATACAGCAAATTGGGTTTTATAACAGAAAACAAAACAGAAAAGGGAATGATGTGGTGGATAAGAATAAATGGGCTAAAGTAATTAAATGGGCTGGGCCTTCTAACTTTTAATACCAACTTGCTCTTCTATCTCAACACTCCCCCTCAAGTTGGTAGGTAGATATTTACCATACCCAATTTATTACATAAAGATTGAATCCTTGGCCCAGGTAACACTTTTGTAAACAAATCCGCAATTTGGTCACCAGTTCTAACATGCTCAGTCACAACCATTCCCTGAAGAATTTTCTCTCGCACAAAGTGACAATCCACTTCTATGTGCTTGGTCCTCTCATGAAATACTGGATTAGCGGATATATGTAATGCTGCTTGATTATCACACTTCAAACTAGCAGGACTCGGTATATTAAATCCCATTTCACTCATAAAGCTGCTTATCCACATTATTTCGCAAACTGCGTTGGCCATGGCCCTGTACTCCGATTCAGCACTTGATCGAGCAACAACACTTTGCTTTTTACTCTTCCAAGACACGAGATTACCTCCCAAAAACACACAATAACCAGATGTTGATCTTCTATCAGATCGAGAACCTGCCCAGTCTGCATCTGAATAACATTCCATCTTCATATGGTTATGGTTCGAGTACATTATTCCTTGACCCACTGTTTTCTTCAAATACCCCAGAATTTGTACTAGATCTCTCCAATGTTGTACTGAAGGTGATGCCATATGTTGACTTATTACACTCACTGAATAAGATAAATCCGGTCGAGTAATAGTTAAATAATTCAACTTTCCTACCAGCCTTCTATACCTCTCAGGATCATCAAACAGTTTATTATCTTCTTCGTTATCACTGCTATGCTGCATGGGAGCACTATTAGGTTTCATTGCAAGTTTTCCAACTTCATTTAATAAATCCATCACATACTTTCTTTGACATAAAACAATACCCTTGCTGTTTCTCGAAATTTCAATTCCCAAAAAATATTTCAACATTCCTAAGTCTTTTGTATGAAATTGTGCATGAATAAAATCCTTCAATGATCTAATTCCAACCTCATCATCTCTAGTTATTACTATATCATCCACATATACAACTAAAAGAATTATACCTGTCTTTGATCTTTTATAAAACACTGAGTGGTCGAAGGAACTCTTCTTCATACCAAACACTTCCATTGCTTTGCTAAACTTTCCAAACCATGCCCTTGGACTCTGCTTCAATCCATACAAAGTTTTCTTGAGTTTACAAACCATGTCATTCTCCCCCTGAGCAATGAATCCAGGAGGCTGATGCATATATACTTCCTCTTGTAAGTCACCATGGAAGAAAGCATTTTTTATGTCCAGTTGATTAAGCTTCCAAGAATAAGTGGCTGCCAAAGAAATAAACAATCGTATAGAAGTTAGTTTAGCTACAGGAGAAAAAGTTTCTGAATAATCAACCCCATATACTTGAGCAAATCCTCTTGCCACCAGTCGAGCTTTCAATCTTGCAACCGAGCCATCTGGATTTACTTTCACTGAGTATACCCACTTACAGCTGATTGCCTTCTTCCCTTTGGGTAATTGTACAAGATCCCATGTATTATTATGCTCTAAAGCATTTATCTCTTCTATCATAGCTTCATGCCATTGTGGTATAGACAATGCTTCTCCTACACTTTTAGGAATACTAATACTATCTAATGACTTGAGAAACAAACATGTAGGAGGTGGTAAGTGATCATACGACATAAATGAAGAAATTGGATATGTACATTGCCTTCTACCTTTTCTCAGTGCAATAGGTAGATCCAACGTTGGATCATGATCTGGTTCATGAGTAGCATCTGTGATGTTGTCTTCTTGATTTGTGACAGGATCATTAGAGCTCCTATATATCAAAAACTCTTCATCTTCATTGTGAAGTGAATCAGAGTCATTATCCTCTGAATATGTACTTGTTGATGAGGCTTTATAATAAAGAGTATCTTCATAAAAATTTACATCAATTGATACAAGGTACCTATTCAAACCAGGACAATAGCACCTATAGCCTTTCTGCAATCGTGAGTAACCAACAAAAACACACTTTACTGCCTTTGGATCTAACTTAGACTTATGTGGTGTCGTGTCCCTTGCAAAACATGTACTACCAAACACCTTGGGGCTTACAGGGAATAAGGATTTATTTGGAAATAATATTTTGAAAGGGATATCACCATTCAATACTGAGGAGGGCATTCTGTTAATTAAGAAACATGCCGTAGCAACAGCATCCGCCCAGAATGTCTTTGGCATATTGGCATGAAAAAGTAAAGCTCTTGCTGTCTCTAACAGGTGTCTGTTCTTCCTTTCTGCTACACCATTTTGGGAGGCAGTATCTACACATGAAGTTTCATGGAGCATACCATTTTGGCCCATAAAGGTCTGAAATAATTCTGACACATATTCCTTTGCATTATCACTACGAAGGGTTTTAATTGATGTGTGGAATTGTGTTTTTATTTCAGCACAGAAATTGCTAAATATTGAAAACAACTCAGACCTCTTTTTCATCAAGAATAACCAAGTAACTCGAGAAAAATCATCAACAAAAGTTACAAAGTATTGAAAACCAGGTTTAGAGATTACAGATGCAGGCCCCCATATATCAGAGTGTACAAGTTCAAATGGGCTAGTAGCACGCTTATTTATTCTAGGATAAGAACTAAGTCGATGATGTTTTGCAAATTGACATGATTCACACTCTAAAATTTGTAAAGAATTAAACTGTGGACATAGCTTCTTAAAATTTTGTAATGATGGATGGCCTAACTGACAATGTAGTTTATACGCTTGAGCAGTACTTGAACAGGCAATTGACTTTGGTGGAGTATCAAGAATATACAACCCATTGGATTGAATCCCTTTACCAATAATCTTCTTCGACATGAGATCCTGGAATATACAATGGTTTGGATAAAAAGTAATGCAACAATTTAAACTTTGAGTTATATTACTAACTGAAAGTAAATTGAATGCAAGACTTGGCAAATGTAATACTGTCTTGAGATGCAAATTAGGGGTGAGATTTATACTTCCAAATCCTTGTATATTTGTAGATGACCCATCAGCTAATGTAACACCACTCATATGTATATTTGGTTGATAATTCAAAAAATCATTTGATATACCTGTCATATTATCAGTTGCTCCTGAATCAATAACCCATTTATGTTGTTCTGATTTTGATTGTAGCTGTGCAGCAGTGGATATGTTTGCAGCCTGTGACTGTCTTTTTACACTGTCTTGATATGCTTTATATTTCATAAATTCCTCAGCAGATATGTTCACAGTTTTGTTCTCTGAATTCTCTGATTGAGCAACATTCATATTTCTCTGTTTAGATTGTGGTGGTCTACCAATCAGAAACCAACATCGATCTGCAGTGTGCCCATCTTTCTTGCAGTTTGTACACTTGTACTTAGGATTCATTGATCGATTCTGAAATTGATTAGCATTTTCTTTGTATCCACCTTGTTTCCATGGTACACCTGAATTTGATGCACCTTTATTTGTCACAAGTGCACTGTTCTGTGAGTTCATTGAAGTCTGTGTACTTAGATTTTCTGATCTCATTAATCTTGTAAACACCTCATGCAAGCTAGACACACTTGATTCTGATAAAATTTGAGATCTCGCTGTATCATAATCATGTGGTAACCCTGCTAGAAAGCTCATCACTGCCATTTCTTCACGCTGTTGCTGTTGTTTCTTCATATCAGAACTAAACGGCAAAAGCATGTTCAATTCTTCATAGGTCTTCTTTAAATTCATAAAGTAATTCATCAGACTTTGATCATGTTTCTCAGCCCTGTAAAACGCCTTGCAAACATCAAACATTTTACTTAAATTTCCTTTTCCTGAGTACAAGAACTCCAAGTATTCCATCAGTTCTTTCACAGAACTACAGTGGTTCACAAGACTAAGAACACTAACATCAATAGTATTTCGGATCTGAAGAAACAATCGTGCATCATCTCTGAGCCAAATCTGATCTTCCTTTTTCCCAGAGTTATCAATAGGTGGACTTCGAGACAAATGATCATCCATTTCAATACTTCGAAGATACAATTTAATCGTTTTACTCCAATCCAAATAATTTGATTCATTGAGTTTATTATCTGTAATTTTGGACACGATTGAAAGAACATCGACATTCTTCTCCGCCATTAACCCTAGCCTCAGAGAACTTGCAAGAAATTTTGGATTTTAGGGATCGCGCTCTGATACCATGAAAACAAATTAGGAAGAGAAAGTAAACCTAAAAATATCCAGACGCCATTTTTATTTCATTATTTTTCTCATAATCGTACAAGATACAGCAAATTGGGTTTTATAACAGAAAACAAAACAGAAAAGGGAATGATGTGGTGGATAAGAATAAATGGGCTAAAGTAATTAAATGGGCTGGGCCTTCTAACTTTTAATACCAACTTGCTCTTCTATCTCAACATTTTCAAATATGGAATTTTTCATCCCAATTCTTTCTAAATCACTTATTACGATTTTACACAAATTATTGATATTTTTAATAATTTTATCAAGGCCCGTACAGTCGATTTCCATAAACGGTCATCGAACTGCACTTACATCGACCTTTTCCAAATTTGATTAGGACATAATTCCAAATTCAACCGTTAGATTTCAAATCTCTAATATTCGTTGGAAAGCTCTTTTCGATACGAACTCAACGGATCCAGTTTTAGTAGAATCCGATGGTCGGATCTCCTGTAACGTCAATTCGAAGTCAATGGTCGAAATTCGCGAACTGCCGCGGCGCGGCGCGGCGTGTTCTATTTAGGCCACTAAATATATATATTATATATATTTCGTCGATTTCCTTTTAAAACGTATTTTATAAATCGTTTTAACTTCGTTTTAAAAACGATTTGAACTTCATATTCAATTTTTAATCAAAATTGAATATTCCATATCATTAATATATAAATGTTAATATTTTCAAAATATTATATTTCGAAATCATTTCCTTTTCGATATTCATTATAAAAATGAATAAAATCGATATAAATATTGTTCACGTCAAAATGGCATTAATCTAATCAACACGGCTTTATATATTTCAATATATTCGTGTCCATCCCAAATCGGACATCAAAACCAGATTTTGATCTTTTACTGAATATTATTTTAAAATATTTATTATTTTAAAATATTCGTTATTTTAAAAATATTCCTTCTTTCTGAACTGGAATCAGACACAGTCAATTACCATATAATGTGATTTATATGGATTTCATACAACACATGTACATAGCAGCAATGATAAACAATCAACCATCATCTAGAGTGCACTACACAACTGCATAAGCATTAAATAGAAATAATTCACGCTTACACAGTCTGTCAACCAAACGATCGACATACCACTAAACAATTGGGATTAGTGTACATCAAATATCATCCCAATACCCGTGTCGGGTTTCAATCGACAAACACAGAATATTATTTGTGTAGTTGGGCGATATATCAAATAAATGGGTGTACATAAACAAATCGTTTGATTTGTAAATGAATATATATTTTATTTCAACACATGTATATTTTTATTTTATTCAACACATGAATATTTTATTTTATTCAACACATGAATATTTTATTTTATTCAACACATGAATATTTATACAGTCCATTTCACATCCCAACCAATTTTCACAACACAATCAAAAAAACAAGTCGTCCATGGTCTGTGGACGACGGTGTCAGGAGCTACTAAGCCCCGTCTACATCCTAGTATATATTTAACTAGAAACCAAACTTAGAGTGAGAAGTTCCACCTTTGGGTTCCACTCCTCCATTCTTTATTCCTGAACGGTTCGGATTTCGTTTAGATTTCAGTTTGATCCATCACCATCTGTTTCACACGATTTTCATATTAAAAATCGTAATTTTATTTCGCTACAACATATACAAAAATCCCATTTTTATGTTGCTACTACATATATAAAAATCGTATTTTTATGTTGCTACTTATATTTTAAAAATCAATGCTATTTTATTTTTAAAAACCAATGCTATTTTATTTTTAAAAACCACATTTTCTTCCACTTTATATATATATATATAATATCTGAAATTTAAAACAATACTTTTAAACAAAATAATTAGCTTAAGTAAAAAAAAACTTTCTCCTGCCATGTATCTGGTAGCCCCCAAACCCATCACTCCATTCTGAAACCTCACCGCCGCTCATCAACCGGAGCGCCGGACCTCAATCCAAATGTGTCCCGACCTACGCTTGAACGCCACCCACCCATGCCTTGAACGGCATTGACTTCGACCCCCCCTCCGGCGTAAGAATTAGGTGCGAACGCCGGGTGTTTTGGCCCAAAAATCGAGCCCTACAGACTTCGACAGACGATCAAACGGGTCGGTGTAACACCCCACCTCCATTAAGGTCACTCACAAAGGGAATGCCTTAACTTCAGTGGAGCGTTTTAGGTAAACAGACACAGAATATCACAAGACAGATATTAACAGTACTTGAAAATTTAAAACTTTATTTCATTGCAGCGGATAATCCCATATGTTTGATTACATCATCAAAAACCATAAACCAAAGTCAAGTACACCATATCCATCTTGATAAAACAAAGTACATAAACTGAAAGACATAATCCCCAACGTCTAAATAGCCATAAATAAAGAGAAGCTGAACTTTACTTCAGCGATCCAAGCAATCTTCTAAAAGCAGTCCAAAATCAAGCTCCACTGGTGCTGGTTCCTACCTGAGCCCCTAGGGGGGGAAGGAAAGAGATGGAAAAGGGGGGTCAGACATAAAGTCTGGCGAGTGCGATAACTCTAACAATATAATTAACAAAGTAACTAGGCTAAGGCATAAGTTGGAAAATAAGGAAATGACCATGAACCATTGAGTATGACAGAATGAACAAGGAAATAAGATGAACCAAGTTATTCATTAAAGGTACTCCTAATCACTATTGGATGATTACTATACTGCACTACCACTAGTATAACAGGATTAGGTCTTAACCTAATGTTTAAACTGAAATAGAATCGAAACAGAATAATCTATACAGAAACAGAATGATAGTAATGGTCCTTCACCACCCCCAACATACAGAAGGTACAGAAGTAGAATACTAATAATGGGCCTTTACCACCTAACTAATGGGCCTTTACCACCCCAACAGACATAAGGTACGGAAACAGAATCGGAAACGGAATCAGAGACGGAAACAGAATAATCCCTACAGAAACAGAATGTTAGGATTAGGTGTACACTAGTAATGGGCCTTTGCCACCCCAACAGACGGTACCACGCAGAAACAGACATGTGTCACCACCCAACAGAAACAGACGGTACCAACATAAACAGACAGAACTAAGTGTACCCTAAGTCCTACCCCAAGCGATTGGCCCCCTAACTCGTAGATACCCGAGCTGGTCCCACAGTGGGGTGTATCACTCCCCAAAGTGGCAACCCGATAATACCAGAGATGCACGGCTTATACCTACACGATGCAACAACGTCTTACCTACCAGCCCGGGCCCACACATGCATATGAACCCGTTGGACTTGCGTTGCCACCGCTCAACCGTTTTGGCCTCTTACAGTCAAGCCCAGTACGCGTGTCCCGTCCTCGACTTAGGTCGAGCCCACAGAGATACTATTGGGTTACTGGTTGAAACGGTCCCCCATGACTTGACACAAGCTATCCACCTAAGCTTGGTCCCCTCTAGTACATCCCACTTAACCCTTTCTTATTCATGTTCACTTTCATGTTTCACATTTTGGTTAAGTGTTTCTAATCGTATTTCAAATGCCACCCAAGGCACCCACTAGATTCCACATGCCACCCAAGGCACCCACTTAACCCCCCCATGTCCCACTACAAGTTTATCTGGTTAAGTGTTTCTTAATTCAGTAAGACCATAACCTCATAAAGACCTCTCACATTAGACTTGCATTTGTGGCAGCTGGATTTGCCGGGCGGGTCCGGGCAGTCTTACTCCACAAAAGAGCCTAACCTCGTGTCTTTACAACTGTTACATATTTAATTTATGCCTAAGACCTCCCACATTAGACTGGCATTTGTGGCAGCTGGATTTGCCAGGCGGGTCCGGGCAGTCTTACACCACAAAAGAGCCTGACCTCGTGTCTTAGACGATTAATTACACGTAATTAATCATCCCCCAATTTGAATTACTTTCCCTATTCAAATTATCAGTCAATTCCAAATTTAAATATGGCCATAATTGACTCAATTATGTCCATCTATTTATGGTATGCAACATCATACCAATTATCATCACAAATTTATTCTATGCCTTTTAAGGCATTTATGCCAATTCTCAATATTACATCTTTTAGTATTCTCCCATCACCCCACGTTTTACGTCCGTTCGTTTAACATAAAAATATACGTTAGACTCGAATAGTCTAACTTATTGAATAAAGAGAAAACATCACAACATACATAGAATAAGACTAGATCCAAACATGGGGGTGAACTTGCATGTGTGAATGATGTTCTACATCTAAAACTTGCATAGGCCAAAGTTACAACTTGCATAAACAACATATGTCATGGATCCAAATCTAAAGGTGTGAACTTTTATGAGATAATGGCCACAAACTTGCATAAACAATCATATGTCATGGATCCATATCTAAAGGAATAAACTTGTATAGGTAATAACCCTAAACTTGCATAACATGATTCATATCCAACTCATACATTCATACAACTTACATATGTGATTTATACATCATAACAAGGGTGTAAACTTGCATCTAACATGTAAAGTATCATGTAAAATTTAGCATATAATTCACACATGTTATAGCCTAACTTTTAATTAAATTTTCACATGAACTAGGTGTCATATCCATGTAAGGTCACATATAATTCTACCCAACTTGTATATGATTCATGTTTGAATCAAAATCTAAACTTGCCTACATATGATTTATCATATGAATCAACATAACCAAACTAGCATATGAAACATGATGATTTGGTTGTATATAAAATTACAACATTGATGATAGCAACATAACTTTACATCATAAATGATAGCATCACAACATAACGTCATAGAGATTTCAATCACAATCCTACAACATAATTACAACATGCAATCAATACTTTATATCACATCCATACGATCCGCATTATACTTAATCTAATTAAATTACTAATTATCTTGTTAAAACTATCGAACTCACAACTCAGAAGCAGTCTTGAGTTCTGAATTCTGATTTCTGGAGTTGAATTAGCTCTCCTATGAAGAAGATTCGCTGTTAGGGTTGAGTAGTTCTGATTTGATTTGCTGTTCTTCCTCTTTAATTTGGTGGCGGCTGCTCTAGGGTTCAAGACAACAGCATGACGGCCATAGTTTTAGTTTTAATTCTGATTTAGGGTTTGAGTCTATGGGTCTATTTATAGAGTTTTGATTTAATTCTATTCGTCGGATGATCTTAGGGTTAATAAAAACCACTCATTCAAGATAGGGTGGCAAGTCAGCCCTAATGACTCAGCAAGGAGTCAGAAAGGACTCAGCAATGAGTCATAACACCGATCGGACTGAACCAGAAAGCTGTGCAGGTTTTCTCTCGGCCTGGGCGCACTTGGGAAGTGCACCAAGGTAAAAATGTACTGGCGCACTTCCCAAGTGCGCCAGTATTTTTTTTCTTCATCTTCTGGTTTTTCCCGCCTGACTTCGTTCGTCCATATCTCCTTCACCCGGTACTTGTTTCCCACAAACTCGGACTCCATTTCAACCAGAATTCCGAGACGAACACAATGGAGCAACCCCATTCCTTTAATTCTCACGTCTAAGATTAATTATTCTTTATTTTAGTTAATTCGATTATTCAAAAATCCGGGGTGTTACATTCTCCCCTCCTTAAAGGATTTCGCCCCCCGAAATCTCCAAGTTAAGGAGAATGCATATCCTACCATCCTAACAGCCATCTACTCAACCATCAATCACGGGCATCCATTGTCCTTAAAAATTCCTAATGCTGTATGAACATATGCAAGAAGTGTGTGTATATGTTCCTTATCTAATGCAAAATCAGGCGGTCTACTGATTCAGTTGACCTCCTTAATGCAAACCATGATAGTGCCATGCGTCCATTATGTATGCGAAAGAACCTTATCGATACATATCATTTCTACATGTGTGCACAACCATTCACCAAAATGCAGCATCTATATGATAACACAACCATTATACATCCATTACTTAAATATGTACACACATTTATATGCAATATGCGATATGAAGTGACTGAGCCGATCTAGTGCCTAATGTGTGTGTATATGTGTCCACAAGCAACCACTAGCAAACACTTGCATCCACTTGCAACCATCAAACATAACATGTCTCAAACACATGTTTACACCCATGGATTTCCTATCTAAAGGTCGAAGATCCGGTCGATGGGATACAAACAAATGATACACTAGAACAAAAGCTCTGTTCCCATTTGACATCGGTTAAGAGAATAATTCCCTAAGTCTCAGCCCCGAAGACCGAAATCAACATCAGACTGACATTCAGAGAATTACCCCCATTAAACAATGTCAAAACTGGAAATCTACTCCATGCTTCGAGTAGAAACCCCTATCCATCAGAAATATTCAGATACTTACAGACTACTGGTACAGATCAGATTACAGAATGATTCTCAGAAAGCTAAGCATACCAGACCCTTGCGGGTTACAAGAAACTTTGGGGGTCTTCCCATGACAAGTTAGAAACTTAACGACCCTCCTCTCAAAATCTAGATCGACCCTCTACATAGAAAGATGGTCCATTTAGACCCAACCCATAGCCCATAAACTTGAGCACACAAATGTCACATTCAAATTTTTGACGCCTAACACAGATAACTTCAAACCCCTACAAATCACTAACAATTGAGCTGAACCACAAATGGGGTTTGAAACAACTACAGGATCAGGAACAAGATTAGTATTAAAGTGCAGAGTCTCAATTACAGAATCAAAATGCCAGAATCAGAAAGAGTTTTAACTCAATAATCAGATAAGGAAATTAAACCATCTACAGAAATTTTTCCTTATTTCTATCCTATCCACCAGCCTCGAGGGTATTTGCCTGCCCTCTAGAAGTAGGTCCTGCCCTCTGCCCTTTCCTTGGGCAGTCCTTAATCAGATGTCCTGCTTCGCCACAGTTGAAGCAAGTTCCTTTCCTCTTCCTGCAATCCTTGTTCAGATGGGTCGAGCTTCCACAAGTAAAGCACTTCATCTCCTTCTTATCTTCAGACTTCCCATCCTTCTTTTGTGTTTCCATTTTGGGCCCCGTTTTCTTATTCTGTGGTCCTTCGAGCTTTTCTTCTTTTTTCTCCCCTTTGGCTTCCTCTTCATGCATTAACGCCATGTCAACCAATTTCTCAAAGGTAGCCCCCATAGGAATGTGGGTCATAGCTAACCCATGAAGCGGCTCGTTCAAACCCTTAACAAATCTCAGGGCGTTCTTTTTTGGTGTATTCACCAAGCCCAAGCCAAATCTAACCAATTGATTGAACTTGTTGACATATTCTTTCACCGATATATTCCTTTGCTTCAATGCCAAAAATCTTTCCATGTATAGATTCTCTTCAGCCCGTGAGAGAAACTTTGCCTCAAACCTCCGCTTGAAGTCTGGCCATGTATCAACTGGACGCTCCCCATTAGTGACCTCCCACCAAAACGAGGCCTCATCCTTCATTAGCCAGGCAGCTAACTGGACCTTTCTTCCATCATCCACTTCAAAGATTCCAAACAATTCTTCCAACTCCTTTAGCCAATTACGAGCTTCAACAAATGTCTCCGTCCCGTGAAAAAGTTTTCCACCCATTGTGTGACAGCCCGCCCCGCACCAACCGACATTTACTCCAAAAGTGCGCTGTACACATGTCCAGTTAGCACGGAACGGGTCGTCATAAGGAAAAGGAAGAAGGAAATGAACTAATAAAGAACCTGTAGAATGTCTCACAGCGCATAGAACAAAATATAATAATAACATACTTGACATAAAACAGGAGAGACATTGCATAAGCTAAAAACCAGAACTAAACATCATAGCAGCGGAAATTCAAAATATAGCTTATTACAACTTTTCAAACTGTATCAAAGCAAAAGTAAGAAAAATGAGGTAAACTACTAATGCCCAAGTAGCGACCACCAACGACACAAGGAGAATGTGTGTATATATATATCATACGTGGAAGCCTCCTGCCCGCCTCCGAATCAGCTACTCGCGCATCACCAGCTAACCTGTCTCTAGTCTGCTTGTGTGAGCACCCAGAGTAATAAGAGGAGACATAAAACTCTGGGTCAGACATAAAGCCTGGTATGAGCGATAAGCATCTAAAGTGAACAATAACAGGTAGACTAAAACATACCTGAACCTGGACCTGCAACCAAAGAGTTAGAACTACATACTGTACAACACTCTAAGGTACCATATCAAACAGTGTAAAGATACGGAGGTGGGGGAGGTGTGCATGTCATAGTGATGGCAAACAATCAAACATAGCATCCATCCTCACATCTCTCACTCAGTGCGTAAAGCATACGATATTCACCACTTCGATCACCCAACATACCTTGCTACGATCACTCTGCCCCATGAAGTCATAAATGGCTTCACTGCACTGATAACGTAGCCACTAATTCCTCGCTATGTCCACTTGCCCCATGGAGTTATTCACCCCATCTGCGCTGGCTCATAGCCTTACCAATCCTTACTATGTCCACTTGCCCCATGGAGTTATTCACCCCATCTGCGCTGGCTCATAGTCTTACTACGCATCACCTTACCCCTCGGGTCATAATGACCCTACTGCACTGATAACATAGTCTTGCTACCATCACCTTGCCCCTCAGGTCATAATGACCCTACTGCACTGATAAGTAGCCATCATTCATTTTTAGTGGTGAATCGAAGTTATGAACGTCGACAACTCCTTAGCATACGTCCCGCAGCAAAGCCCAACCATGAAGTGAACTCATTGGTTCCCAACTGGATCCTGAGCTCTAACTTCCCATATTGGACTACCTTTGCATCTCGGGTTATTGGTAAATACTTGGTCGGTTCGGATCTCCCCCTAATCATCAGTTCGGTTCGGATCAGAATGCTCCTTCTTCACTGGATCGGGTCGGGTCGTCATCACCCCTGGCGGATCGGGTCAAGGTCTCCAGCTTGCCACGGTTCGGATCGGGTGCTCTCTTCAGATCGGTTCATGGCGCCTTCAACTCGTGGGTGGGCATTCGGGTTGGAGCGTTCGAGTACAAGTGGATCGTGGATGCTACCTCCCTCTGGTCGGATCGGGGTGCGAAACATGAGCGGATCGGGTACGAGAGGTAGTTCACGGTTGAGGTTCGTGGACCTTGCGCAGATGGTTCGGCTCGGAGGAGATGACTTGACTCGTGGTGATGTCCCACGATCCCGTAGGGCGATCCGATCGACCCTCAATCCCCATCCGATCCGAACTCCTGCACCTTGTCCAGCGAGTTATTTACGCCCCTCGACGGCGTTTTCGACCATTCCAACTATTCTAATCAATCACAAAGCATACCATACAGTCATAGAAACATATATAATCAACCACAAACATCAAAACAACAATATGATAGGTTAAAATGGATCAAACATAGCCAAAAACCCCATATTTTCCCTTAAGCATGTTTAGATGAAACTTATGATATGGTTAGCAAAACTTAACCAAATTAACCCAAATTCATATCAGAGGTCTAAAACATCATTCCGATTTTTATAAACACTTTTCCAGAATTTTATCATGTTTAAATTCGCTAATTAACATTAATCACCCCTAATTAGCCATAATTAGTGCAAAACTATGCAAATCACTCACCTTAGCCACAAATAAACTAAGATCTGAAATAAATCTCTGATTTGATGTGAATCCCAATGCCAAACAGCAGCTCCAATGTTGCTTTGGTATAGATCTTCCTTGATTAGAGGTTGCTAAGCCAAATCCTTGACCAAAAGGTGATTTGGAGGTGATTTAGAGGTTGGAGGCCATTTTTAGGGTTCCTTGGAGATAAGTGGAGGCTAGAAAACTGAAATGGAATGATTCTCTACTTCATTTCAGCCTCCCCATATCCCTAATCCCGAAATGGATTATGGGCCTACTCACTAATCACCCGATTTGGCCCGGTTAAGCAGTTTTTCACCCTCCAAACCTTATTTCAGCCATATCTCCCAAACGGTAAGTCTGTTTGGCTATTATGACCACTCTACGGAAAGGTAAACCATCAAATGAATCCAATGGAAGTGGTTTCAGATCAAAATTCCTTTCCAATCAAACGTTATGGCCAAAACAGTACCAACTAGGGGCAAAATGGTCATTTAAAAATCGACAAAAATCATGAATATGGGAAATGACTCTAATAGATGTTTCCCAAAGTTACACGACCATACGACTTCACATGGGAAAGAAATAAATATTCTACGATCCTATGATGTGTAGAATACGGGTCGTTACATATTGCCCTAAAGTCCTTACATATCTTTGCAAAAGTATCGACACGGGGAGGAGGAGGAGTAACGTCGGCCGGACCCACAGTAGCGGCCCTAGCCTTGAAATATTGACGAAACCAACCGGGTACATGAACACCCTCTGGTATCTCGGGAATTCCAGACATGCTGAAACGAAAAAGGAAAGATTCAATATAAAAGAACCGAAGGAAAGATAGATGGCTCTTAGGGTTATGCTTTCTAAAATAAGCTTTTCTCTTGAAAACACTTTCCTTAAAACATACTTTTGAAGGTACTTCTTTATAAAAGTGGTTTTGAAAAATAGTTTTTCAAAATTCATATCTGTTCTGGTAACCTTCAGCTCTGATACCAAGTGTAACACCCCACCTCCATTAAGGTCACTCACAAAGGGAATGCCTTAACTTCAGTGGAGCGTTTTAGGTAAACAGACACAGAATATTACAAGATAGATATTAACAGTACTTGAAAATTTAAAACTTTATTTCATTGCAGCGGATAAACCCATATGTTTGATTACATCATCAAAAACCATAAACCAAAGTCAAGTACACCATATCCATCTTGATAAAACAAAGTACATAAACTGAAAGACATAATCCCCAACGTCTAAATAGCCATAAATAAAGAGAAGCTGAACTTTACTTCAGCGATCCAAGCAATCTTCTAAAAGCAGTCTAAAATCAAGCTCCACTAGTGCTAGTTCCTACCTGAGCCCCTGGGGGGGAGGAAAGAGATGGGAAAAGGGGGGTCAGACATAAAGTCTGGCGAGTGCGATAACTCTAACAATATAATTAACAAAGTAACTAGGCTAAGGCATAAGTTAGAAAATAAGGAAATGACCATGAACCATTGAGTATGACAGAATGAACAAGGAAATAAGATGAACCAAGTTATTCATTAAAGGTACTCCTAATCACTATAGGATAATTACTATACTGCACTACCACTAGTATAACAGGATTAGGTGTTAACCTAATGTTAAAACTGAAATAGAATTGAAACAGAAAAAGAATACTAGTAATGGGCCTTCACCACCCCAACATACAGAAGGTACAGAAGTAGAATACTAATAATGGGCCTTTACCACCCAACTAATGGGCCTTTACCACCCCAACAGACAGAAGGTACGGAAACAGAATCGGAAACGGAATCAGAGACGGAAACAGAATAATCCCTACGGAAATAGAATGTTAGGATTAGGTGTACACTAGTAATGGGCCTTTACCACCCCAACAGACGGTACCACGCAGAAACAGACAGGTGTCACCACCCAACAGAAACAGACAGAACTAAGTGTACCCAAAGTCCTACCCCAAGCGATCGGCTCCCTAACTCGTAGATATCCGTGCTGGTCCCACAGTGGGGTGTATCACTCCCCAAAGTGGCAACCCGATAATACCAGAGATGCACGGCTTATACCTACATGATGCAACAACGTCTTACCTGCCAGCCCGGGCCCACACACGCATATGAACCCGTTGGACTTGCGTTGCCACCGCTCACCCGTTTTGGCCTCTTACAGTCAAGCCCAGTACGCGTGTCCCGTCCTCGACTTAGGTCGAGCCCACAGAGATACTATTGGGTTACTGGTTGAAACGGACCCCCATGACTTGACACAAGCTATCCACCTAAGCTTGGTCCCCTCTAGTACATCCCACTTAACCCTTTCTTATTCATGTTCACTTTCATGTTTCACATTTTGGTTAAGTGTTTCTAATCGTATTTCAAATGCCACCCAAGGCACCCACTAGATTCCACATGCCACCCAAGGCACCCACTTAACCCTCTCATGTCCCACTACAAGTTTATCTGGTTAAGTGTTTCTTAATTCAGTAAGACCATAACCTCATAAAGACCTCTCACATTAGACTTGCATTTGTGGCAGCTGGATTTGCCGGGCGGGTCCGGGCAGTCTTACTCCACAAAAGAGCCTAACCTCGTGTCTTTACATCTGTTACGTATTTAATTTATGCCTAAGACCTCCCACATTAGACTGGCATTTGTGGCAGCTGGATTTGCCGGGCGGGTCCGGACAGTCTTACACCACAAAAGAGCCTAACCTCGTGTCTTAGACGATTAATTACACTTAATTAATCATCCCCCAATTTGAATTACTTTCCCTATTCAATTTATCAGTCAATTCCAAATTTAACTATGGCCATAATTGACTCAATTATGTCCATCTATTTATGGTATGCAAAATCATACCAATTATCATCACAAATTTATTCTATGCCTTTTAAGGCATTTATGCCAATTCTCAATATTACATCTTTTAGTATTCTCCCATCACCCTACGTTTTACGTCCGTTCGTTTAACATAAAGTATACGTTAGACTCGAATAGTCTAACTTATTGAATAAAGAGAAAACATCACAACATACATAGAATAAGACTAGATCCAAACATAGGGGTGAACTTGCATGTGTGAATGATGTTCTACATCTAAAACTTGCATAGGCCAAAGTTACAACTTGTATAAACAACATATGTCATTGATCCAAATCTAAAGGTGTGAACTTTGATGAGATAATGGCCACAAACTTGCATAAACAATCATATGTCATGGATCCATATCTAAAGGAATAAACTTGCATAGGTAATAACCCTAAACTTGCATAACATGATTAATATCCAACTCATATATTCATACAATTTACATATGTGATTTATACATCATAACAAGGGTGTAAACTTGCATCTAACATGTAAAGTATCATGTAAAATTTAGCATATAATTCACACATGTTATAGCCTAACTTTCAATTAAATTTTCACATGAACTAGGTGTCATATCCATGTAAGGTCACATATAATTCTACCCAACTTGTATATGATTCATGTTTGAATCAAAATCTAAACTTGCCTACATATGATTTATCATATGAATCAACATAACCAAACTAGCATATGAAACATGATGATTTGGTTGTATATAAAATTACAACATGGATGATAGCAACATAACTTTACATCATAAATGATAGCATCACAACATAACGTCATAGAGATTTCAATCACAATCCTACAACATAATTACAACATGCAATCAATACTTCATATCACATCCATACAATCCGCATTATACTTAATCTAATTAAATTACTAATTATCTTGTTAAAACTATCGAACTCACAACTCAAAAGCAGTCTTGAGTTCTGAATTCTGATTTCTGGAGTTGAATTAGCTCTCCTTTGAAGAAGATTCGCTGTTAGGGTTGAGTAGATCTGATTTGATTTGCTGTTCTTCCTCTTTAATTTGGTGGCGGCTGCTCTAGGGTTCAAGACAACAGCATGACGACCATAGTTTTAGTTTTAATTCTGATTTAGGGTTTGAGTCTATGAGTCTTTTTATAGAGTTTTGATTTAATTCTAGCCGTCGGATGATCTTAGGGTTAATAAAAACCACTCATTCAAGATAGGGTGACAAGTCAGCCCTAATGACTCAGCAAGGAGTCAGAAAGGACTCAACAATGAGTCATAACACCGATCGGACTGAACCAGAAAGCTGTGCAGGTTTTCTCTCGGCCTGGGCGCACTTGGGAAGTGCACCAAGGTAAAAATGTACTGGCGCACTTCCCAAGTGCGCCAGTGTATTTTATTTCTTCTTTCTCTTCTGGTTTTTCCCGCCTGACTTTGTTCGTCCATATCTCCTTCACCCGGTACTTGTTTCCCGCAAACTCGGACTCTATTTCAACCAGAATTCTGAGATGAAACACAATGGCGACACCCCATTCCTTTAATTCTCACGTCTAAGATTAATTATTCTTTATTTTAGTTAATTTGATTATTCAAAAATCCGGGGTGTAACAGTCGGGATTGAAAGAGTGGAGGGAGATCTACGATCTTCGTTTTATGAGTTTCGATTTTTACTCCGTGGATTTTGAAAATTTTAAGCCCAAATATCTGAGCATTTCATCCGCTCAACGATGAAGACGGCGGCCTGGAGAGTGGGCTAGGGTTTGAATAAATTTTAGGGTTTTTATAAAAATTTATATTATTAATTAATCCATGTTTTAATGATTTTGCATCCTTACTCAGAATCAAACCCAACGACTGTCGCCCCTAGCTAAATACCCCTTTTTCGAACACAATGGGATATGTCCCATAAGCCAATTCGACTGTTTCGATAAGTTTTCATCAAAATTAAAATATATATCAATATATATTGAATTTAAACGCACATTTTAATTTACCGGGGCCACATACTGACTCTAAAAATTCCCGAAAAATTATTTCTAGCTTCGTATTGACGATACGGTCCTAACAAAACTAATTTCGTCAAATTTGAAGACCGTTTGAAAAATGGCCATTTTCTGGTCGATCCAAATTGACTGAAATTGTTAAAACACGTTTTCCTTTGCCACGCTCACATATTGATTTCAAAAATTATGAAAATTGAAATCTAGTAATAACTTGACATTCCGGATCCAACAAAAGTGGTTTCGTTGAAAACGGAGGTCGTTTGCAAAATGGCTATTTTTAAGGGCTTTGTATATATTAAAATATATGTATTCCACAACGACTTTTCTGAATTTTAAACTGGACGTATCTCTCATTCTATAAAATGAAATCTCAGTTTCTTATATCCGTTAGAAAGATATCATCAAACAGATTCAAATATTTCTTGTTTTGTCCAATTCTGACTTATATTGAATTCTGTATGTTCATTTGAAATTAGAAATTGAATTTTCGAACTACCACGCCATTTCAGGTTCGTTTTATAATTAAAATAAATTTATTCGTTTTAACTTCGTCGATAATAAATTTTCCATTGTTATTATTTAAAATAAATCATTTTAAATATTCAAAATTCATTAAAATTGCCAAAATAAAAATTTATATTGGTTCTGATTTTCCGGGTTGTTACAAAATACCTGTGAACTTTGTAACGCAACTGCACCGTCTTCACTTTCTATCATAGAATTCCCAATCAACTCAAAACCTTTAAATATGTCTATGGCCGCGTACATGCTTGAACCTCTGTGTACATTACAACACATATAGTAATTGTATACTGCCTTCCCTCCAAACACTTCAAAATTGTTGGAAATTCATTTTTCTTTCCTTGTTAGAAAGAATATTATAATTTATTTAATTTTGTCAAATAATAAAGTATTAAAATTTTCTGTTAGAATATTTGGAGTTTAACATACCTTTTTTTGATCTCCTATTATGTCATAAACATTTTTCTTAATTATTCTGTAAACCACACGGTCTTGCAAAAGTATTGCAACACTGCCACTATTATCTTCAACAATAACACAAAATCTAAATCTGCACACACACACACACATATATAAAAACTATTAGTAGAAATGTAAGTAAATTTTTCTCTTGCATTACAGAAAATTACCTCATGTTTGAATAGGGTACGCTTCTTTTACAATTAGGACATTTATTCTTCTCATCTTTCTCCTCAACTTCTTGATCACTACATGTTAAGCAAGCATCATAATACCAAGTTTGTTCCTCTTTTACATTCCTAACGGTTACTTGACAAATAAATTCTTTCTGAACATTATAAAATATAGTAAATTTAGGTACTTGAATAGAAATGACAAATTAGAAATAAAAAAATTTAAAGTCTAGGGAGTATACCTCAATATATTCAGATTTGAGGTTCCTTATCTCACCAATACTCAGTATTTGATAATCTCCGGTAATCATATCGTTAACATCAACTTTTCCTTTATTGAAATCAATAATATCCAACCTACATATTTTATAAGTTTAATTTTTGATGTATATTATATTTAAAAAATATATTATATTACATTTCGATAAAACTCAAATTTACCTCTTTCTCATTTTAATAACACTGTGATGATTGTAGTTGATGAAAAACCGTGTTGCACCAACATTGGTCATATTAGGTTACTCTACAATATAAAAAACGTCATGTTATTAAATTTTCACACATTAAAGTAATTGATATGCAAAGCCTTCTATATTCACAACCTAATCGACCTATATGTAAATATGTTGCTTCCTTCCTTCTATTTCTTTCTACCTGAGTTCCTTTTCTTAAATTAAATTAAGAAATCATACTATTAAAGCATCTTTGGCAGATCAACTGATCAAGTAACAAAAATAGTTATGTTTTAATGTACTGTGCATATTTCGATTTGAACATACGCACCACAGAACACATTATTTAGTGCACACGTATCATATTACAAACTACAATTATAATTCAACAATATATATAAATCAAAAAACCAAATTGGAAGACTAAAGATTACCAAATCTAAAAACCTGTAACAAATGTATATGAACAAATACAAAGTCTATAAATTAGAGTTACCTTTATGTATCTTGGATATTACACGTGGTGTGCCTGCAATACATACAAATTTGAAACTTAAATTATAATGCATGCAAAGTACATTACAATTATAACATCAAATAGGCAACCATTGTCGGAACTGATTTTTCATTTTCGTAAGAAATATTATAGTCATTACCTGCAAAAATATTATTTCTAGATGGTTGAGCCATGGGATTGTAAAAAATAGTATATACCAAAAAAGAACAAAGGTAGAGTTTAGTGATCAAACCATTATAGGAAAAAGACTTATATACTACCATATTCAATTCAAAACATATAAGAAAACAAACTCTCTTACGTACTTTAAATGTAACAACCACTTGTAATATTAGAAGATAGGATTAGAAAAATGGATTGCAGCATAATAGATTTTTTATCACTGAATTACAGTTGCATAAACATATAAATCTGCACTTTGTATTATAATTTTAAAATTGATTACCTAGAATTACTCAAGGAAATATAAACAGCATGAAAAATATTAAGTTCTTGATATTTACACATGTTATATTTAATCAACATTATAACAAAGTAATGATTAAATTCATCAACAGCTAAGAGCCAGAGTTGTAAACCATATTTAAGATATGTAACTAATAATAATTACCTTGATGCCAGAGCGCATTCTTCATTCATGGAGAAGTTTTTTTTTGTAGTTATACAAAAATAAATATCATTGAAAAGATGATTTACTTTCACACTTGAATTGATATAAAAATCCATATTGATCGTTTCCATCAGGACGATTGAGCACATTTGGTGCGTTATTATAGAAGTCCACCTATTTTGAATTTTAGACATAATTCTTTTTCTACATGCTGAAGTAGTCATTTAATATTTGAGATTATAAACAAACATGGTCATCAAACCAATATCCGACACCATGGCATCTCAATAAAAAAAATCTCTTATACATATAAAACTTATATAGCATAACATGGTCTCAATCTGAAGAGGAAACCAACCGACTTTTTACTACTAAATATTAGTCGTTTAGATATTAATAATTGCATTTACTTTGATTATTATTAAATAAATAATAATCCATTTCAATATAATCTCCTTTTAATTGTTTCTTAAAAGCAATTAATCGCAATTATTAATCGTTACATTAATCGTGGCACACTTGCTTAACAATCTTATTAATACAAGAATTAGCTTTATAAATCATTTAGTAATTAAGATAAGGCACGTGCTTCCCACACAGTAGATTTTGGTATAAAAATGGTGATTGGTGGTTACAACAAACAATATATATATATATATATATGGTTGGTTTATTTCCTTTTTATAAACTTCATTTAAAATAATATATTTAAAAATCTATATTCAGTTATAAAATAAATTTCATAAATTCATTCATATCGAATTACCTGATGGCAAATCAATCTTTATAAAACAGTATGTATTTTGGCTATCTGCTATAAATTCCTCAACCAATATTAGGGCTGTTATGGTAACGGTAAAATTACCGTTACCATACCGTTACCGACAAATTTGTTACCAATAATACAGCAAAATGGTGTACCAATACTGTCGGTACGGTAACGGTAATATTACCGTTCGAAGCGGTAAAAACGGCGGTAAGCTTTTCCTCAAACCGTCGGTATCGGTAAATTACCGAAAATTTGCATCTTAATTATTATACATACAGCATTCTGGGCCATTTGCAGACCAGAGTGATAAAGCTCCTTCAGTTTGCCATCTTAAAGCTCTCTTTATTGACACCATGCGTCTACTTTTAAGGCCTTTTATTTGACCCTATTTGTTCTTTATTATTTCATATGATTTTTTTAATGTGCTCGCCCTTTGATTTCTGTAAAAACTTGTTTTATTTTCTATTTTACTTCATTATATGAATGATATTGAGAAACTGATCAGGTTTTGGCTTGTAAAGTTGTGTTTTTAGGTTAATGTAAAAGGCTGCTAACGTAGCGAAGCTTAGTGCTGAAACTTTAAGATAAAAAAATATTGCAACATTTTAATGTTTTAAGTAATGGTAATTTACCGTTACTGACTATCGGTATACCGACTACCAGTATACCGACAATATTGGTAGTGGTAACGGTAGACATTTTTGATTTACCGACGACATCGGTACGGTAACGGTATTCGTATAACGGTAACGGTAACCGTTACCGTTACAGCCCTAACCAATATCACCCATTGGTTAATAACCAAAAAAATGTTGAATTTGGGTTTAACAATCAATACCCAATTCAATAATCCAATCATATTGGTTAGACAGTTCATATGATGATGATAAACAATAAATTTAACTGATAACGGTCAACTAAAAACAACCATTTAAGCATCCAATTTAATACGTTTATATTGTCATAATCGTAACCAACAAGGTACGTTACCTCGATTGGAAATAATTGTTAAAAATAATGATTTGATTTCGATTAAATTAAACGAACCGTTTAATTTAAATCGGTTATATAAAATATTCAGTACATATCTAAACAATCAGCAAATCAATCAACAGTCAGCAAACATAGCATAAACATAAAACCCGACTTATAATAAATATAAGTGAGATAACTAAGTGAGTTTAACTCACCTTGATTTCGTTTGTCATTAAAACGGTTCGGTTTCCCATAATTCTGACAGTCTCCAATTTTGCCAGGAGTAGTTCCAGAATATAGAGTTCAATTATACGCTCCTAATGTGTTTTTCTCCGTTTTGTTCTATCCAATCAATATAGATTAAAGTTGTATCCATATAAGAATATACAATTTAATTAAATTATTTAATTCTCTAATAATATATTAGTTTAACTAATTATAGGGTCAAATACTAATGGTTGTTCCTGCACTTCATGGCTCTCAATCAAGACAGCAAATTTCCATAATTCTATCGAATTTGTTCACGCCCTGTAATGAGTTAAAATTTATACAACACTTAGTGATTTAAAATATGATTAATTAACTTTTAATCATAGTTGTTAATTACCCTTGAAATTACCATGCAGCTCCACCCCGTAAATTCTCCCAGCCATGCTTCGAAAATTCTGGCTCTCCCATGTTGCTCGCTCCACCCAGTTTGCATGCAACATTTTTTTTAATAACTGATAAGGCCCAAAAGCCCATAACCAAACTCCATGGCCCGCCTCCTTATTTTTCTTTGCCTCCTCACGCAACAAGACACAGGACTTGCTCCTCACATTAACTCCTCAGTCCTCACACAACCTTCCCCTCAGCCTTTAACCGCCTGCATGCCAAACACCTCACGCGTACCCACTGGTTCACTTAATACACTATTTTGTTCCCAGGCGTGAACTCCTCCCCATGCATCAACCTACCCCCACGCGTGAACTCCTGCATGAGAACATTTTTTTTCCGATGGAGGCCCAAAGCCCAACGCATCACCAACTCCCCTATACTCGAACAACCCAATACCGCCCCTTCACTTCTTCTTTTAGCCCATTTTAAAAGCCACGATGTCTGAAGCTTTTACAAACCATGGCCGTGGTTCCCTCCTCACCAATTTACCTTGACTCACCACAGTTTTTAAAACCGTTAACATCATCGAACTCCTCATTTCGATTTCTACACACCCGCCTCCACTGTGTCGCACTCGAATGTGTCATTCCCATTGCGGTTTACCGCGTCTCCACACTACTACAGGGTAGACAGCGACCCACATCTTCACCAAACCTCAGAAATTAGTCTGCGATCTCATTTCACTGCCTCAAATCCCAAAACGACCTTCGTTTGTCACATGGAGGCTTCATTCAGACAATATACGAATCCTAGACACACAGGAGCTAAAACCCGCGAACGACGTTGGACCCAAACCCCACAATACCGCCCAGAAATGAAGAACACTTCATACGAATCTATCCTTATGTATTTTACGATTTATGCATTACTATTTTTGCTGGTTTGGGATTTTTAAAGTGATCGAACACTTTTCTTTTTAATGTTTTAGTTTCGCTGTGATGCTACAGGAAATGAATAACTACCGAGTATATATAGTGTCCAACACCTTGGCATGCACAACATGAGCAGCTTGACCATGAAGGAAACCATATATTGGGTGGGTAGGTAGGTAGGTAGAGGGCTGTGTGATGTCTTCTCTTTCATTTCATTACTGGGTGCTCTCAGGGTGTAGGACACAGTGTTATTTCATATCATAGGCTGTGTGTGATCTTGCGTCTGTGTGTCTATGTATTAGATGCCTGCACATACAGTGATAGGGTATGCTGATAGTTTAAGTAGCATGTGCGTATAACAGGTAGGTTAGTGTAGCTGGGATATTTGTTTTTAGGGTGTGGTAGATCCTATGTATAGCATGTGCGAAATTGGCGGGCATGCACTTTTCACATACAGGGACTTGATGGGGTAGGCTTCAGTGTAGATGTGGTTTTCAAAATAGAAAGCATGTGCTTTCATTTATTAGAGGCTGTATTTGAATAAATGGGGTAGCATGTTAGGCAGAAAACTTAGGACGTACATGACTTAAGTATGAAGTTTCTATATATTTTTTCCCGTGTGAGTCAGTACGTTCATTTTATATAGTTACTGAATTTTTATCACCTTTCACGATAACGTTGAATATACGCATCGACATACCTGAGCTTCAGCCGCAATGAAAACTAATACACTGCTACGTCTTGACGTTGTGGTCCCAAAAAAAAATTAATTTTGTTAAATTCCGACTCCATTGGCACAACGATCGATGTTATTTTAATTTAAAATTTATTTATCGATTCAAGTTTAAATTTCGTCTACCGACAAAACATCTCTGATTGGCTTCAAACTGGAAATCTAACAATGACTAGCCATACGCATTCCAATAAATATCGTTTCGCTGAAAACGGAGGTCGTTTGTAAAGTAATTATTTATATGGCTTATATAATGTCGTTAAAATATAAATAAATTGCAAAACAATTTAATTAAATAACTATTATCATATTTATATATATATTCAAATAAAATAATATGTAACTTTCAATTCAATCAGTATGAAATTATAACTCAATATTGATATATATATATATATATATTCGAGTTAAACTATATTCGAAATATATAGAAATCCTTACTAAATTTATTAATAAACATTATCGTTTATTAACGATTTCCATGGCGACTATTTTTAAATCTGAATTGAACATAACTTACAATATATAAGTTGAAATCTTGATTTTTCCCTTTAATTCGAAAATCATAATCAAATAGATTAAAACGTTTCTGGTTTCACAGAATTCCGACCTATAACGGGTTCTGTATATTCAATTGAAGTTCAAAATTGAATATTACGAACTACCGCGCCATTTCGAGTTCGTTTTAAATTAAATTTAAATATAAACGTTCTATCGTCGTTAAATAAACGAATTCAGTATTAAAAATCCATAAATAATTCCAAATAAATCTTTAAAATCAATTTAAATATTCAAATCAAATGACCGAAAATTTAGGGTCGTTACAATTCGCTCATATATAATAAATATTTATCACATAACATAAATTATCTCTGTATAATTAAGAAATTTTGTTTATTTATTTTCTTTTCGATTAAGACATCAATTCCTGGAGATTTATTTAACTAGCGATAATGAATATCATCTTAATTTGTAATAGATATATCAATTATTATTTTCAAAAGTTGTGTACAACGTACTATTCTTTAAAAGGGGTTTTTAGACACAAGGACAAACTTAATAAAAAAATATTTATAAGGACAAGAGGCTAAAATTTTAAACATAAGGCCACTTTTTAGTGTAAAGGGAGGAATCCAGGGGCCACTATCATTTCATACTTTACACTAAAGTTTGTCCTTATGGTTAATTTTTTTGCTTCTTGTCCTTATGATTTTTTTTTTGTTAATTTTGTCCTTATGCATGCATTTGACACTAATTTGTCAATTGGTTTAAAAACACGAAAGCATTCATAAGTTATTTTATGAAAAGTTTGGGCTTAGTTGTTTTCATTATAGAATGCGGTCCAAAATTGGCCTGCTGTTATTAACGCCACTTTTAAATAGGGCTGGGATTTTTTTCCATTTTTCCGCTTTTCCGTCAATTTCCTTCCAATATTTCCGAAATTTCCTATTTTCGCTTTTTTCCAAATAAATAATTTCGGAAGAAATTCCTTTCGACTAAAGGCGGAAAAAATCGGAAATTTCCGCAATTTTCACGGTATTCCTTTTCTTCCAAAATATTTTCCAATTGGGTCACATTCTACCTAAATTCATAAAGGGAAATTCTATTAGGACACAATAAAACAAACACAAAATAAAACACAACATTGCAGCCGTTAGATGCTTGAAATCACACCCGTTAATTTAAAAGCCGTTGCTGCTTCTTCTCATCACGTCTCCGTCTTTCCAGCGCTTGCATTATCTTCCTCTCCAAAAACTAAAGGCAACAGACGTACCAAAAAAAAGGTTGGACCGATTGTTTCAACTGCCTTGATTATATAATTGTGGACGAATGTTTCAAGTGCCATTGTAGTATAATTCTGGGCAACTGTTAATCTACAGTAAGCACTCAACACTTTAATTCACTCGGTTGCCTACATTTTTTTTTCTTTCTCTTGATTAATTCATACCTATTTTCCACATCAGTTTTTGTGTACGACAATTTGCTATCCTAATCTACAACTTCACGTATTAAAGTAGCACTGCATATTCATCATATTCTACTATGCCTGTGTTATACTTTGCAAACTGTAAATCTTATTCAAATGTACATGTATGTCAGAAATGAATCCACTGTTGAGAACCATATTTTACACTTGAATTTGTCTTGGTTCATTTTAATTAACAAATCAATGTTTCCTAATATTTTAGATGAATATTAACTATATTCATATTTCCATCTAACCAATACATATATCTTTGTATGCCTTTCAGTGGCAACTGCGGATGACTTGGTCTTCCAGGATGATTGTGATGAATTATCTCATGATGAAATCATTGGACAGGGAGAAAGAATAAATGATACTAACACCCTTGGTTCATCTTCATCAGCAAACAATAACACAGAAATTTGATGTAACCATATATTGGGATGACTTTCGACAGCTCGGTGGAGGCATAAAACTATTATATTGAGTATGGTCGACAAAAAGTTTTTGTTGTTCGTGTTCTACCATCAAGTAAGATTATTCCTCATGTCGATATAATTTCTTCAGTTAGTTTAGTTTGTTCACGATCAGGGACTCTTCAGAAAAATAATAATGCAATCGGATCATATATCTAGAAGCACCAATACAACCAAATGTGGATGTCAGGCAAAGCTGCGAATTCTGTATAATCAGTTGATAAATAGACGGTCAGTTACAAAGTTTAGTGATGAACATAATCATGCATTTGTATCGCCTATAAAAATAGCCCAGCTACAAACTAATAAGAAAATGTCATCTGCTGCAAAAGACTTGACTGAGGTATTTCATCAACAAAATTTGCCGATAGCTAAAATTCCTGTAATTTCTAGAGGTGTGAATGCAGGATTTAATCAAAAAGATTGTTATAATCATCTACATTCAGCTAGACTAAAAGATTTGGAAACGGGGGATGCAAAATATGTGTTGAATTATTTTCAAATGAGACAAAGAGAGAATTCTCAATTTTTTTATGCAGTTCAACTTGATGGACAAGGATGTGCAGCTAAATTTTTCTGGGTTGATTCACGTTCGCGTTTGTCTTACCAACATTTTGGGGATACGATTACATTTGATACCACATTTAGAAAAAATAAATATTCAATGTCGTTTGCTCCATTTAATGGTGTAAATCATCATTATCAGACAATACAATTTAGATGTGCACTTTTATGTGATGAAACTGAACCTACATTTCACTAGTTGTTTACAACTTGGCTTGAAGCAATGGGCGGTCAACATCCAGTCTCAATAATAATTGACCAGGATCAAGCAATGGGTGTAGCTATTCAAAAGATATTTCCAACAACTCAACATCGTTTATGTCTTTGGCACATTACAAAAAAATTTGGAGAGAATTTACCTCATATATATCACAAAAGCTCTCCTTTCAAGAAAGAACTTAAAAATTGCTTAAATTTTACGTATTTAGTAGCTGATTTTGAAGATAAGTGGAAATCATTAATACAGAAATATGAATTGCAAAATAATGACTGGTTGCGTTAAAAATTTGAGCAGTGTGACTCTTAGGTACCTGCATTTCATCGTTCAACCTTTTTTGCTGGAATGGACACTACAGGTTGTAGTGAGGGGATTGTTGGGAAACAATGGTTGAGTCGCGGACTATGTCGCTTTCTTGAAGGCGATTCGGCGATCTGGTCAGAGGTGCAAACCAGTTCGTACTTTCGCTGCCTCTAGGATAAAATAGCTTCTGAAAAACAATAACTGATTTGCTTGCACAAAAAATCAGTGCAGATTTGCACGTTCGAAAAATAAGCACTGCTCGAAAATTTCTAAAAGAAGATTTTAATGGTGGAGGCAAGAAGAGAATATATAATTCGGTGTTTTTCTCGACTATAGGTGAAGACTATATATAGAACGAGAATTAGGGTTTTACTGAGTAGTGGGAGAAAAAATCGGATTTGCTGAAATTACGGGACAAAAGTTTACCGTTGCATAAAAATTTTCCATAAAAAAAAGGGTTCGAAAAAAGCAATGTTTTCTGGTCCAAAAATATAAGTGTCTACACCACAAAGCCAAGGCTCAAGCCCAAGTCGAACCGGACCGGGCCGGGTAGGTCGGTCGCCCGCGTGTGTGGTGGTCATGATGCATGGTCTCCCTCCTCACAACAAAGCATGTATTGGGAGCCCCAAGGCCCCAACATGACTTCTTAGAAACAAGTATAAATACTTGCTTCTTTCATATACTCCCATGATGTGGGACTATTCACATATAGGAGCCATTCATACACTTATTCCAACATTTTTAATAATTCACCTAATGTTTATAAAAACATTTCAAACAATCCCCCACATGAATTTTTAAAAATGTTTTCAAGCAGTTTCAAAAAAAAAAACGTAAGATTGTGCATAAATAAAGGTGTCATCTGACTTGAACCTTTGCATAGTGAATAAGATTCAGTTTTTACTAGAGTGACACGTAGTCTTGAACTCTATTCCTGACATCAAACCACACACAACCTTTTCTATAGTGCAATCAAAAGAGCCTGTGCATTTATGGCCATGCACGTCTATCCTAGTTTAGTGAACGCTCTAGAAGTTTTGCCCAAAACTCCATAGGAAACAGCCACATTTCCACATTCACAAACGTGAGTCTATCAAGAGCACTCCTGAAGGTAGGTACTCCACTCCAAATAGAGTATAGATCTCATTAAGAGTTTCTATTAACTCATCCTCTAATCACTTCAAGAATACATGCTTCTTGGTTTATTAAATAGAATGTTCAACTCCTATCACTACACAACTTGTTTTTACCCATTGAACCTAGTTCTTGGGATCTCCAATCATTTAGGTCGGGTTACCATTGTGCATGACTCAACAATCTAAGGGCAATAGTCCCATTCTTTTAGAAGAATTAAGGACTTTCTCTCTGGACTGTCCTTTCGTCAAAGGATCTGCCAAATTTTCATCACTATGTATGTAATCCACTCTAACGGTACCTGTAGAAAGTAGTTCTCTAACAGTGTTGTGCTTACGACGTATTTGTCGTCTCTTACCGTTATAATAACGGTTCTGAACTTTTGCAATAGCCGCGGTACTATCACAATGTATCAACACAACTGGTATCGGTTTTTCCCATAAGGAAATCTCAACTAGCAGATTTCTCAAATACTCTGCTTCTTCACTAGCTGTGGCTAGTGCTATTATCTCAGACTCCATAGTAGACTGAGTCAAAATAGTCTGTTTCTTGGATTTTCAAGAAACAACTCCTCCAGCAATGCTAAATATGTAGCCACTGGTCGCTTTAGAATCATCAGATAAGGTATTTCAGTCTGCATCAGAATATCCTTCAAGTACAACTGGAAACCTTTCATAATGTAATCCGAGGTTCATAGTTCGTTTAAGGTATCTCATGACTCTTTCAATTGCATGTTAGTGCTCTGTACTAGGTCTACTGGTAAACCTGCACAATAATCCCATGACATAGGCAATGTCGGGTCTAGTACAATCAATGGCATACCAAAGGCTGCCAATGATGCTCGAATAATCAGACTGTCTTACACCTTCACCAGTGTTCTTAAATAACTTTACACTGTGATCATATGGTGTACTTGCAGGTTTACAGTCAAAGTAATTGTATTTCTTTAGTATCTTCTCAATGTAATGAGATTGATCTAAAGAAAGTCCCTTTTCTGACCTAGTAATCTTAATACCAAGGATTACACTCGCCTCACCTAGATCTTTCATATCAAAATTGGCACTTAATAAGGATTTGACTGAGTTTATGGCATGAATGTTTGACCCAAAAATGAGTAGGTCATCTACATAAAGGCATATAATAGTGCAAATGTCATTCTCAGATTTGTAATAAATGCATTTGTCACTTTCATTAACTTTAAAACCATGTGAAATGATTAAGTTATCAAATTTTTCATGCCACTATTTAAGTGCTTGTTTTAAACCATATAACGATTTATCTAATTAGCATACTTTATGTTCTTGACCATGTACTTCAAATCCTTCAGGTTGGTCCATATAAATTTCTTCGTCTAATTCACCGTTCAAAAAAGCGGTTTTCACATCCATTTGGTGTATTAATAAATTATGAATAGAGGCAAGTGAGATTAATACCCGAATGGACGTGATTCTAGTTACAGGTGAAAAAGTTTCGAAGAAATCTATATTTTCTTTTTGTTTTAAACCTTTAGCTACTAGTCGTGCTTTATATTTATCAATAGTACCATCAGGTTTTAATTTCTTTTTAAGCACCCATTTGCAGCCTATAGATTTACAAACAGGGGGTAAATCTACCAAATGCCAAGTCTTATTGGATTCCAGAGAATCCATCTCATCATTTATAGCCTCTTGCCAAAAATCAGCATCTAAAGAAGATAAGGCCTCTTTGAGGTTTAAGGGATCCTCCTCTATAGTAAAAGCACAAAAATCCGAACCAAAATCTTTTACGGTTCTTACTCTTTTATTTCTTCTAGGTTCAGCTTCAGAATTTTCATTAAGTTATGTTCTAATAGGCATACTTAAAGTGCCCCCACTATTCCTTAGTTTAAAAGAAAATTTCGTTTCATAAAAATCAGCATCATTTGATTCAACTATATTATGTGCATTTAGGTCATAAAATCTGTATGCTTTGCTATTAATAGCATAGCCTATAAATGCACATTCATATGCTCTACTTGCCAATTTTATTCTCTTAGGGTCTGGAATGCGAACATATGCTAAAAAACCCCAAGTTCTAAAGTATGAGACATTGAGTTTATGATTCTTTAAAATTTCATAAGGTGAAATTTTATTCTTAGATTTGGGGATCCTATTCAGAACATAGCATACAGTCAATAAAATATCCCCTACCAATGTTTTGCTGCACCAGAATTTAGTAGAATGGCAACTACTAATTCGGAAAAGGTCCTATTTTTTCTTTCAGCTTTACCGTTCATTTCAGGAGAAAGGGTGCAGTTCTCTCATGTACTATACCATGTAGTTTATAGAAATCCAGAATTGAAGTAGATTCATATTATGTTCCTCTATCACTACGAAGTCTCTTAATTTTCCTATTTGCTTGATTCTCAATTTCAGTTTTGAATGTTTTAAACATGTCAAAAGCATCACTTTTATTTTTCATAAGATATACATAGGTGAAATCAGAACAGTCATCAATAAGTAACGATGTCCATGTCTAGTCAAAGTGCCATCAAGCTCACATATATCAGAATGAATCAAGTCTAAGGGTTCAAAAACTCTATCAACAAATTTATGAGGTTTCTTTGTGATTTTAGCTTGTGTACAGAATTCACATTTACCAGGTTCAGATTCTGTCATTTTAGGAATCGTATATAGGGTGCTCATGTTATGAACTATTCGTTTATTAACATGACATAATCTAGAGTGCCAAATATTAAAATCACAACATAAAAGCAGAAGTAGTCACTTTATTAGATTCAACATTCAATTTAAACATGCTCTCACAAGCATAACCCTTTCCCACAAAAGTTCCCTTATAAGTTAGAGTATACAAATCAGCCCCAATAACTTGAGTAAAGCCAACCTTATCAAGGAGAAAGCCAGAAAACAGATTCTTTCTTATCTCTGGAGTATGCATAACATCTTTCAGAATTACAGTCTTTCCAGAAGTAAACTTAATTTCCGCATTGTCAATCCCTGCAACTTTAGTGGTGTGAGAATCTCCCAACAACACTTTCTGATTATCAGCAGCCGTGTATGTAGTGAACAAGTCACGATCATGTCAGACATGGAGAAAAGCACCAGTGTCTACCCACCAACCCTTTGATCCGCCAATAAGGTGAATCTTAGTAATCATAGCCGTAAGAGGCTCCTCAGTCAGCTTAGCCTACGGTGCAGAGCTTGGCCTGTTCCGACACTTTCGTGCCATATGACTTGGTTTTCCACAGTTGTAACATAGAAACAACTGTCCAGAATCATTCATTTGGGCTGGTTTCTGCTGTCCTTTTGGGTTTCCTTGCGGATTCCTATTCTGTTTGTTGCGCCTGTTCTGATTCTTAAATGATTTCTGGTTCGGTTTCAAAACAGCGGATTTGGTCTTTTTAGTGTTGTTGTTATTGACAATCAGCACCTCTTCTTTCTGGTCCTGCTTGAGTGCCTCCTCCTCAATACGGAGGCGCGTGATCAAGCTCTCTAAGGAAAATTCCTTAGTCTTATGTCATAAGACATTCTTAAAATCTTTCCAGTCTGGGGGTAATTTGTCAATGATAACAGCAATTTGAAATTGTTCGTCCAATGCCATACCTTCGGAGATGATCTCATGAGCTATTTTATGAAGCTCATGAGACTGCATCTCTACTGACCTATCATCTGTCATCTAATACTTTAGGTAGCGACTTACAACATATTTCTTTGCCTCTGCCTCCTCTGTATCATACTTCTTTTTCAGTGCTTCCCAGATCTTCTTTGCTGTCTTTTCATCTGAGTTGTAGTAGTCATATAGGTCATCACTCAGTTCATTCAGAATAAAATTCTTGCATAGGTAATCTTGTTCAGTCCAGGTCAGAAGTTGCTTTGACTGTTTAGCTCAGGATGCCATCTTTGATGCATCAGCCTCGTCAGGTCTATCTGGTAGCTGCGGTTTGTCAGTAGTCAGCGCAGCCACCACTTTTCTCATCGTCAGGTAGAACTCCATCTTCTAACTCCATCGCTTAAAATGCAAGTCTTCGAATCTGAATGGAGCAGCAGTCACGAGAGGGATCTGGAAAGCAGAGGGTGGAGCAGCATCGTCTAGGGCTGAGTTCGAAGCCATTGTTTCAGATCATCTTCAAATTGTTGGAAAACAATGGCTGAGTCGCGGACTAAGTCGCTTTCTTGAAGACGAGTCGACGATCTGGTCAGAGGTGCAAACCAGTTCGTACTTTCGCCGCCGCCTCTAGGATAAAACAGCCTCTGAAAAACAATAATCGATTTGCTTGCACAATAAATCAGTGCAGATTTTCACGTTCGAAAAATAAGCACTGCTCGAAAATTTCTGAAAGAAGATTTTAATGGCGGAGGCAAGAAGAGAATATATAATTCGGTGTTTTCTCGTCTATAGCTGAAGACTATATATAGAACGAGAATTAGGGTTTTACCGAGTAGTGGAAGAAAAAAATCGGATCTGCTGAAATTACGGGACAAGAGTTTACCATTGCATAAAAATTTTCCATAAAAAAACGGTTTGAAAAAAGCAATATTTTCTGGTCGAAAAATATAAGTGTCTACACCACAAAGCCCCAAACCGAACCGAACTGGGTCGGTCGGTCGCGCGCGCGTGTGTGGTGGTCATGATGCATGGTCTCCCTCCTCACAACAAAGCATGTATTGGGAGCCCCAAGGCCCCAACATGACTTCTTAGAAACAAGTATAACTACTTGCTTCTTTCAAATAGTCCCATGATGTGGAACTATTCACATATAGGAGCCATTCATACACTTATTCCAACATTTTTAATAATTCACCTAATGTTTATAAAAACATTTCCAACAGGGATTAATAGTTTTTTTCAATTCATTTCTCTCCTAAAACAAATCTTAAGGAATTTGTTACTAGATATGATCAAGCTTTGCAACATATCATCCAAAGAGAAATTGATGAGGATTTTATTTCCAAGCATAAAAATAGAAGTATTGATGAAAACAACTTACTTCTGAAGCATGCCGCGAGCATATACACTCGAAATATGTTTGATAAGTTTTGTGGAGAACTAAAATATTCCATTTGTTTCAGATCCATTGAGAATGAAACCGGTGAAGAAATAAGTTTGTTTACAGTGTCATCTAAATTTGGTGAATATGATAGTTTTGATGTGAAAATGAATATACATATATACGTACATCGGTTTTTGTCATTGTCAGTTATTTGAGTTTAAAGGGTTACCATGCAGGTATATACTGAAAATCCTCATTAAACTTGAAGTCGATGAAATACCTTCTCATTTTATTTTGAAAAGGCGGACTAAACGAGCTAACTCGTTTAGGATTATGGATGATTTTCTATATGAAGGTCAATCCGATTCAAGTTCTAGTGAAGCATTTTGACTTAGTCATATATGCCAAAGAGCAACATTATTGTCCTGCATTGCATCCAAAGATGAAGTATTGTACAAGATAGTGATCGATGGAATTGAAGAACTTTTTACAAGAGTATGCGATGAAAAAACAAAGCTAGATGAAAGACAAGTCAAGGAACTTGATGCAAACTATCTAACAATCTCTAATCAAACTCCGATGATAATTCAAGACCCTCATATTTCACATGCGAAGGGAAGACCGAGAAACGAGAAAAAATGCATTCAAAGGCGTGTGAACGAAAGAATTAAAAGCTCTATTGAGTTGTCCACTAACAAGAAACAACGAAAATGTAAAAAATGTGGGGGGAACGTGTCATGATAGCAGAAACTGTCCTCTTAGTGTTGGACAATCAGGTATTCATCACACCATTAATGCATCACTTTGTACTATTGCAATGGTTTAAATTATCATTTTGTGCTATAACATATATTGTGCTAAGATCTCACTATTAATGTGTCTACTTGTTTAATATGATGGATAGGTTAGCGTATAAGTATCCTTGCAGCGATACCCCGTTCGAATGCGGTAGAAGTACATCTATTTTCAAATTTCCATTGGTTGAATGTGAAGAAGAATGAAATAAAAGTGTGAAGGCCAATCTGGTTACAAAGCTGCTGGTCGCTGAACATATTTACAGTGATGGAGATAGGAACATCATTTATCTGACTTTTGAGCGCATGCGTTTTTAAGTTTACATCGTCGGATATGCCTTGAGTGTTGTATGTATATTTGTAACCAATGTTTGAGAAATGAGCTAGCTGTGTATGCACATTTGTAACCAGTAACCTTAATAAATTTTGTAACCTGTAAGACAACATTAGTGGGTAGACAGTGCAGCTGTTGTACAAACTTGTGTGTTATCAACAAATGTTCTATACTTTTTCAAATTTTTTCTTCTTCTTTGTTCTTGTATACATGTGTGAAAGATGGAAATCAGATAACTTAGTGAATTTATTGTCCAAAGCCATAACGGTTCTTGTTCAATCTTAGTTCCATTTTTTACCATCTTCACTTACTGGCAATTACATTTTTAATGTGTGTATCTCCATGTTGATTGAACCAGCAGCATTGTTTATGTAAGTGTAAGATTATTACTTTTTCATATTATTCATTTTTTTTTAATCTCTCCTTGTTGGAGGCTGCATTCTTTGGTTCCAATGATAAACACAATCAATCATATATAACAGGCTCTTATTAATTAGAAACTAAGACCAGTTTTTATATGAAACTGTGTTACTACTGCTGACTCTTATGAATTAGGGAGCATGCATTTCATTTCATCAACATATTCCATCATGTGCTGTGCTAATCCTAGGCATGTTATAAACATCACAAATGAAGAAGGGCCAGGCAGCAAGTGTATGAGATACGAAGCCACGAGCGGGTTGATGTATGATTTCAGTGCAACAATCTTATATGTGGAACTAGTAAAATGTTTGAAGGCGCCGTCAAAACAAATTTATTTATTTTTAAACTTTGCACGCATCACCTTTCTAGTATATTATTTTTTGGCATGACATTTTTAGTATATAATTCATTTGACTTTGACTATTGTTTGTGTTATGAAAGCTAAAACTTCGTAAATAACAACTAGCGTTGCGTGTAGATTATACAGTGCTCATGTATAATGTGTTTATTGCTGGAATATACATTTTTTTACACTGTATGCACATATGCAAACTGTTATGCAAGTTGAATTACATTCATAAACCTGGTCTGGATCGACTGCATCGGACGGCTGTTGCTTCGTGTCAAATTCTGTGTTTTAATGTGAGTCAAATTCTGTGTTTTAATTTGCCTCGCAATAATCATGTGTGGCGGGTACAAACCACACGCTATCACTACGTGATTATATTATCGATCCCCCACTTGATCTTCTACAACCTAAGCAATTTCAAGCTTAAGAAAACTGAATAAAACTATAAAATCTAAGTATCGATTCCGATTTATGTTGACTCACATTATCACCATCAAGAGATCCATCAATTCAATCAAAATATTTAAGAGTTCAGCTAAAATTTGGAGTATATGAGTTAGGAAATTTTAGATAGAAAATGATGAGAGAAAGAAGATGGCTGGGTATACAAGTCTAATAATGGAAATTTATCCTAGAAGTTTTTTTTTTTAAACGCTGAGGGCAACTAAGCAAATTTCTGTGTCTAAGACTCTAAACAAAAAATTCCTATAAACAATTAGATCATTGTGGTTCAAACTTACACCTTTACTGCCTAATTTTTCTTGGTTACTTAGGTTCTTATAATTCAATTATAAAGCTCTTCGCGGTTTTGCCAAATAGATTTTCCCGACCGAGAATGAAGGATTGATCCTTTAGTATATATATTATAAGATAGTTTTCAAATTTTCAACTTCAAAATGACAACCAAAATTTAGTTATGTTTCCCTTTGTACTCAAGAAAAATGTGTTCATCTCACATAAAATATTGATAAAATCTCCATTATGCAATATTCCCAGATCAAGTATGTGTATTTTGGCTTATAAAAGTAAGACACGACATTGTAAAATGGAGGTTGCTAAATAAGTGCTTCTTTCATGGACTATCAAATAATTACTCGAAACTATGGTTTGTTAACAGCATAATATTGTAATCAACAAAAGCAAGTGATTTCTAATAATGTTGAACAACTCTTCGTGCTTCAATCACATACATGTTACATAGAAGAGAAAGAAAAAAAAATTTAAGGGAAACGTTCCTCTTTTTAAAATTATTTTATTTAACATCCCATTTTTAGGAAATGTTTAATATATCTGCTTTTTTATTTTCATTCTTTTTCTACTTTCCCCATTTCAAATTTAAGAATCACGGTCAAAGGCTTGACAGTTATGAGTTAAAGCATCTTCAATCATATTGTGGTTGTCAGCTTAAATGCATTACACATAAGCATTTTAAAATTTTCAAGTGAGATTTCTCCAATGTTAATGTGATATAGAATATCGATATGATGTAAGGGGATAAATACCACCTGCCTGGTTAATAAGTTAAAGAACAGATTAACATTGGAGAAACCGAAGGATAAGGAGTAATAAACTACAAACATTTAAATAAAGCACTAAGATGGATTAGATATCCAATTCCTAATAAAAGAGATTTGTTGGCAAGACTTTATTCAGCAAAAGTTATGTCAAAATTTGATATGAAATCAGGATTTTGGCAAATTCAAATTAAAGAAGAAGATAGATATAAAACTGCTTTTACAGTCCCGTTTGGACACTATGAATGGAACGTAATGCCGTTTGGATTAAAAAATGCTCTTTCAGAATTTCAAAAAATTATGAATGATATATACAGTGCTTATACAACATTTACTATTGTATATATTGATGATGTTCTTATATTCTCAGAGTCGATTGACCAACATTTAAACATTTAAATATCTTTATAAATGTCACTAAAAAGGCTGGATTAGCATTATCAGCTAAAAAAATAAAACTTTTCCAATCAGAAATTAGATTTCTTGGTCATATCATCAAAGAAGGAACAATATTTCCTATAGATAGAGCAATTGTATTTGCAGAAAAATTTCCAAATGAAATAAAAGACAAAAATCAATTGCAAAGATTTTTGGGAAGTTTAAATTATGTTTCAGAATATTACAACAAAGATTTAGCATATGATGCTAAACCTTTATTTGAAAAGTTAAGAAAAAATCCACCTGCCTGGTCTGAAGAACATACTAAGGCAGTTATAAAGATAAAATCTAAAATTAAAGAGATTCCTTGTCTAGCTATACCTAATCTTAATGCATTAAAAATTGTAGAAACTGACGCATCTAATAAAGGTTATAGGGGCATTCTTAAACAGAGAACTAATAATAAAGAATCGTTAGTAAGATTTACATCTGGCATTTGGCAGGGACCTACACTACAAGAAATTTGACCTTTACCTACCAATAAATATGGGTAGGTAAAGAGAACCTTTATCTACCAATATTCAAAGTTAAAATTGATTGGTAGGTAAATATTGTCAATGTTATAAAATTGTTGAAGGATGATTATCTAACAATAATTATAGGTAGGTAAAATGTATTATCTACACATATATCGTAGGGAAAGTTTTTTTGCGATTAGTCCCTACATTTTTTTCATATCCTTTTATCATTTCATTAAAAATAATGCTGAGTTGTGTGATGATGTGTCAAAAATGTATATTCTAGCATTTTTTTTTGAATTGAAGATTTCATTAACATATCCTAGCAATGTTTTTTGTAAAATCATTTCTTTATTAATTATTAATAATTATTTTGGAATATGAAATAATTAATAGTTAATGCAATGATAAACAATAATTAAATTGTAAATAATTAATGTTAAATAATCATTTATTAATAACTTATCATACATTATTTTTTTTCCAAACAATTAACTATAAAAATTTTAACTTTAATTATTTTTTAAATGATTCACAATTTCACACTAATATGTCATCATCTGAAATGACTAAAACGTATTTTCTCTAGTTTATTGTAGAGTCGCAATCCATACCATCATCTCAGCTTGTTTTAAATCAAATCCAACGGTACAAATCTCAATCCACATGATCACTTTTGTGATCTCAATCCTCGTAACCACTTTTGATTGGCCACAATATAAACCACAAAAACTGCCACTACAAATAAATACCAAAAATCTTGATGACAACTATTTATTATAATTTCTATGTCTACATATCTTAATAGGGAAATTCTATTTGTACATGTTAAATTGCTTTAGATACACCATGCTTTTTTTCAAATCATATACACCACTTTTTGTTTACTATACACCATGCATATTGCTAAACTATCCTCAAGCCTGAATAGAACAAAATAAATTTCTCATTTAGTATCTTTCTGACGTGCATTGATCGAACTAAGGAATATTGATTTCTAAAATTAATGAATTCACTTTTGCAACTCAAATTCAAATCCTTAATTGGATTTATATTTATTTAATTATTCATATATTAGAATTTAACTTTAAATTTTGAATAATAAAATATTAATCTACTTAAATTTTGACTTTAAATTAAAAACCAATTTGAATATAAAAAAAATGAGAACTTAGTAAACAATGAACCATACTAATTTTAGTACTTCATTTGTAAATTTATTTTTGTGACTAATTTGGAATGCATAATGTTAGAACTAACTATACATGAATATAACAAGAAAGAATATGAATAAAATATAATGCTTAAATAGAAGTTAAATTAAATTCACTTGATAACACATAGAAATTTCGATTATTTTATAAAAGATTTTTAACGATTGTGTGTGATGTGGGCATATGAAATTTTTATTATTTATATTTATTTTGATTATTTTTTAGTAAGGAATTTTTTTTCTTTAATTTAATTAATTTTTTTAATGATGTAGGTAAAGTAATTTACGGTGTATAAATTGAACTTGTCATCTTAATATTACAAAGGTTAAATATGGCAAAATTATATAAACTCCGTAAAATTTAAAAATATCGAAAACAAAAAAGCTTGTATAGACATAAATTATTGCAACTTATGTATAACACAAATTGTTATTATGGTTTATATTTAAAAATTTATTGTGTGATATTTTTCCTTAACATGTGCAGGTTTCCATTCTAGCTACCATCCAAAAAAATCTCTTTTGATTGGCTGTAAGTTGGGACCATATCTTGCATCGATATCTCCACAATTCAAAATGGCTCCTATTACGCATGTTCTCCTTTTTTCATTTATTTTATCACAAAACCGTTCCCCCCAACATGTTTCACCGTTACCTCCTCTTCATTTATTTCTTCCCCAAATATTACCCCCTTCTCCTTTCCATCATTGTTCCTATTCCACTATTCCTTCTCAAATTCTTTCCTTCTCATAAAATCTGCTACAACTTCCTTTTAATTCCTGATGGGTGGTGGCCTTGCCGGAACTCATCTATCTATTATCCTCTACTTTTTTGGCAATCTCGTTGAGATCTGCGATTGGATATTGTATATTGGATCTTGTTTTTTCCTATATATATATATATATATATATATATACATATGTGTGCTCTCTTCCTATTGGAAGATCACACATTATTTGTTTTTCAAAAAAAACTTCCTTTTAATTCCCCAATTTCTTCAATCCTAATATTTATCCCTTCAAAAACTATCTATCATCCATCATTCAAGGTTGGGCCATTCTTCTTTCCTCCATGACACCAGATAGCCCTTCCTTACTGTTTACGTTTTTCCTGTGTTGCAGGTGACAAATCTCTTCTTGCCTTCATCGTATGTTCTTCTACCTCTCAAACCTCTGCTACGACTAACTACCTTTGAGGTAATCTTATGCTTTCGAATGTTTGTTGCTTATATATGATTTGTCACTTTTTTACGATTTTATATTCTGTGTGTTTCCAAGTTTGATATTTGTTGGTTTTCATCTTGATTACTGTGTTTTTATTTTGAAAAAATGTTGATTAATGAGACTTAATTTCATTTTAACCATTCTTTGGTGTATATGTATCACCATGATACTTTTACCTTTTTTTTTTCTTTTTTTTTACGTCTACCTACCATCATCTCTTGACTTTATATTCCGAATAATGCATACATGCTGCATTGCATATTAATGAATTTAGGCTCAAGTTGTTTTAAAAAAAAATTCCTTCTTTCCTTTGATTTTTAGCACAAATACTTTCTTTTGTTTATTTAGAAACATACGAATCCAATGCTGATGATATATTTACCATTTGGAAAAAAAACGGTTCTATTTTTAGATACAAATATATTGGCCCTATATTTTTGTTTCTATACGTGTGTCAACATATTGCTGTTGATATAGAATTAAAATAACAAAATGAAATGAAGTGTCAACTTTGACTAAAAACTGTATTTACTTTACTTTTTGCCTTTTTATATTTTTTGATACTAATACATACTATTGTTGACTGAAAATTGTATTTTTTTCCCTTTTATATTTTTTAACACTAATACATACTACGTATTTACTTTTTACTTATTTCTACTTATTTTGTACCATTTATGTTTGTTATTAAGGTACTAACATCCAATTTCTGTGTAGTACAAGCAAACAAAGGAGTTATTTTATACCATTTATGTTTGTTATTTCTACTTATTTGGAGTTATTTTATATCATTTGTTTGTTATTAAAGTACTGACATCTAATATCCATGTAGTACAAGAAAACAGAGGAGTTATTTTATATCATTTGTGTTTGTTATTTTATACCATTTATGTTTGTTATTTATACTAATATTATACCATTTATGTTTGTTAATTCTACCTTTCTGGAGTAATTTTATACCATTTATGTTTGTTATTAAGGTACCAACATCAAATTTTCTTGTAGTACAAGCAAATACAGGAGTTATTTTATACCATTTATGTTTGTTATCTTATACCATTTATGTTTGTTATTTCTACTTATTTTATACCATTTATGTTTGTTATTCCTAGTTATTTGGAGTTATTTTATACCATTTGTTTGTTATTAAAGTACTGACATCCAATTTCCATGTAGTTCAAGAAAATAGAGGAGTTATTTAATACCATTTGTGTTTGTTATTTTGTATCGTTTATGCTTGTTATTTCTACTTATTTTATATCATTTATGTTTGTTAATTCTACTTATTTGGAGTTATTTTATACCATTTATGTTTGTTGTTAAGGCACTGACATCCAATTTCCATGTAGTACAAGCAAACACATGAATTATTTTATACTATTTATGTTTGTTATTTTAAACCATTTACGTTTGTTACTTCTACTTATTTTATATCATTTTTGTTAATTTATAATTGATTGTCTCCAGTTATGTTTTGTAAATGTAAGCATTTGTGAAATTTCACTAGTTTTTGGAGTTTCCTTCTTCTATATTTGGTTATTTTCATACTAGTGTGTATTCAATCCATTTTATTTTCAGAAACATGACCTGAAGTAGCGATGCATCAAGTACATGTACCTCTCCAGGGGAAGGTACAATTTTAAGAGAATCACATAAGAGTTTCAGATTGAATATGATGCTTGTATCATTTATAATATAAAAAATGGAATTGGCTATTTCCTTATTTGTTTATTGGTCTTTTGTAGACGAGTTCAAGCTGATATTATTACAAATTAGTCAATGGTAGCAAAAAAAAGAATTAAATTGTTTCTTTTCCAATTTACTATGTTATTTTACTATGACAGGTACGACAAACGACTGGACAAATTCTGGAGTAAGAAGCCAATGACTAAAACTAGAGTGATAGCGTGAGTGACTATGTACATATATATGAGTGAATGAGTATCTAGTAAGGAGTCAATGTATACGAGTGAAATGTAGAGAGGAAGGGTCTGTATAAGTGATTGTGTAATAGTGAGGAAACAAATGTGTATTATTCAAAAATGCAATAAATATTTATTTGAATAAATATTTGTTATTTGTTTAAAAATAAATTCTTTGTTAAATATTAAATTCTTGTAAATATTTATTTATATTAAATAATGTCATATGGCCTAAAAAATGATGTTATATGCACTAATCAAATGATGACACATGGACAAATTATTGTTTGACACATGAACCAACCATTAAATGCCAAGTGTCAGACTTAATATAAGCCATGTGTATACTACTACGACAACCATGTCAGCCGCCATGTAAGATGACACATCATCAGCCATGTAGGATGACACATCATCAAACACATCAGCTGATGACTCATCATTTGAGTCATAACATAGTGGGGTCCATTGATTCTTTTACCTACCAATAACAATAAGTGTAGGTAAAAGTCTTTCTCTACTAAGCTTTACCCACCAAGCTCTATCAATACAATATTGGTAGCTAAAATATATTACCCACCATTATGTTAGTTTTACCTACGCTTACAATTGGTAGGTAAAGGCCCCATTTTCTTGTAGTGCTAGAGTTAATTACTCTACGGTTAAAAAGGAAGTACTAGCAATTGTATTATGCATACAAAATTTTGAAAGTGATTTATTAAATCAAAAATTCTTATTGAGAATAGATTGTAAATCTGCAAAAGAAATTCTACAAATGGATGTTAAAAACATCGCATCAAAACAAATATTTGCTAGATGGCAAGCAATCTTATCAGTATTCGATTTTGACATTGAGTTTATTAAAGGGTCTGATAATTCTTTACCAGACTTTTTAACTCGTGAATTTTTTACAGGGTAAAAATGAATAAAGACAAAGAAAAGGCCGAAAGCAGTAAAACTGCTCTTACCAGATCGACTTATAAGTCAATCTTTGAGAAAGATGAACAAACTCTTAGAGAAGAAGTCTTAAAGACTGTTCCAATTGAAAAGCATCTAAGCAAAGATGCTTACAATCTAGCAGTCAAAGCTGCCTCTTCATCAAATGAATATGTTTACCCAAATGTTCCCTCATCAACTATTTGGGTATCCCCAGTTGAAAAGAAATATAGTCATTTGACTGCAGAAGAAGTTATGACTTTTTACTTAAGAAATTTTACAGATCCGTATCTTTATCCAAAAGATTACCAATACAACAGACAAGTGTTAATCTTAACACATTCAGTACAGTTCGACTCTAACCAAAGAGAAGGTGGAGAATGGGCCTTCTCTAAGGCTACAATTATTAGAATTTTATTCCCAGAACATTGGGATGGGGATTTAATAAAGTGTTTACGTTTTTATCGTTCCGTCTTCCATTTTAGTAGCAGTATATATATGTGCTTTTGCTTCATTTGATAAAAGAAAATCCCACCAACCTTTCAGTTGGCTCGTAAAACCTTGTGTTATAGCTTTAGCTATTCTATCATCCGAACTACCCTTCATTACACTTGCGGTTGCATACATTGTCATATGACTAAGTATAGTTTGCATTTGATACTCTGTATAACCGTCTATATTCCACTCAACAATATTTCTTTCATCAAATTGGGCTAGTTCATATGTTTCCTCATATAGGAGGTCTACAGGTGATGGCCTTGGATAATAAGGTTTATAATGTCTACTATTGCTATAATTTTATAGTTAATTTTATTAACTTCAAAATCATCTTTTGTGTTTTCTTGTCCTACGTTTAAGAACATGTATTGTAAATTATCAACATCATTGTCATTATCAGAATTATGTTGAAAATCATCTTCTTCTATCCTATTTTCAATAATAGGTGCAACTTGTTTTTCATTGACATTTAAGGCATATCTAGTCTTTTCATTATTTCTTTAAACATTTCTGATTCTTCTGTTCCTAAATTCATTTCTAAAGTTTGTGATGACCACGGTTTAAATAAAACTTCCTCAGTATTATTTATTCATGTGATTTTATTTTGCCTTTTATCAAATTCTTTCTCAATTCTCGTAAGTTGATTACCTATTGACTGTAGCGTTAAATTAGTAAAATTATTTTGTTTTGTTATTGCATCAAATGTTTTTTCTTTCCTACAAGGGGTAGCATAAAGTACTTCTTTATCAAGTTTTAGTACTAAATTCATTTCTGGAGGATGAATACTCCTAATTGTTTTTCCTACTCTAGTAGTGTACTCCTTATAAGAAGATTCTATATTTGCAATTGTAGGAAAATAATTAAAATCTGGAAAAGTTTCTTTCCATTTTTCGGATTTATACATTTTCTCCATTACCATAAAAAGGTCATAATCATCTTTAAAGTTGTCACCCATTCTTTCTAAAAACATTTTATACTTTCTGATCCACATTTTTTGTTCTTTAGGATCTTTCATAAGAAACCATTTTCTTTTACATTCGTTCTCTTCAGAATAAAACTTGAATATTTCAGACTTGATTGACCAACATTTTAAACATTTAAATATCTTTATAAATGTCACTAAAAGGGTTGGATTAGCAGTATCAGCTAAACAGATTAAACTTTTCCAATCAGAAATTAGATTTCTTGGTCATATCATCAAAGAAGGAACAATATTTCCTATAGATAGAGAAATTGTATTTGCAGAAAAATTTCCATATGAAATAAAAGACAAAAATAAATTCCAAAGATTTTTGGGAAGTTTAAATTATGTTTCAGAATATTACAAAGATTTAGCATATGATGCTAAACCTTTATTTGAAAGGTTAAGAAAAAATCCACCTGCCTGGTCTGAAGAACATACAAAGGCAGTAATAAAGATAAAATCTAAAATTAAAGAGATTCCTTGTCTAGCTATACCTAATCCTAATGCATTAAAAATTGTAGAAACTGACGCATCTAATAAAGGTTATGGGGGCATTCTTAAATAGAGAACTAATAATAAAGAATCGTTAGTAAGATTTACATCTGGCATTTGGCAGGGACCTAGAGTTAATTACTCTACGGTTAAAAAGGAAGTACTCGCAATTGTATTATGCATACAAAAATTTGAAAGTGATTTATTAAATCAAAAATTCTTATTGAGAATAGATTGTAAATCTGCAAAAGAAATTCTACAAAAGGATGTAAAAAACATCGCATCAAAACAAATATTTGCTAGATGGCAAGCAATCTTATCAGTATTCGATTTTGGCATTGAGCTTATTAAAGAGTCTGATAATTCTATACCAGACTTTTTAACTCGTGAATTTTTATAGGGTAAAATTGAATAAAGGCAAAGAAAAGGCGGAAAGCAGTAAAACTGCTCTTACCAGATCGACTTATAAGTCAATCTTTAAGAAAGATGAACAAACTCTTAGAGAAGAAGTCTTAAAGACTGTGCCAATTGAAAAAAGCTAAGCAAAGATGCTTACAATCTAGCAGTCAAATCTGCCTCTTCATCAAACGAATATGTTTGCCCATATATTCCCTCATCAACTATTTGGGTATCCCCAGTTGAAAAGAAATATAGTCATTTGACTGCAGAAGAAGTTATGACTTTTTACTTAAGAAATTTTACAGATCCGTATCTTTATCCAAAAGATTACCAATACTACAGACAAGTGTTAATCTTAACACATTCAGTACAGTTCGACTCTACCCAAAGAGCAGGTGGAGAATGGGCCTTCTCTAAGGCTACGATTATTAGAATCTTATTCGCAGAACATTGGGATGGGGATTTATATAAATCCAAAGAGGTTATTTTAGATACAAGAAATCCTTATAGGAATAAAATCCATTTCAATTATTTTGGTTATATCAAAGCTTGGGAAATAGAATTTTGCTATGAAAACAAGAAAAAAAGACACAGCTGGTTTATTCAATTCAGAGACAAAAAAACTCTAAATTTTCCTAACTGTTTTTTAGTTTGGTTTTCAAACTTTGGATTATATCCAATTATATTACCCCAAGATGTTAAAAGCATTTATGAAAAATTTGTTCAGGAAAACCCATCTATGAAAAATCATAGCTTGTCTTTTGCAGTACTTTATCAAGTACCACGGATTGTTAAGTGGGATGTAGTTATAATTTCCAAAATACTCCAAAAACTTGGGGAAACCATCGAAATTCCTTATCTAGGAATAAGAATAATGATAAAATGGTGGGACAAATTTGAATTCTTTAAGGATTCAATATTTTCGGATGTTGGTTTAATTAATCACGAACCAGTAAAAGTTCTAGAAGTGTTATCACCAAATAAAGATATTTCTGAACTTCTTATGGAGCTTATGGCTAGCTCCACTAAAAGAGAATTAAAAGACCAGCTCAAAGCTTTATTAAGTTCCGAAAGTGACGATGAAGATCTTATGAGTCTTTCTACAGATTAAAGTTCATGAAGAAATTCAAGAAAAACGGAAGATTGCATGCAAATTGCCAAATACATAATGTTGAATGTTGTAAAAAAATGGAGTAACGGAAGATGGATCCTTTATATTTATCTACTACTGCCTAATAATCAGGTTACTATCAATAATGAAAGGGAGCTTAAGCCGCATGAAAATTTCTCCTGACAAAATTAATGCTGGTTAATAAGGTAAATTTATTGTTAATCAACAATTTCCGAGTGTAAAAGACATCTCACTTGAAGGTGTAAATTTATAATTCCCAGAATACTCCAATGTTAATGTGAAATAGAATGTCGATCTGATGTAATGGGAATAGTGCAACCGTATTATTACTGAAGGCTAAGTGTTTATCATTGCTCAGTGAAACTTAGGACCTTACTCCATCTTAGGCTTTTAAAGCCTGAGCAGACCTTATTTAAAGGTTTGTGTTTAATCCAAGTGAATAAGTAGCATGTAAAAGAAATTAGGGAAAAAACATTAGCATCAAAAATTGATGTCTAAAGTTGAACTTAAAAAGAATTTTTTATGAATGATATCGTACTTCAACATTATTTTTAATGGGAATTATGCATTTCTTTACGTTTAAGGGTTACATTTTTTTAATGAGAATTGTGCATTTTTTATGTGGTAATACCCTCTATGTTCAAACATTTTAGATAAAGATCAAATTAATTTTTATTGTGTATTGCATTTTGATTAGGGTAGTGATGTGAATTTCATGGTTTTGGATGAGGAAGGTAGCATGAAACAATCAACAATTTCAGAGTGAATTAATGAGTAGTTTTGTGCATGTTTATAATGCATCTGTAAATTGACGGTTGGATAATTTTCAAAGTATATGATGGTGTGATAACATCCCACGTTGGACATACATTGGAAAACGTGACTCAGAATCGAAAGAAATAATTGTGGTTGAGAATGGCGATTGATATCAGGTCAAAATTTTCAGTTGAAATTAATACTCGTTCTTCGTTGTTCAACATATTCTTTCGTTCGCAATCGTGCTTGCGTTCATAATCTTGCATTCGAGTCTTCTTCACATTTGGACCTCCTCTCTAATTCACGTCAATCAAGTGGGAGGCGTATGCCAGATCAGTTACCGCTAACTGATGATATTTCCTTTCTTGCCCTGAGACTGGGTTCTTCTAAGGGATTACTCAAGAAGGCTCCTCTTGCATTTGATGGAGCTGTCGTTATCTATAGAAGACTCGAGGGTGGAAGATCCTGCTTGCTTGATTTGTCTATTTCAATAGGCATACACATGGGTCAACTTGGGGATGTTTTTAGGACTACAACCATTAGTGGTGGTTATGTTCCAATTGATTTGGTTTTTGTGTCTGCTATGTTTATCGTTATGGATGGGGAAAATTTTGTTGTTGGGTTGAAATCTCACTTTTTGTACGTGAGGCACATTCATATGGAACTGTCATTTTGGTTGTCGATCTCACTTCAATTTGGAGTGGTCTACCCTCATCCACTACTACACTTGCAAATGTAACTTACGAAGCTTTTATTGTTGCTCCTTATGCTATTGAAAATATTTCCTACCCAGTTCTTAAAATTGAGCAGTCCGAGCCATGCGCTTGGCCATCCGTGTTTAAGAGAAAGTTTGGAGATGCAGCCGGCCCGTTCATTCCTAAGTAATATGTTGTTGATTATGTAGACAGTTTCGTTTTTCCCCCTTAAAGAAATAAATGATGCAAACATTGCATCTTAGGAAGACTATTTAGTTGGTCTTTATTTAGATGAAGCTCCTTATTACGCTACCGTGAAAAGCATGTCCAAGGCTTGTGGAGCTTAAGTGGTTCGGTGAATGTTAGATGTGGCAAGTTAACATTTTTTTAGAAAGATTTTTCTAACAAGTCGGAGAAACTAGTGTGTTGAAAATGAACCATATAATTACTGAAGGCTAAGTGTTTATCATTGCTCACTGGAACCCTTCAGTCGACCTTGCCTGCAAACAAATGTTGTTTGTACATGTCTGAGTCCATATAACTAATATTCCCTTTGTTTATCGGTTGCTTGAGGGGATAATCTGGATAGCCAATTATATTGGTCAACTGATTTGGTTTGATATACCCACCATCATGGTTATTACGGCGGTGAGTCGAGTCGAGCCGACAGAGGTCCAGCTAGTCAATTAGTCGTAGATTAATCGATAAATATATTGCCGTACTGAACAAAGCAAATAAACAAAATGATGCATAGAATTTAATAAAGTGCAAATTGCAAAGAAAATACAAACCAAAATGATGTTTCAATAAGCGTACTAAAATCTAACAAAGTGCAACATAAAAAACACAAATGATGCTATCAATTCAAAGATAGTCATCTAACTCACTTCTTCATTTGTCTCTCAATCACTAGTTTCGTGAATAATAGTCGGCTCATGTCCATAATTGTCATCAACATCCTCATCATCATTTAAGATGAGAGGACCTTATTCCACCTCACTTTCACAACGGCACTGGGAAGAGCAACGTATTTTGGATGCTTCTAACTTATAGGGTTCGACTTCGAGTTCAAACCTTTTTTTATTTCGACTTTGATTTTCTGATATATATATTTTTTCGAATTCGAACTTCTAGGGTTTGGCTTTTTTTCTACGATATAAAGAATAGATCCTGATCCCTTTTTGTATGGCTCATTTTTTTTCTTCTGAAACCTGCCATTCCAAACCAGTTGACCTAGTCGAGTCGACTAGTCGACAAATTTTGATAAGTCGATCGACATTTTTACAAATAGCCCAGTCGTGGCTTCAAGTCGATGACTTGATCTCGACTAGTCGAGCGCCGTGATAACAATGCATATATATATATATATGTGTGTGTGTGTGTGTGTGTGTGTGTGTAACCATGACTATATAAAATTTAGCCCAAATAAACTAGACCTATCAAAATATGGCCCTACCAATTTACTCAATCCATTTTCCATACTTACAACCCGTATATGGTCAACCTATTCATGAATTTTTATTAAATAGATCATAAAAGGGTTGATCCATTTTTAAAAGGGTTACAAATGAGTATCTGTTTATCCATTTAGCCCTGCATAAGCACGAAACAACTTTTTTTTTATTCAGACAACAGTAATTTCTTCATACTGCCTTATAAACTCTCACTTAAATTACGGACGATATGTAAAACTCGGATACTTTATCTTGTGAACGAATGCTCTAGTTTTTCATGGTAACTAACGATTGTACTTAAAAATAATGGGCTACATTCTCGTACTTAAACTCCACCTAAACACGAAGTCGCTATTTTTTCGGTCAGACGACGGTAACTTCTTCATACTGCCTCAAAATCGGATAAGATTTTGACCGATGAACTCGAACTTAAATTACGGACAGCATGAAATACACGAATACATCGTCTAATGAACGAAAGTTATAGTTTTCCAATGTGACTAACAATTGTGTTTAGAAAATAATAGGCTACATTCTTACATGTCAACTCAGGTACACATGAAATCCTTATTTTTTCAAACTACAGTAGTAACTTCTTCGTTCTGCCTCAGAATAGGATGAGCTTCAACCGATGAGCTCCCACGTAAATTAAGACAGTATAAAACAATACTTTATTTTGTAAATGAGTGTTGTAGTTCTCCAAGATAGCTATTCTCATATTTGAACTTCCATACACAAAATGACTATTTTTTTGTTCAGGCTGCAGTAACTTCTTCATACTGCCTCGGAACTGGGCAAAGCTTTGACTGATGAACTCTCATGTAAATTACGAACAGTGGGGAATACTCGCATACTTCATCTTGTAAACAAACGTTGTAGTTCTCAGATGAATAACGGTTGTACTTAAAAAATAATATGCTACATTCTGAACTCCGCCTACAAACAAAGTTGTTATATTTTTGTTCAGACTGTAGTAACTTTTTCTTTCAGCCTCTGAACTGGGCAAAGCTCCTTCCGATGAACTCCTACTAAATTATGGAGAGTGTTGAACAATCGGGTAATACATCTTGTGAACGAACACTGTATTTTTTACAGATGACTAATGATTGTACTTATAAAATAACATGCTACATTCTTATTTTTGAATTATGCCTACACAAGAAGCTGTAACTTTTTTTCAAACCACAGTAACTTCTTCATACTGTCTCGAAACAAGGTGAGATTTTGACTGTTGAATTCTCACCTAAATTATGGACGACAAGAAACACTCAGATATTACATCTTCTAATCGTATGCTATAGTTCTCCATAGTGATAATGCTTAGATGAGTTAAATGGATAACTCACTTAATAAGTGGGTTAGATGGGACGGATCCTTGTATCAAAATGCATTAAAATAAATTGGTAGTAAATATGTTGGATCAAATTTTTCTTGACTACCATACGACCTTACATTACGCTTTTACACCTCTAGAATAAACAAAGGAGAAGTTGGGACTAAACCCTCACTCAGCACATCTATGAAACCAATAAAGTGTCTCTAACGATACCTAAAAGTGTTAGGTGAGAAAATAATTTACGATTACAATCCTTAACAACCAAAATTGTCTCATTGTTCATTCCATATCCACCGTAGTTGCAGAGGACCGACTCGTCCTCAATAAGACTGTAGCAGAGTTCTCTTTCCTCTGAACCATCGTCAAAGGCCCACTTATAGAAACATTTGATATCGAGTGAAAGCACGAACAAGTATACTTGTGGGTCCAAGTTAAGGATTTAGCACACACCAAACCAACCTTGTTCTTAGCCTGTCGGTCGGAGATCTCCTAGGCAATGAGCTCGACATTAGACAGCTCAGACTAAAGGTCGCCCATGGCAAAAGCAGGGGAAGACGGAATGGCAAAGGAGGTGGAGATATATGCAAGGAAAAAAGATGGTTGAGGCACCAAATGGCAAAGGAACGATGGGAATAATAGGAATATATGCAATTCATTAGAGACAACACTTTCTTCTCTTTACATTTATATACAGTCAATTATACTTATAATTAACAGTATAGTAAATACTACTATAAGTGGACGTAGATTAGAGTTTGATGAATAACTATAAAAAAGTGTCTTCTTTATTGGTTTACCATATTATCCTACGATTGTGAACTGTTGATCCCATTTGTGATCCATGATTAAACTACTTACGGTGTTAGGCTTGTTTGACCAAAAACTAATATAACATTTTTGACAGCCAAATAGAGGAAGATATTACTTGGATAGTGAATTTCTAAGGATTATTAATGGCTAGAAAGAGGAAGACAAATGCTTAAGCCAAAGAAACCGAAATGGAAAGAAGTCAAGAGGCTTCCCACGGAGAAAATCCCTCCATGCTGACAAGGGAAGATATGGATCATGTTGAAAACTAATTAAATGATAGGTTGGTTAGATAAGAAAATATGCTAAGACGACAGGAAGAAATGATAGCTAATTTCTTGCTAAGGATAGGACAAGCGAAAGCAACAGGAAATTGAAATCCAAACGCTGGAAACAAAGCTAGAAATCGAGAGAATAGGGTTCAACAACCAGGACCGGTACCCGGAGTAGAGATCCAAATTGGTACTAATCCCTTGCTAAGAATCAGTCCCGACACCTTGATACGGGGGATGGCACCAATGCAACTCCGGACGACTATTGATCAACCTAAAGCTCAAAATTATAGACTTGGAGCTCTTGACTTGGAAAAGACCAGCAATGCAAATCAACCAAGGGAAAACCCGCACTAAATGATCAGGTCGTACCAAAACCACCTAGAAGGGTCGGTACCGATCCTGTGAGACCTGAGGGCAAACCCCCAGGCTGGACTGGTACAGGCGTAGCTAGACTGGTGACTAATGCAGATGTTCAAATAGGAGTTCAAAATGCTGATTGACGATAATTACCAACTGATAACGATAGTTTTGTTGATGTTATCCGTCGAGCTATGAAAGGCGGATTGATGACTAAAGATATTAACAGTGTGCATCAAAATCCATTGAATATTTGAAACTCAAGAAATTCCTCGAACTTCAACAGGAGGAAGGATTTGATCGTCCGCCACATGCGATGTATGAGACACATGAAAGTACTAGGGACATCGGATGAGGTAACAGGATAGTGCTTCCCTCTTTTTCTTTCGGATATAACCGCCATGTGATTTAGACAGTTGGATGAAGAAAATATTTAAAGGTGGGCAAAAATGGTGGAAAAACTCATGGAACAATTTTGGATCCACATTGCTAGACCCATAAAGTGATGATCCTAACAACAATCAAGCAATGAATTGGGGAAACTATGCGAAAATACTTGAAAAAATTCAAAGCGGCAGTTACTTCAGTGAATCGATCATATCCATCAATGGTTGTTGTTTATAGAATTTTGGATAAGACGAACTGTGACTTAAAAGAATCTACGTAGACATAAGGGATAGCCTTCCGTATTGAAGGCCAACGAGGAGGGGGCCATCAGAGCAGGAGAGGACTACTAGGAATTACTGCATGTTCCACGACATCAATGGACACAATACTAATGAATGCAAACATTTAAAAGACAAAGTCCATGAACTGATCACAAAGGAAAACTACCTCAGTATGTCTTAAACAAATCCGCGGTGACGAAACTAGAGAAACTGTCAACTGCGCAGCATCGTAGCGGGCATAGCTCCATAAGAGGGATCATCATCAGCTGATGGCGTAGAAATCGGGCTATAAATAGCTATGTTTGTTTATCCTTGTATGATATCAGGTCCTGATACCTATGCATCTTAGCTGGCGATAAACCGCCTTTTCTTGTTTTTTAGTTTTAATCAATTTGTAATAAAAATGGCTAAGCCACTTACACTTGTATGGAAATTGGTGAGATTCCTAGACAAGCTTTGAGATGGTGATAATCCTATGATTTTAGATGTAATAAAATCCATGTTTTGGTACTTTATTAAAATTATTTCGCAAGTATTGTTCATGCTCATCGAATATAAATCAATATTAAATTTCAACTTTTAACAACCTAATGGGTCGTCGTGTGGCTTACGCACGGTAAGAGATATGTAGTTTCGTTAAGCAAATAGCAGAGCTTTCTATTCAAGATCGTCAAGTGTGTATGGCAAGGGTCAGATCATTCCGAGCACGTGATGACTCGATTTGGATCGTTAAGTGCTGTCGTGCTTGGCAATGCTCGGATCATTCCGATCACAGGATGACTCAATCAGCATCGTCAAGTGTGAATAACATTTGACAATGGTCACGTCCATCCGAGCACGGGATCACTCGATTAAGATCATCAAGTGTTACCGCGGTTGGCAAGGATCAGGTCGCTTCGAGCACAGAACGGATCGATCATGATCATCAACAATGGATAATGTTTAGTAATGGTTGGACGGGTCCGGACGCAAATTTGCTCGATCACGATCATCGAGTGCTAACGTGTTCGACAAGAACCCGACATAGTGGTTAATGCATAGGCGCAAGCTTTGCGCCTCCTTGATCTTTGAGGCGCCTCGGCTATCGGAGACACAAGTAAAGCGCGACTTTAACGCCTTTTCTCCAGGTGTTGAGGCTCGAATAAGTACGTCTCGAGAAATAATTGATTTTATGCCAAGCCCATTTTCGTTTGAACCCTACCCAACTCTGTTATACAACCTAGTTATGTTGAAATTGAAGAAGAAGCTAGCATTGAGGATGATTCGAACTATGAGAATTTTGAATATGATTCAAAGGAGGAGGAAAACTACGACTTAGAGTTGGGGGATGTTTCAGAGGAGGATCATGATAGTTGGGATTAATTGAAGTTGAACTTGATTCTTTTATCATTTCTAGTCTTTTGTTATTGTTATTGTGTTGTTTGTGACCTATAATTTCTATGTTTTCGGTGTGGAAACTTGAATTTGTGATCGTTTTAGTTTTGGAATTGCTTTTGTGACACCATACCTACTAATCTATGTTTTCATCACTAAATTTATCATTTTTAGTAACATTTAGTAGTGCAGTTTTTTCTAGCAAAAAACCCACACTTGTATAAAATCGTACAAAAAAGCCCAAGGCTCAAGCTTCACGCCTTTTTGCGCCTTAGCACCTTAATTACTATGGAGCCCGGTGAGGCTATGATTGGTACGGTAAGTGCCACCACGCTTGGCAATGATCAAATGATTTCTTGCACATGATGGCTCGATCGGGATCGGGATCATCATAGGTGGATAGCACCTCGCAAAGGTTGGGATGTTCCACATATAGGACGTCTCAATTAAGATCGTCGAGTGAAATAAAGCTCGATAAGAGCCCGATGAGACTACGAATGATCAAGTACTATAGTGCTTGACAAGAACCGATGAGGCTAGGATCGCTAAGCGTGGATGACGCTTGGCATAATAAAATACTTGAGCTGTCAAGTGCGACAATGATAGGCAGGAGCTTGATGAGTCTAGGATCGCTATGTGTGGATGGCGCTTGACATGGGAAGACAATGGTTGCTGAGTATGAACTATGCACGAGAATGGCCCGGAGGGACCAAGGATCGATTCGGTGAGGCCATGGATTTGCATATCAGCTCGAAACAGCTGCTGGACACAAATGATCCAACGAGATCATGGATTGAACTATCGGTTTGGAATGACCGTATAACTAATGAACAATCTGGAGAGATTGCAAACACTGAATTTGTACAAAACACTTCTTCCACATCAAGATATGTTTTGAAGGCGAATGTCAACCCGCCTTTTTACAAAGTCGATACACAATGAACTCAAATACACAATGAACTCAAATACTTGGATTACACGACTATCGAGGCGAATAGCCAGAAGAGATGGTCAAATAGCTCGAGAGTCAACTATAAGCATATCCATAAAGCTACGAACTTTTGAATTCACTTGAATAACCCTATGAAATTAGCTAACTTTGGAAAAGACTTTGCAAAGGACATGGACAGGTAGGAATCCACAGCATGGAACCAAGACTCTGGTAAAGTCGGGGGTCGGTATTACTTCAAGATACATAATTCCAAATTTTAAAACTCGCTCTAACTATGTCAATACCTCAAAAACCAAAGAGTGAACCAACTAACTAAATGCATAGATGCAAGAAGAATCAAAGAGGGATCCACGGTGGGAGTCATACCCTGTTTGGGTGCAACCCCAAGAGGTCGATACTAATCCTTTTGAGGCTGCCTAATTGGGCCCCTTAGGTGATTTCAAGTCAATCCCACTTGACCTTCAACTATAGATAGACCTCCAAAGGCTATGAAAAGTGGATATTCTCTTCTCTACGCAGAAGCTCTATCATTTCTTGGAGACAACATTTTCTTCTCTCTACGTTCGTACACAATCAATTGTACATGTAATCAACAGTATAAATAAAGATTACTACAATGAACCTAGATAGGAGTTTGCCGAACCACTATAAAAATCGTTATCTTGTTTACTATTTTTTTTCCATATTATTCTATGATTGCTCTAACTCCGCCTGTGTTTTTTTCTACGCAGCCTGTCCCAAGCCAGGGTAAAGGGAGAAAGTTGTGATAGGCTTGGCGAGCCAACGTAAAAACTTAGCCTCTCTTATGGATATGGAACCTTATGATATTTCGTTGGGGCGTAACCCTCTTTACGACGCGCTATATCGAGGCTCGGATATGGTGTCAAATATGCAAAGGCTGAGCCGTCATTCTCTTAGTGGCGCGTTATACCGGCGCACCCCGGTGTAGTGATAGGTGAGCAAGGGTCCTCGCATTTTTCTCAGCGGATGCGAGGGGCAAAGAAGCTAGTCGACGATAGTAGGGTTCGGTTAGGTAGTTGGAATGTAGGGTCCTTAACAGGAAAATTAAGAGAGATAGTGGATACTATGATTAGGAGACGGGTTAACATCTTGTGCGTTCAAGAAACTAAATGGGTGGAGCAGAAGGCGAAGGAGGTGGAGAACACTGGCTTTAAATTGTGGTACACGGGGGAAGTACGTACGTAACAAGAACGGGATAGGCATATTGATTGAAAAGAACCGTCAAAACAAAGTGGTCGACGTCAGAAGACGAGGGGATAGGATCATCCTAATTAAGCTAGTGGTTAGTGAGACGGTTTTGAATGTCATTAGTGCATATGACCCACAGGTAGGTCTAAGTGAAGAAGCCAAGAGGAAATTCTGGGAAGATTTGGATGTCTTGGTTAGAAATGTGCATAGTAACGAGAAACTTTTTATAGGAGGAGACTTCAATGGCCATGTTGGCTCATCTAGCAGGGGTTTTGAGTGAGTGCATGGTGGTTATGGCTTTGGCAGTAGGAACCAAGAGGGTGAAGATATATTGAATTTCGCTCTCTTTTTTGATCTCATGATTGCTAATACCTTCTTTAGAAAGAGGCAATCACATCTGATCACCTTCAGTAGTGGCCAACAGGTAGGGCTGTCAATTTCCGACCCGACCCGTAACCCGACCCGAAACCCACACGGAAATTAGCAGGTTAACCCGACCCGTTTAGTTAGCGGGTCATTTTCGGGTCAACCCAAAGTTGACGCGTTTATAAACGGATGGGTTTATGGTTGACCCGCTAACTCGATTTTGACCCGCCAAACCCGATTATATGTTGTATTTCTTCCATACTGTTAATTTTTTATGTATGTTGTTAGTGTACACTATGTCTGAACTACAATTTATGCATCTTTCATATCCATTAAAATCTACTAAATGTCATCAAGAACAACAAAATTATTTGAAATTTAATTCATTGCAACAGCACACTAATTTTTAATAAGAGGTTGATTATATGCCAATTTGCAAGTCAAAACGGGCATCTGACTTGTTGCAAAAGCTTACATGGATATAGACGTCACTGCGGTATGGGATTACATTATGACAATATTTTCACAATGCTTATGTTATTTTTATGTATGCAGGTTCTGAATAAAAAGAGGAAGACATGACTGATGTGTATTGTGTCTATGAAGAGAATGATGCGTATTTTTATGTATGCATATTTAGAATAAGACGTCACTGTTGAAGTATTGTTCATTACTTGTATATATTTTGGAGCACTGTATCTTTTACGGAAATGAATGTGGACTTTAAACTCTTAGTTGTATAATATAATGGTGTTTATTATTTTATTATTTTATGAATTGACCTTGATAAAGTTACCAACAATTTCGCTAATGGTTAGTATGTTGGAATGATAGCCGCAAATGATGGGATTATACTTCGCAACCACATACTAGGAATTCTAAAAAGGCATTTCCATGACAAAAAGTACTACGTAGACCTCTTAGATTTATTCAATGAGCTACCATCGTGTCCACGAAGCCGCAACCCAAACCCGCATCAGCAAAGGCACCAGTGGCAGCAGCTCCTCCAACCGTTGCAACATCTTCATCGGCGCCAGCTCCGATTGCGAGCACCACCTCTCATTTATTATTGGAAAAAAATGTTCATTCACACCTTTTTATACAGATATTTTTTTTAACGGGTTACACGAATCAAACCCGAAACCTGCACGATTATAAATAGGTCAATCTGAAGCCGACCCGTTTAATAAACGGGTTGAGCTGATCCGACCCGAACTCAACCCGAAACCGATTTGACCCGACCCAAACCTGACCCAACCCGACCCATTGACAGCCCTACCAACAGGCTAGCCAGATTGACTTTGTCCTAACTAGAAGAGAGTAAACGAGATTGTGTTGATCGCAAGGTCATACCTGGAGAATGTGTCGTCTCACAACACCAGCTCTTGGTATGCGTGTTTCGTCTTCGGGTGGTGAAGGATAAGAGAGCGAAGATTAGCAGGATGAAATGGTGGAAACTCAAAGGAGATGCTTCACGGGTGTTTAAAGATAGAGTGATAAGAGAAGGGGCTTGGAATGAAGAAGGAGAAGCAAATGTCATGTGGAATGCGATGACAACTTGCATTCGGAGAGTCGCTACTGAGGTATTTGGGATAACAAGAGGAAGCAAGCGAGAACCCAAGGATTCGTGGTGGTGGAATGACGAGGTGCAAAAGGCTATAAAAGAGAAGGAATGCGACAAATGCATGCACCATCATAGAAGCGAAGAGAACATGCAAATGTACAAAGTGGCAAAGAAGACTGCAAAGAGAGCAGTGAGTGAAGCAAGGGGACGAGCGTACAAAGATTTGTATCAAAGGCTAAGTACAAAGGAGGGTGAAAAAGACGTTTACAAAATAGCTAGGATACGCGAGAGGAGGACAAGGGACTTCAATCAGGTTAAATGCATTGAGGACGAGAATGATAGACTTTTGGTGAAGGACGATGAGATAAAGAATATGTGAAGAGAATACTTTGATAAGTTTTTCAACGAAGAAAACGATAGCTCTTCGATCGAGTTGGAAGACTTTGCTGACAGCACCAATAGACATTTTGTGGGGATATTTCAAGAAGTTGAGGTAAAGGGGGCGTTGAAACGAATGAAATTAGGCAAGTCGGTAGGGCCTGATGACATTCCTATTGAGGTGTGGAGATGCTTTGGAGATGCAGGGATAACATGGCTAACTAAGTTGTTTAATAATATTTTCAAATCAAACAAAATGCCAGATGAGTGGAGGAGAAGCATTTTAGTTCCAATCTTCAAGAATAAAGGAGATATTCAAAGTTGCACAAACTATAGAGGAATTAAGCTTATGAGTCATACAATGAATCTTTGGGAGAGAGTTTGCGAGCATCGTTTGAGGAGGTTGACAAGTGTCTCTAGGAATCAATTTGGTTTTATGCCTGAAAGGTCAACCACTGAGGCGATTTTCTTGGTTATGCAACTTATGGAGAGATACAGGGAGCATAAGAAAGATTTCCACATGGTTTTTATTGACTTGGAGAAAGCTTATGACAGAGTGCCGAGGAGGGTTATGTAGGGGGGGCTAGAAAGGAAGAGAGTGCCATCAAAGTATATTACCCTTATCAAGGATGTACGAGGGGGTTGTGATTAGTATCAGGGCATGCGAATGTGAGACCAGAGACTTTCCAATTAACATAGGGTTACATCAAGGTTCGGCTTTGAGTCCCTATATTTTTGCATTAGTGATGTACGAAATCACAAAAGATATACAAAGGGAGATTCCTTGGTGTATGCTCTTTACCGATGATGTTGTGCTGATTGATAAAAGTAGAATAGGGGTTGATCGACAACTAAATAAGTAGAATAGGGGTTGATCGACAACTGGAGTTATGGAGTGAGACCTTGGAATCAAAGGGTTTCAGGCTTAGCAGAACTAAAATAGAGTATATGAAGTGTGAGTTTAGCGGTGTCAGGTCAGATGACGGAGAGGTCACCCTGGCTGGTAGAGTAGTACCCAAGAAGGAATCGTTTCGATACTTAGGATCTATGTTGCAGTTTGATGGGGAGATTGATAAGGATGTTAGTTTTAGAATTCAAGCAGGATGGGTGAAATGGTGACTAGCATCTGGCATTCTCTGTGATAGGAAGATTCCTCAGAAGCTTATAGGAAAGTTCTATAGGACAACAATCAGACCTGCAATGTTATATGGTGTAGAATGTTGGCCTACTAAGAGGCAACAAGTCCAGAAGATAAGTGTAGCAAAGATGCGGATGCTGCGTTAGAGCTGTGGGCATACCAGACGAGATTGGATTAGAAATGAAGATATTCGAGAAAAACTTGGAGTTGCACCTATTGAAGAGAAGTTAGTCCAACACCGTTTGAGTTGGTTTAGACATATCCAACGTAGACCATACGATGCACCTGTGCGCGTTGGAATTATAGGCCACACCGAAGTCCCAAAGAGAGGTAGAGGTAGAGGTCGACCTAAAATGACATGGGAGGAGATAATAAAGAGAAATTTAAGTAATTGGAGTATATCTGAAGAGCTGGTTGTGGATAGTAGTGCATGGAAGTTGGCAATTCATGTACCAGAACCTTAGTTTTTTTTTTAATGAACCTTTTTACTTTTTTATTACTATTTTAGACTTTATTTCACTTTTATTGAACCTTTTTGCTTTATTATTATTATTTAAAAAACCTTTATTCAAACGACTTTTTATCTATTTGGTTATTTTAAATCCTTCATATATATATATATATATATTATCATTATAATTTTATTTTAATTTTGGGTTCCATATCTAGCCAACCCCAACTTGTATAGGATATATGGCTTTGTTGTTGTTATTCTATGATTGCTCTATGATTGTGAACTGTTGATTCTCATCTATGATCTATGATTGAACCATCTGGAGTGTTAGGCTTGTTTGACCAAAAATCAGGCTAACAAATAAAATAATTAAAGTACATTTTGTAGGTAAATGGATTTTATACTAAGACGACTTCCACTAAGTTCGTATGTTGTATTATTGAGCAAGATTTTAAATCTCGTATTTCGATCGCATCCCGTCTTCGGAATTTATCACACAATATCTCATTTTAAACAAGATCCGAGGTGAAATATTTAAAGTCCATCTCGAGACTATTTCAAGGTAGCTTAACTTTTAAAATTGGTGTTTTAAACATTTTATATTAATTGTTATCCAGTTACAGACTCTTTAACATACATAATTTATATAAGATGGTAGTACCGTGTTCTTTTTTAGTAGAGGAGTTATTAATTTATTTTTATTGATTGCGCATACTACACTCGTATGAACATTAAAATAGAAAATAAGAAAAAAAATATGCTGGTGCAGTTATATTTGGATCTACATAAGAAGGAAAACAATTATGTAAATAAAAAAACATAACATCGTATGTGATCACGTACTAAGATTCTTCCTTGAATTTTGCTTAAGGATTTAATATCTTGAGCGATATAGGTGTCAAATAAGACTAAAAACAAAACTCAATCCCATTTTGCTCAATCCCATTTCGCTCAAGTTTGAAAATGAATTTTTTTAAGTAAGATCTCGGGTAAGATGAACAACATTATCGAGATATATTCATTCTACGCAACCATAGTTTTCATGGATTACACATAAAGATACATTATAGCATGAACAAGTTTGGGTGAAAGCCGTGAATGTTAGGTTATTTCTTCTTCGGTAGTTGTTATTTTCCTCCAAATAAAAATAATAAAATCACAAATGTAGACATTAGTTTACATCCGTAATCAAGATTACTGATCAAATTATATTTATAGATTTTTATTATCGTGTTAACTAGAAATAATTATTTGACAATCAACGTATATGTAATTGGGAGATGTAAAGCCTTTAGATACTAATACGATTGATTCATGAAGGTGTAAATATTTCGGTTAAGTCGGTTCACCGATTAGTTTATGTGTATTGAACACTAAGACGATTGTTAATTTTGATTTCTACGTATATTACCTGGGAGATGTAAGGCCTTGGGGAAAGCTCCTTAAACTTCTCTCATTGTTATGTTTTCGGCACAAAAATCCCAACACTAATGTTAAGCATAAATGCATTTATCTCACACTGTAATACCAAATAAAATGAAATAATATAATGTATTTATTACATCTCCCAAGTAATATACGTAGAAATCAAAATTAACAATCTTCTTAGTGTTCAATACACATAAACTAATCGGTAAATCGACTTAACCGAAATTTTTACACCATCATAAACCAATCGTCTTAGTATCCAAAGGCATTACTTCTCCCAATTACATAATTCATTGATTCTCAAATAATTATTTCTAGTTAGCATGACGAATAAAAATCTATAAATATAATTTGATCAGTAATCTTGATTATGGATGTAAACTAATGTTACATTTGTGGTTTTATTATTTTTATTTGTAGGAAAATAACAACTACCGAAGAAGAAATAACTCAACATTCACGGCTTTCACCCAAACTTTTTCATGCTATAATGTATCATTATGTGTAATCCATGAAAACTATGGTTGCATAGAATGAATATATTTCAATAATGTTGTTCATCTTACCCGAGATCTTACTCAAAAAATTTCATTTTCAAACTTGAGCGAAATGGGATTGAGCGAAACGAAACATTAAGTTTTGTTTTTAATTTTATTTGACACCCATATCGTTTAAGATATTAAATCCTTAAGCAAAATTCAAGGAAGAATCTTAGTACATGATCGCATACGTTGTTATGTTTTTTTATTTACATAATTGTTTTTCTTCTTATGTAGATCCAAATATAATTGCAGCAGCAGATTTTTTTCCCTATTTTCTATTTTAATGTTCGTACGAGTGTAATATGCACAATCAATAAAAATAAATTAGTAACCCCTCTACTAAAAAAACGCAGTACTACTGTCTTATATAAATTATGTATGTTAAAGAGTCTGTATCTGGATAACAATTAATATAAAAATGTTTAAAACGTCAATTTTAAAAGTTAAGCTACGTTAGTCTCGAGATGGACTTTAAATATTTCACCTGGGAACTTGTTTAAAATGAGATATTCTGTGTAAAATTCTGAAGACGAGATGCGATCAAAATACGAGATTTAAAATCTTGCTCAATAATGCGACATACAAACTCAGTCAAAGTCATCTTAGTATAAAATCCATTTACATATAAAATGTACTTTAATTATTTTATTTGTTAGCCTGATTTTTGGTCAAACAAGCCTAACACCCTAGATTGTTTAATCATAGATCGCAGATGAGAATCAACAGTTCACAATTACAGAGCAATCATAGAATAATATGGAAAAAATAGTAAAAAAATACGATTTTTATAGTGGTTCGACAAATTCCTATCTAGGTTCATTTGTAGTAATCTTTATTTATACTGTTGATTACATGGACAATTATTGTGTATGAATGTAGAGAGAAGAAAATGTTGTCTCCAAGAAATGGTTGAGCTTCTGTGTAGAGAAGAGAATATCCACTTTTCATAGCCTTTGGAGTTCTATCTATAGTTGAATGTCAAGTGGGATTGTAATAAACCGAAAATCCGAACCAGTTTAAATTTTTTATTTTGGCAATTTTAGCGAATTTTGAATATTTAAAAAGAATTATTTTAAATAATATGGTCGGGAAAATTTATTTTGAATATAATTCGAACGTATATATTATATACGTCGTCGTTAGAATATAAATAATTATATATAATTATAAAAGGAATTGAAAATGGCGCGGTAGTTCGATAATTCGATTTCAAACTTCAATTGAACATACCGGGTGCAAAACAATCCGGATTTTAGCGAAACCAAAAACATTAGGATCTAATTGTGAATATCTTTCCAACGAATCCAACAAATCAAAATTTCATAGCGGGAATCAAAAGATATGTCCAGTTGAAAATTCTGAATAGTCGCTATGGAATTCAGGCCCTTAAAAATGGAAATTTTGCAAACGATCTCGGATTTCGACGAAACCAGTTTTGTTGGATCTGTGATATCAAATTTTTACTAGATTCCAAATATCATAATTTTTCGAATCAATATGTGAGCGTGGCAAAGGGAAACGCGTTTGACCAGTTTGAGTTGATTTTAATCGACTGGAAAATGGCCATTTTTCTAACGGTCTCAGAATTCGACGAAACTAGTTTTGTTAAGACCGTATCGTCAATACGAAGCTAGAAAATATTTTTCGGGAATTTTTCTAGTTAGTATGTGACCCCGGTAATTTGAAATGTACGTTTAAAATTCAATATAGTGATTTAAATGTAAATTTTAACGGAAACCGAACGAAATAGTCGAATCAGCCTACGATACTTATCCCATTGTGTTCGGAATGGGGGTAAAACGCTATGGACGACAGGCGGTGGAGCTCGTTTAGAGGTCGTATGTAAAAGTCAACTCTTTAGAAACTAAAATAATTAAATAAATTAAAAAATTAAAAAAACCTCTCCCTCTTCCTTTATCTCTCCCCCACCCATTCAAAAATCATTTGCAAAAAAAAAAAGAGCGAATCGAGATCGACAGCCGCCCCCCCTCGTACACCGCGCCGCCTGCGCACGGCGACCCCACCCCGACGACCGACCCCCCTTCCCTCGCGAACCTCCCCTCCGATTCCCTCCTCCCCTCCGCTGCTACAAACCCGACGCCCCCCTGAAACCCCCAAACCGAGCCACCAAGACCACCATGGCCTGCCACCGTGTCGCCACACCCCCACCACCCCTCTGACGAACGGTGAAAACCCCCCTTTGACCGCTGCGATGCACTGGAACCCCCTGCTCTGGAAATTCAAAAGCGAAGTAAGCTTTTTATTAGGTACTTTATTTCGATTCTTCTAAGTGATGAAATGTATGAATGATAGAGAGTATATTTTCTTTTTATGTGATTTTTATAATGATATATTTGAAAAAGGCGAAATCTTTATATTGAAAAAGGCGAGATTTTTATATATTGAATAGCATAGTAAAAATTCGATTTTTATATATTGAATAACATAGTAAAAATTCGATTTTTATATATTGAATAACATAGTAAAAATTCGATTTTTATATATTGAATAACATAGTAAAAATTCGATTTATATATATTGAATAACATAGTAAAAATTCGATTTTTATATATTGAATAGCGAAGTGAAAATTCGATTTTTAAATGTATGAAGCGATTATAAAAATATGATTTTCAAATTGAAAGTGAACAAATAAAAATGTGATTTTTATTTTAAAGACATCAAAATATAAAAATGTGTGATTTTTATATATGTAGTGAATACGGGCAACGAAGGTGACAAAAATGCGATAACGATGAAGATTTCTATCAAAGAAGAGTCAAGATGATTGGATAGCTATCGGTGAGAATTTCTCACTCTTCAATTTATTTTTCTAGTTATATATATATACTAGGATGCAGGCGGTGCTTAGTAGCACCCGACACAATCATCCACAGACCATGGACTTGTTTGTTTGATTTCAAGAATTAGTTAGATTATTTGATTGAATTGAATTGTTTGGTGAAATAAAATTGATTTGATTGATGTGTGAATGGCGTGGGCCTTCACTAGACCGGGGATAAGGCTAGGCCTCGTCCCGTTTCTAGTATCGTGCCGTTATGCCGCCGAAATTTTCTAAAATAAGTTAGAAAAATAAAGAAGTCATTTTATTTAATAAATGAACTGAATAGAATATTTTCATAGGTTGAATAAAATGTTTTATCGTTAAAAATATAATTTTTAACATGAAAGTGAATAAATAAATATTTATAAACAGATCGGCCGATTTGTTTATGTACACCTATTTGAATGACATTGATTGGGTCGATAAAATTTTACACATCGCCCAACTGCACAAATAAAATCTGCGGGTGTTGGGATGAAATTTGAAGTTCACTCATCCTGATTGATTAAATATGTCGATCGATTGATTGACAGGCTGTTATAAGCGTTAGATATCTATATTTGATGCTTATACAGTGTAGTGCACTTTGGTTTATGGTTGATTATTTTTTAATGCTATTATATAAATGTGTTGTATGAAAATCCATATAATTAATTTTATATGGTGATTGATTGGGCCTCATTCCCATTTAGAAAATAAAGGACAATATAAAATAAAGGTTCATGTGTTGACTGTACTCATCCGTTGAGATTAGTCATGTGTTGAACGAAATATTTTAATAATAAAATTTACATCTTTATCAATATTATAAAATAAAGGTTCATGTGTTGACTGTACTCATCCGTTGAGATTAGTCATGTGTTGAACGAAATATTTTAACAATAAAATTTACATCTTTATCATATATAGAATTAGAAATCAACTGGAAAATAGATGGGATGAGTGGTCTCCCGGATATTAATCTGATGTTGGTTTCGGCCTTCGAGGTTAATATTCAGGAAATCGTTCTCTCACTAAATTACGGTTGGAGTCTGATTCAATATCAAACGATAGATACCTTAATTTTTATAAAATATATTAAATAACAAAAATAGTCACACGTGGACAGTACTCATTCGTTGAGATTAGTCGTGTGTTGACAAAAATAAATATTCATTTGTTGAAATAGAATATAAAAAAAAGAAATATTTGAAATAGAATATTTGAAATAGAAATATATGAAGTCGTGTTGATTAGATTGACGCCATTTTGACGTGAACGATGTTTATATCAATTTTACTCATTTTGAAATGAATATTGAAAAGTGATTTCGTAATAAACGATTTCGAAATGAATTGAATATAAAACGATTTTGAAATGAATTGAATATAAAACGATTTTGAAATGAATTGAATATAAAACGATTTTGAAATGAATTGAATAATAAACGATTTTGAAATGAATTGAATATAAAACGATTTTGAAATGAATTGAATATAAAGCGATTTTGAAATGAATTGAATATAAAGCGATTTTGAAATAAATTGAATAGAAAATGAATTTGAATCAAATTGAATAGAAAATGAATTCAATTCAAATTGAATAGAAAATGAATTTGAATTCTAATTGAATAGAAAACGAATTTGATTTCAATTGAATATATAACGAAGTTGAATCAAATAGAAAACCACTTTGAATTGAATCGAATTGAAAACGAATTTGAATTGAATTTAAAACGAAGTGAAATGAATTCAAATTGAATTGAAACTTGAATTGAATAGAAATGAATTTTAAAACGAATTTATAAGGAAAGATTCAATTTTGATTTGAATTGAGATGGAAGTTGAAATTGTTTTTGAAACGAATTCAAAACAATTTATAAAATTCGTTTTGAATGGTAATCGACGAAATATATAATATATATATATAATGGCCTGAATAGAACGCGCCGCGCCGCGGCAGTTCGTGAATTTCGACCATTTATTTCAAACGGACATTACGGGAGATCCGACCGTCGGATTCTCCTAAAACCGGAACCGTTGGGTTCGTATCGAAAAGAGCTTTCTAACGAATATTGGAAATTTGAAATCTAACGGTTGGATTTGGAGATACGTCCAAATCAAATTTGAAAAAGGTCACTGTAAGTGCAGTTCGATGGCCGTTGATGGAAATCGACTGTATGGGCCTTGATAAAATTATTAAAAATAGTAATAATTTGTGTAAAATCATAAGAAATGATTTGGGAAAAATTGGGATGAAAAACTCCATATTTGAAAAGATAAAAATAGATTTTTATCGAAATGAACTAGCTTGAACTCAATTTAAAACCCGGGTTTTTATTTTTAAATAAATAAATTAGATTTAAAAAGGGGTTTTAAATAATCGGAATTCCTAATATATTTGATTTGAATTGAACTAGAATTGATTTGTGGGTTTATCGTGAACTGTGTTTTAAATAACACTAGTTCTTTAACCCGATAATCAATAGAATGTGATTTGGGTTTGTCGTGAACGGTGTTTTAAATGACATTAGTTCTTTAACCCAATAAAAGGAGTTTTAATGAATCTACAATTAGATTGAAATGTGAATTTACAATCTAAATTATCAAATTTAGAAAATGAGCGAGAATGGAGTGTCACCAGTTTTTCTCCAAAACGATAGTCAAATCTTTAATTAGATTTGAACGTGAAATGGTAATTAATTTTACCGATAACACCATGGTGTTAGATATGAAGTATTACCAGTTTTTCTTCATGGGATGAATAGGTTGGGATTGGGAAATAAAATAAATAATTACTTCGGTGTGGTTCGCTAATCTCGACTAGTTGGAAAAACCATAATTTGGTTTGATATGACATCCAAAGGAAGATTAAAGGATAAATTTGAAAGAATTTATCTTGGATAAAATTAATGGGAACCTTTCCCTAAAAATGTGATTTTGTGAATAAAAGAATATTCTGAATTGGAATGAGGCGTATGTTGAGTTTGTGTAACATCTGCTTTTAATATACGCGGGTTGTTCGGAAAGGCCGGGTTTACACCCATTCTGAATAACCGATTCGACGATAAGTCGAAGATGAAGACGGTGGTCGAAGACCGGAAGTCTTCACATCGTTTGGGTAATTACTGACGATCCTGATTGGGCTGTACACCCAAGAGGATGGAAATAGTTGGTGATCGTCCGGACGTACTTGGAGATGGATGGATATGCGAGGAAAGTGCCTCCGGTTTCGTTCAGACGCAGAACGGACTTGTAAATGGATTGTGTGTCTGACATGGGATTTTATTCTGTGTTGATTGATTTCTATTAAATATACATCTGTTTGGCGGCGGAGAATTTATTCTTTTGCTTAACGCCCTTCTCTGAGACGTACGAGCTCAAAGGTTGTATATCGATGGACATCAGTCGCATGGCATGAATTGCCTGTGTGGCACGCTAAGATGCAATGATCAAGGCTTCTGTTGAAAAGCAAAGTCTTGTGGTTGATAATCAAAGCATGCCTACGTGGCAGCTTTGTGTATAACATGAATTCGCGAGCCTCACACCTCGGTATGAGTTAAAAACGGGATAAGGACCCAAGGAGTGCATGACGTTTCTTTCTAGCTATGGTGGTGTCAGTGACTTACCAGCCCTGACATTTATATACTTTTCACCTACGTGGTTGTTGGAATGCGAGGCGCCTCGATTATAGGTCTGTAAGGACCGGGAAACGTGTGTTCAGGCATAATTAATCCTCTAACGTAAGTGAGGACCGGCCTTGGAGGATCCGGGGTTGCCCAGAGTGCGTAACCCTGAGGCATTTGCTAGAGTGTCTCGAACGCGGGGAGGAACTTGCCCCTTGCCTCGACTCATGACGGAAATCCAATTTCCAATACGTGTATTGCGGTTTTAATTGTAGAACTAGTATGGCGACATGATAGATGGTACCCATGCCGCCTATGATTTATATTTATGATTGAAATTGTTTTGACACTATACACTTATTATAGTATCAAATGATTTGTTTTAAACGTACCAAGCATGTTTGGCTATTATAAGGGAAAACCCTATCCTCCGGCTTGCGTTGCATTGTGTGATGGGACCTGGGTCTTATAATAGCTTCATTTTTTGAAAAAGCATTGCGTTGTTTATTCTATGCACTGGTGTTCTTGGGAGGAAACCCGTTCCGTGTTATACGGCGTGGTCCCTTGAATCACTCTCTTTTAAAGTAAAGTTTTAAGCAACTGTTTTAGTTCTCACACCAGTCGCATGACTGACCTGGAGTTTATTGTTTTAACCTAAACTCTGGGTGCCCCTATTTTCCGCACGGGCAGCTAGTAGTTTTGGTTTTGCAGATTTATATTCACAGGATCCTGGTTCACAGCTGGAATGGTATCCGGAAAGCTCTGTATCCGTATATCACCCTCAGTTGTGCTTTGTATTATTTTCCGCTGCTATGTAATTTATTGTAACCTCTGTTATTTATCGAATGTAATTTATTCATTTATACTCTGTATATTCTTGTATCTGATGGAATTGTTGTAATAGCAATGAAATGTTCTTCCGTCTGCGTTCATTTTTGTGTTGTTCTCAAAGTATCCGCCCCTTTCCTTAACGGGGAAGTAACGGGTTCTTACAGTGGTATCAGAGCTTTGGTTTACAGAGCTCGAGAACAAGGCACATTAGAACCATACGAAAGAATTCATCAGATATTGGATTAGTAATATCCAATTAGAATGACTCGTTAGAGATAGGATCAGTAGTATCCTAGAACGAGTGTGAAGAGTATATTCTTCAAATGAAAACAATTTTGTTTTGAAAGTTTAAATCGTTTTATACGTATTTGAATATTTATTTATTTTGAATATGGACAATATAGTATATAAAGGTTTTGCATATACGCGTCATGAACGTATATTCAAAGTTTTAATATATTAGATAGATATAGAATCACATTCTAGTCGCCCGGAGGTGGTACTGATGATAGCACATGCATCATCCGTATTTATGTTCGAGTGACGAAGGTGTGATATCTATATATTTCCATTAGGCTGGTGTGAGAACCAAAACTTATATCGCTAGAACACATTGTTGTGAATTGGCATCAAAAACATGATTTTTTGTATATGTATCAAATTATGAATTTGAAACGATAAATTCACTAATTGATTGATGTTTGTGTTGTTTGTTTATTTGTTTGATAATTTTGAACCATTAAGCCTAATTGTATCAAATTTTGAACTGTATTGAAAATTGGTCGCATTTGCTTGCATATACATATACTTACATTGAACAGGTCATAGCAAGGAGGCTAGAGCCAGAGAATATGTAACACCCCACGTCCGTTAGTGTCACTCACAAAGGGAATGCACTAAGTTCTGTGGAGCATTTAGGGTAAAAGGTGCAGATAAATTACAAGACAGACAGAAATTAAACAGCGGAAAAAAAACTTTGCTTTATTGATAAAATAGTTTGTACAATGGTTTCTTTACAATATCAGAGTATCATCTGTCTTACAAAATAAAGAAGCATAAAAAACAACATTTATATTCCCCGATTTTAGCAAGAGCCAGCCATAGCATCTGAAAAGAGAATCCAAGCAAACTTCGACAAATCTTCAAGCTGGGAAGAGTAGCAGTCCAACTTAACCTGAGCTAAAATATTCCCTCCATTACTACCTTGGGGGGGGGGGACGGAAGAAAAGAAGACGAAAGAAAAACAGAATCAGACATAAAGCCTGAGTAAGTTCAGTAACTTCTAGCATGTGAACATGGAAAAACAAAATGACATGAATTAACTGAATACAAGATTACGCCATGACGATAGGGTCAGCAAGATTAGACAAGGTAATCACAAGATATGCTAAGATAAGATAACTGGATATGCTTTAATGCTTTCGCCGCTTCGCTCTAATACTTCGTCGCTTCGCTATTTCCTTGTTATACTGATTTCTATATCTCTGCACCCCTAACTAGTGTCCCAACGTTAATGTGACCCCAATCCCTGTATTTTCCATTGCCTTCCGGCATACATTCATTATTTATTACCTAGATCGAATCTAGGGTTTTCTATCAAGTGCTTTCTAGATTTAACTAGAGTTTACGCTATCTGCTGAACGCTTCTCGGATTCAGGATTTATGCCACCTAGTCCAACTAGGGATTATGCTACTTGTCGAACGATGCCCCCAAGTCTAGGACACACTACCTAGAGTGGTATATGTTCCTATACTTCCCCACGCCTGTATCGCGAATCGTTATCGCTTGTCTCGATGCACATGTCCCATAATGTGCGGTCCGAGTCCTGTGTCAGGGCAAATCAAGGAATACAGAACTCGGTTGGGAGATTTCAGATATCTGTCGATGCAGATGCTAAGGTCTGTTTTTATTTCAGTGGCTATGGTCCCACTTGACCCCTCCCTCAACTAATGAAAGGCACACCTTGTAAAATGAGAACTATACGCCGGCCCCCGGTGCCCCACTATCCTATGGCCATCCGCAACCATAACTAGATAGCAAGTATATGGTCTTTTGGAGTTCTCCGCCTTTCCGCTTCACGTATCTCGATTGACTCAAGATGGATGGTAGACGACGAGTTGCTATCACAGGGCTACCGTCTTCTCGCCGAATCACGTTGGTCCATCCTGGTCTTTAGGTTGCCATGTATTGCAACCAAGGCATACTCCTGGTTCTTCTACGCAGACCTTAACCTCTGTGAGCCCAGGAGAATCATCTGTAGCCTCACAGAGGGATACCAAGAGTACCCTCACGTCCCCTCGAAGCCTCGGGCTTCGTAATCCCATTTCGTTGGAGCCTTCTTTTTACTCAGATGGACATTCGCTCCTTCCCGTGTTATACTAAAAATTACTACTTAGTTTTACTAACTAAGATTTACCATTTAGTTTCCAGAATCGTTGTTTTCTTAACTAAGGTTTACTACTTAGTTCCCTTTCCCGTCAATTTGGATTGGTTAAGTGTCATTAGTCAATTCAAGCCGACTTAACCCTCTTCATTTATCCTGTCAAACTGGTTAAGTGTTATCAGTAATTCATGTTGACTTAATCCCACCACAAACCAAGTTATATTGGTTAAGTATTTCTTATTACTTAACCTTACCCATTCACCCTGTATTGGTTCAGTGTTCCTTTTTAACTTAACCTTTCCCGTCTGTTTTAACTAACCTGTTATTAACGGTTAAGTATTATCCCTTCATGTTTTAGACTTAACCCTATTCCTTTATCAAAATCTGATGGTTAAGTGTTCAAGTTTACTTAACCCTACGGTCTAGCCCAGCTAACATATCAAATTGGCTAAGTGTATTAAATCTTACTTAACCCCAACCTCTAGTCTAGTTAACATGTTAATTTGGCTAAGTGTATTAATTTTACTTAACCCCACTTTCTAGACTAGTTAACATGTTAATTTGGCTAAGTGTTTTCTTAGTTACTTAACCTCTACAAATCTTGTCTTGTTACCATGAGTTTGGTTAAGTGTCCCTGTGGACTTAGCCCTCTGTTCTAGCTTAACTGTGCTTAAGTTGGTTAAGTGTTCCTATGGACTTAACCCTCCCATTCTAGCTTAACTGTATGAACCTAACCCCACCTACCAGTCTTGTTATCATGTTGAGTTGGTTAAGTGTCTTAGTTAACTTAACCCTAGCATTCTTGTTCTAGCTTTAACTAAATAAATTATAGCCACGACCACTCACATTAGACAGATATTGTTGCGATTACTGGATGTGCCGGTTGGTTCCGGGCAGGTTTACATCGCAACTCAGTCTAACCTCGGGTTAGGCCTATTCGTGTTTTCTATTCAAAGGGTTTTGATTAATTTTCAAATCAGGTTTTGAAAGTAACCATCCCGTCCGTCGGATCAGTTAGGGATAGCCAGGGAGAGCAGGAAACTTGTATTTTCCAAATTCAAGCCTAGACACTATCCTCTCTGTCACCCTAGAACTTTCTGGTTTATTATTAAAAGAGATGTCGTTAACAAACCTTTAATTTGTCTAATTTAACATTTCCTCATTTAGGACAAATTCTATAAGTAAATTAATCCTAATTTACTTATTTCCTAATTACTCTTTTAATGTGAATTGTCAACGTTTCTTCTTATGGCCCATTCTCCCCTCTATATCATATTTATGCCCTTTTGGTATGTAAACTATACCAAATTAAGTGTCACTAACTTAAGATTTTGCTAAACCTGACAGTTATTCCCAATTATGGCCAATTTCACATTTATGCCAATATACTTACCGTGCCAAATTAGCTAACCCAATTCCGATTCAACATTCTAATTCACGTCAAACTAAACTTATTACTCTAGCTCACTATTCATGTAAATGCTAGATTTACACGTCAATACTAGATTTACACGTCAATACTAGATTCAAATTACACATCTTATAATTCATGTCAAATTTATCCAATTTGCATTTCTATGAATATGCCATAATACATGTTCCCAATTTATGCCAATTTCCAAGTTTATAACTATGTTTTAGTAAATTTCATATTTTGCCCCAAATTGCATTCCCACCGTTCGTATAATCGTGATTCAATCTAGATTGTAGATAAATCTAGATTCGCAGAAAATAGGGAATGAACCAAAGATGCTATGCAAAAGATAGACATAATAACTGGCATAAAAAGGGTTGAATAATGACGTTAGTTCAAGAACATGGGTAGACCTAACTTAATTGGTAAATTCCCAAGGTCTAAAACCAAGAATAGATAGAGTAGGTTCAAGAACATGGGTAGACCTAACTTAATAGGTAAATTCCCAAGGTCTAAAACCAAAGAAAACCAAGGACAGGCAGAATAAATAATCGGGTTTAGACCCAATCTCATAATCACAAAACTTAAGCAACACTTTCCTAGTCATGAATCATAGGTGTTTAATCCCAGATGTCCTTGTTATGTCATAGGTAATAGTTTATGTTTTCTAATCAAAGGCATAGGTTTAGTCAAGGAAATAATCCTCATAGTCACAGTCACAGTCATAGGCAATGTTCGTAGTCATAGGCAATGTCCATAGTCATAGGCAATGTTCGTAGTCATAGGCAATGTCCATAGTCATAGGCAATGTTCATAGTCATAGGCAATGTTCATAGTTCCAAGGCATATGGTTCCAAAGTCCATAGTTTCACAGTCACAGTCTTATTCGTCATCGAATCACAACAGTTCTTAATTAGGTCCAAAGGTACAAGCACTGATTCAAGTAGAAAGATTAGGCATAGTTTTTATCCCTTTAATTTCATGTCACGAATAAAAACAAAACGTTCAAATCTAAAAATAACTGACTCACAGAGATTTAGATTAGAAAAGAAAGATGGTGTTGCTATGATTCGTGCGACGTTGCTTGAAACCGTTGAATCAGCTTTTGATTCCCTTCTTGAAGCTTTAATCTTGATTTGAATCTTCAATTAGAAGAAGAACTATAACTTGTTTTAGTGGAGAATTAGATTTATTTTAATGGTGGAGGCTAGAGTAGAGAGAAGCAGTATGTAGATGCCTTAGAGAATTTGTGTGGAGGAACCCTTAGGTCTAGGCATTCTTTTATAGGTGTAGAGAGTGTTTTAGGGCCCTTAGATCATCATAGAAGCCATCAGAATCGCACAGGTCGAATACACATCATCCAACCACTCAAAAGGAGACACGTCAGCACAGAACACTCCAGAATTCGGTGCTGGATTAGTATGGGCGCACTTGGCAGGTGCGCCAGTGCATTTTTGTACGGGCGCACTTCACAAGTGCGCCAGTGCATTCTGGTCTGTTTCCGCTTTCGTTCGTCCATATCTCCTTCATACGGAGCCCGATTTATGCAAACTCGGACTCTATCTCAAGCAGAATTTCGAGACAAACGCAATGGCGCAACCCGTTTCCCTTAATTCTTCTTTTAAAAATTAATTATACCCTGATTTGTGAATCTTAGCGTTACAGGGTTACGGGGTGTTACATAATAAAATTTGTTTGACCGACAAATAGGTACATGTTTACTACATAATTACTGTTTTGTTTGGGTGATGATGATTTTATGAGCCTATTGGCTAGCCGCTTGGCTTTTTCTTTTTCTTTTTGAGATCAGAAGGCCTATATGGCAATTTCGGGATTTTCCCGAGGCTCCCGGTGCAGGGGAGGTTATGGTGAAATTTTTCGAAAATTTAGGGTGTTAGCCAAATTTTTGAAATTTTTGGAAATTCTCAGAAACTGAAAAGTTGGAGAATGGAAGTCAGATCGAACGTAGAGTTGATTAATCAAACCACTTTCGACTTTTTTCCTTTTCGGGGACGAAAAGTTTTAAGTGAGGGAGATTGTAATAACCCGAAAATCCGAACCAGTTTAAAATTTTTATTTTGGCAATTTTAGCGAATTTTGAATATTTAAAAAGAATTATTTTAAATAATATGGTCGAGAAAATTTATTTTGAATATAATTCGAACGTATATATTATATACGTCGTCGTTAGAATATAAATAATTATATATAATTATAAAAGGAATTGAAAATGGCGCGGTAGTTCGATAATTCGATTTCAAACTTCAATTGAACATACCGGGTGCAAAACAATCCGGATTTTAGCAAAACCAAAAACATTAGGATCTAATTGTGAATATCTTTCCAACGAATCCAACAAATCAAAATTTCATAGCGGGAATCAAAAGATATGTCCAGTTGAAAATTCTGAATAGTCGCTATGGAATTCAGGCCCTTAAAAATGGAAATTTTGCAAACGATCTCGGATTTCGACGAAACCAGTTTTGTTGGATCCGTGATATCAAATTATTGCTAGATTCCAAATTTCATAATTTTTCGAATCAATATGTGAGTGTGGCAAAGGGAAACGTGTTTGACCAGTTTCAGTTGATTTTAATCGACTGGAAAATGGCCATTTTTCTAACGGTCTCAGAATTCGACGAAACTAGTTTTGTTAAGACCGTATCGTCAATACGAAGCTAGAAAATATTTTTCGGGAATTTTTCTAGTTTGTATGTGACCCCGGTAATTTGAAATGTACGTTTAAAATTCAATATAGTGATTTAAATGTAAATTTTAACGGAAACCGAACGAAATAGTCGAATCAGCCTACGATACTTATCCCATTGTGTTCGGAATGGGGGTAAAACGCTATGGACGACAGGCGGTGGACCTCGTTTAGAGGTCGTATGTAAAAGTCAACTCTTTAGAAACTAAAATAATTAAATAAATTAAAAAATTAAAAAAACCTCTCCCTCTTCCTTTATCTCTGCCCCCCCCCCCCCCCCCCGTTCAAAAATCATTTGCAAAAAAAAGAGCGAATCGAGATCGACAGCCCCCCCTCGTACACCGCGCCGCCTGTGCACGACGACCCCACCCCGACGACCGACCCCCCTTCCCTCGCGAACCTCCCCTCCGATTCCCTCCTCCCCTCCGCTGCTACAAACCCGACGCCCCCCTGAAACCCCCAAACTGAGCCACCAAGACCACCACGACCTGCCACCGCGTCGCCACACCCCCACCACCCCTCTGACGAACGGTGAAAACCCCCCCTTTGACCGCTGCGATGCACTGGAACCCCCTACTCTGGAAATTCGAAAGCGAAGTAAGCTTTTTATTAGGTACTTTATTTCGATTCTTCTAAGTGATGAAATGTATGAATGATAGAGAGTATATTTTCTTTTTATGTGATTTTTATAATGATATATTTGAAAAAGGCGAAATCTTTATATTGAAAAAGGCGAGATTTTTATATATTGAATAGCATAGTAAAAATTCGATTTTTATATATTGAATAGCATAGTAAAAATTCGATTTTTATATATTGAATAACATAGTAAAAATTCGATTTTTATATATTGAATAACATAGTAAAAATTCGATTTATATATATTGAATAACATAGTAAAAATTCGATTTTTATATATTGAATAGCGAAGTGAAAATTCGATTTTTAAATGTATGAAGCGATTATAAAAATATGATTTTCAAATTGAAAGTGAACAAATAAAAATGTGATTTTTATTTTAAAGACATCAAAATATAAAAATGTGTGATTTTTATATATGTAGTGAATACGGGCAACGAAGGTGACAAAAATGCGATAACGATGAAGATTTCTATCAAAGAAGAGTCAAGATGATTGGATAGCTATCGGTGAGAATTTCTCACTCTTCAATTTATTTTTCTAGTTATATATATATATATATATATATACTAGGATGCAGACGGTGCTTAGTAGCACCCGACACAATCGTCCACAGACCATGGACTTGTTTGTTTGATTTCAAGAATTAGTTAGATTATTTGATTGAATTGAATTGTTTGGTGAAATAAAATTGATTTGATTGATGTGTGAATGGCGTGGGCCTTCACTAGACCGGGGATAAGGCTAGGCCTCGTCCCGTTTCTAGTATCGTGCCGTTGTGCCGCCGAAATTTTCTAAAATAAGTTAGAAAAATAAAGAAGTCATTTTATTTAATAAATGAACTGAATAGAATATTTTCATAGGTTGAATAAAATGTTTTATCGTTAAAAAAATAATTTTTAACGTGAAAGTGAATAAATGAATATTTATAAACAGATCGGCCGATTTGTTTATGTACACCTATTTGAATGACATTGATTGGGTCGATAAAATTTTACACATCGCCCAACTGCACAAATAAAATCTGTGTTTGATTGTTTGAAACGCCACACGGGTGTTGGGATGAAATTTGAAGTTCACTCATCCTGATTGATTAAATATGTCGATCGATTGATTGACAGGCTGTTATAAGCGTTAGATATCTATATTTGATGCTTATACAGTGTAGTGCACTTTGGTTGATGGTTGATTATTTTTCAATGCTATTATATACATGTGTTGTATGAAAATCCATATAATTAATTTTATATGGTGATTGATTGGGCCTCATTCCCATTTAGAAAATAAAGGACAATATAAAATAAAGGTTCATGTGTTGACTGTACTCATCCGTTGAGATTAGTCATGTGTTGAACGAAATATTTTAATAATAAAATTTACATCTTTATCAATATTATAAAATAAAGGTTCAAGTGTTGACTATACTCATCCGTTGAGATTAGTCATGTGTTGAACGAAATATTTTAACAATAAAATTTACATCTTTATCATATATAGAATTAGAAATCAACTGGAAAATAGATGGGATGAGTGGTCTCCCGGATATTAATCTGATGTTGGTTTCGGCCTTCGGGGTTAATATTCAGGAAATCGTTCTCTCACTAAATTACGGTTGGAGTCTGATTCAATATCAAACGATAGATACCTTAATTTTTATAAAATATATTAAATAACAAAAATAGTCACACGTGGACAGTACTCATTCGTTGAGATTAGTCGTGTGTTGACAAAAATAAATATTCATTTGTTGAAATAGAATATAAAAAAAAAGAAATATTTGAAATAGAATATTTGAAATAGAAATATATGAAGTCGTGTTGATTAGATTGACGCCATTTTGACGTGAACGATGTTTATATCAATTTTACTCATTTTGAAATGAATATTGAAAAGTGATTTCGTAATAAACAATTTCGAAATGAATTGAATATAAAACGATTTTGAAATGAATTGAATATAAAACGATTTTGAAATGAATTGAATAATAAACGATTTTGAAATGAATTGAATATAAAACGATTTTGAAATGAATTGAATATAAAGCGATTTTGAAATGAATTGAATATAAAGCGATTTTGAAATAAATTGAATAGAAAATGAATTTGAATCAAATTGAATAGAAAATGAATTGAATTCAAATTGAATAGAAAATGAATTTGAATTCGAATTGAATAGAAAACGAATTTGATTTCAATTGAATATATAACGAAGTTGAATCAAATAGAAAACCACTTTGAATTGAATCGAATTGAAAACGAATTCGAATTGAATTTAAAACGAAGTGAAATGAATTCAAATTGAATTGAAACTTGAATTGAATAGAAATGAATTTTAAAACGAATTTATAAGGAAAGATTCAATTTTGATTTGAATTGAGATGGAAATTGAAATTGTTTTTGAAACGAATTCAAAACTATTTATAAAATTCGTTTTGAATGGTAATCGACGAAATATATAATATATATATATATTATATATATATAATGGCCTGAATAGAACGCGCCGCGCCGCGGCAGTTCGTGAATTTCGACCATTTATTTCAAACGGACATTACGGGAGATCCAACCGTCGGATTCTCCTAAAACCGAAACCGTTGGGTTCGTATCGAAAAGAGCTTTCTAACGAATATTGGAAATTTGAAATCTAACGGTTGTATTTGGAGATACGTCCAAATCAAATTTGAAAAAGGTCGCTGTAAGTTCAGTTCGATGGCCGTTGATGGAAATCGACTGTACGGGCCTTGATAAAATTATTAAAAATAGTAATAATTTGTGTAAAATCATAAGAAATGATTTGGAAAAAATTGGGGTGAATAACTCCATATTTGAAAAGATAAAAATAGATTTTTATTGAAATGAACTAGCTTGAACTCAATTTAAAACCCGGGTTTATATTTTTAAATAAATAAATTATATTTAAAAAGGGTTTTTAAATAATCGGAATTCCTAATATATTTGATTTGAATTGAACTAGAATTGATTTGTGGGTTTATCGTGAACTGTGTTTTAAATAACACTAGTTCTTTAACCCGATAATCAATAGAATGTGATTTGGGTTTGTCGTGAACGGTGTTTTAAATGACATTAGTTCTTTAACCCAATAAAAGGAGTTTTAATGAATCTGCAATTAGATTGAAATGTGAATTTACAATCTAAATTATCAAATTTAGAAAATGGGCGAGAATGGAGTGTCACCAGTTTTGCTCCAAAACGATAGTCAAATCTTTAATTAGATTTGAACGTGAAATGGTAATTAATTTTACCGATAACACCATGGTGTTAGATATGAAGTATTACCAGTTTTGCTTCATGGGATGAATAGGTTGGGATTGGGAAATAAAATAAATAATTACTTCGGTGTGGTTCGCTAATCTCGACTAGTTGGAAAAACCATAATTTGGTTTGATATGACATCCAAACGAAGATTAAAGGATAAATTTGAAAGAATTTATCTTGGATAAAATTAATGGGAACCTTTCCCTAAAAATGTGATTTTGTGAATAAAAGAATATTCTGAATTGGAATGAGGCGTATGTTGAGTTTGTGTAACATCTGTTTTTAATATACGCGGGTTGTTCGGAAAGGCCGGGTTTACACCCATTCTGAATAACCGATTCGACGATAAGTCGAAGATGAAGACGGTGGTCGAAGACCGGAAGTCTTCACATCGTTTGGGTAATTACCGACGATCCTGATTGGGCTGTACACCCAAGAGGATGGAAATAGTTGGTGATCGTCCGGACGTACTTGGAGATGGATGGATATGCGAGGAAAGTGCCTCCGGTTTCGTTCAGACCCAGAACGGACTTGTAAATGGATTGTGTGTCTGACATGGGATTTTATTCTGTGTTGATTGATTTCTATTAAATATACATCTGTTTGGCGGCGGAGAATTTATTCTTTTGCTTAACGCCCTTCTCTGAGACGTACGAGCTCAGAGGTTGTATATCGATGGACATCAGTCGCATGGCATGAATTGCCTGTGTGGCACGCTAAGATGCAATGATCAAGGATTCTGTTGAAAAGCAAAGTCTTGTGGTTGATAACCAAAGCACGCCTACGTGGCAGCTTTGTGTATAACGTGAATTCGCGAGCCTCACACCTCGGTATGAGTTAAAAACGAGATAAGGACCCAAGGAGTGCATGACGTTTCTTTCTAGCTATGGTGGTGTCAGTGACTTACCAGCCCTGACATTTATATACTTTTCACCTATGTGGTTGTTGGAATGCGAAGCGCCTCGATTATAGGTCTGTAAGGACCGGGAAACGTGTGTTCAGGCATAATTAATCCTCTAACGTAAGTGAGGACCGGCCTTGGAGGATCTGGGGTTGCCCAGAGTGCGTAACCCTGAGGCATTTGCTAGAGTGTCTCGAACGCGGAGAGGAGCTTGCCCTTGCCTCGACTCATGACGGAAATCCAATTTCCAATACGTGTATTGCGGTTTTAATTGTAGAACTAGTATGGCGACATGATAGATGGTACCCATGCCGCCTATGATTTATATTTATGATTGAAATTGTTTTGACACTATACACTTATTATAGTATCAAATGATTTGTTTTAAACGTACCAAGCATGTTTGGCTATTATAAGGGAAAACCCTATCCTCCGGCTTGCGTTGCATTGTGTGATGGGACCTGGGTCTTATAATAGCTTCATTTTTCGAAAAAGCATTGCGTTGTTTATTCTATGCACTGGTGTTCTTGGGAGGAAACCCGTTCCGTGTTATACGGCGTGGTCCCTTGAATCACTCTCTTTTAAAGTAAAGTTTTAAACAACTGTTTTAGTTCTCACACCAGTCACATGACTGACCTGGAGTTTATTGTTTTAACCTAAACTCTGGGTGCCCCTATTTTCCGCACGGGCAGCTAGTAGTTTTGGTTTTGCAGATTTATATTCACAGGATCCTGGTTCACAGCTGGAATGGTATCCGGAAAGCTCTGTATCCGTATATCACCCTCAGTTGTGCTTTGTATTATTTTCCGCTGCTATGTAATTTATTGTAACCTCTGTTATTTATCGAATGTAATTTATTCATTTATACTCTGTATATTCTTGTATCTGATGGAATTGTTGTAATAGCAATGAAATGTTCTTCCGTCTGCGTTCATTTGTGTGTTGTTCTCAAAGTATCCGCCCCTTTCCTTAACGGGGAAGTAACGGGTTCTTACAAGGATTGACCTGAAATCACGCAAGGGGCCCAATTAGGCAACCTCAAGAGGGATCGGTATCGACCTCTTGGGGTTGCACCCAAACAAGGTGCGACTTTCCCTGAGTGAGTGAAATGGTTGGTTCGCTCTTCGGTTTTTGAGGTATTGACGTAGTTTCGAGTGAGTTTTGAAATTTGGAATTATGTATCTTGAATTAATACCGACCCTCGACTTTCCCTGAGTCTTAGTTCCATGCTACGGATTCCTACCTGTACATGTCCTTTGCAAAGTCTTTTCCAGAGTTAACTAATTTCAAACTGTTATTCAAGTGAATCCAAATGTTCGTAGCTTTATGGATATGCTTATAGTCGATTCTCGAGCTATTTGACCATATCTTCTGGCTATTCGCCTCGATAGTCATGTTATCCAAGTATTTGAGTTCATTGTGTATCGGTTTTGTAAAAAGGCGGGTTGACATACGCCTTCAAAACATATCTTGATGTGGAAGATGTGTTGTACAAATTTAGTGTTTGCAACCTCTCCAGATTGTTCAACATTTCTTGAGATGGTTTGGACATATCCAACACAGATCATATGATGCACCAATGCGCATTGGAATTATAGGCCGCGCCAAAGGCCCAAAAAGAGGGAGAGGTCGACCTAAAATGACATGGGAGGAGATAATAAAAAGAGACTTAAGTAATTGGAGTATATTTGAAGAGCTGGTAATGGATAGGAGTGCATAGAAGTTGGCAATCCATGTACCAGAACCTTAGGATTTTGTGTTTTTTTTTTTTGAATCTTTTTACTTTTTTTATTACTATTTTAGACTATATTTCAGTTTTATTGAACCTTTTTACTTTATTATTATTAAAAAAAACTTTATTCAAACGACCTTTTTTTGTTTGGTTATTTTAAATCCTTTATATATATTATTATCATTATTATTTTATTTTAATTTTGGGTTTCATATCTAGCCAACCCCAACTTGTTTAGGATATATGGCTTTGTTGTTGTTGTTGTAATCTCTCCAGATTGTTCATGAGTTATACAGTCATTCCAAACCGATAGTTCAATCCACGATCTCGTTGGATCATTTGTGTCCAGCAGCTGTTTCGAGCTGATATGCAAATCCATGGCCTCACCGGATCGATCCTTAGTCCCTCCGGGCCCTTGTCGTGCATAGTCCATACTCAGCAACCATTGTCTTCCTATGTCAAGCGCCATCCACACATAGCGATCCTAGCCTCATCAAGCTCTTGCCTAGCATTGTCGCACTTGACGGTCCAAGTTTTTTTTATGCCAAGCGTCATCCACACTTAGCGATCCTAGCCTCATCGGTTCTTGTCAAGCACTGTTGTACTTGATCATTCGTAGTCTCATTGGGCTCTTAATGAGCTTTATTTCACTCGATGATCTTGATCGAGGCGTCCTACATATGGAACATCCCAACTTTTGCGAGGTGTTATCCACCTGTGATGATCCAGATCCCGATCGAGCCATCATGTGCGAGAAATCATCTGATCATTGCCAAGCGCGGTGGCACTTACCGTACCAATCATAGCCTCACCGGGCTCCATAGTAATTAAGGTGCTAAGGCGTAAAGCTTGAGCCTTGGGGTTTTTTGTACGATTTTTTATACAAGTGTGGGTTTTTTACTAGAAAAAACTGCACTACAAAATGCTACATAAAATGGTAAATTTAGTGATAAAACCAAAGTTCAAAATTCCGCTTTCCGGTTCCGTTCCGACAATCCCGGAAATTCTGCTTTAATTCCGTTCTGGTACTTTTCTTTGTAAATACACTTCAATATGCAATAATATTGCCAATCAATATGATAAACGATACTTGTACATATTTATGTTGTCAATATTTATAATTTGTATAACAACAAACAAATTTAATAACAGCAAACAAATTTAATAATTACAAATTCATACAACAATTACAAAACTTAAAAGCCCATCATTATTTATCTATAATTACTAATCTAGAAGTTCTGCAGCCCATTTTTATCACCGGCCCAAGCTTTACCTCTCTCTTCCCTTAATTAACGCGTACCATTGGATGGCTTTAGCAAACCGCCGCATGAGGAAGAAACCGCGATGCCTTCGGTCTGAGATGTCGACTTCAATTTTAGGCGCCGACAAACACACTAAATTGAGATCTCTCCATCAGCGATCAGCTTCCAGCTGCTCAATTTTTTTTAAAAGCCCTAGATCCAAAACGGAAATATCTTCCGTTCTGGTCCACGCCGGAACCGGAACGGAACCACCGGGATTTCGGGGTGCCGGACGGAAACCGGAACCTTGGATAAAACACATAGATTAATAGGTATGGTGTCACAAAAGCAATTCCAAAACTAAAACGATCACAAATTCAAGTTTCCACACCAAAAATATAGAAATTATAAGTCACAAACAACACAACAACAATAAAAAAGACTAGAAATGATAAAGGAATTCAAGTTCAACTTCTATTAATCCTAGCTATCGTGATCCACCTCTGAACCATCCTCCAACTCTAAGTCGTTGTTTTCCTCCTCCTTTGAATCATATTCAAAATTCTCATACTTTGAATCATCCTCAAGGTTAGTTTCTTCTTCAATTTCAACATAACTAGGTTATATAACAGAGTTGGGTAGGGTCCAAACGGAAGTGGGCTTGGCATAAAATCAATTATTTCTTGAGATGTACTTATTCGAGCCTCAACACCTCAAGAAAAGGCGCTAAAGTCATGATTTACTTGTGTCTCCGTTAGTCGAGGCGCCTCAAAGATCAAGGAGGCGCAAAGCTTGCGCCTATGCCTTAACAACTATGTCGGCCTCTTGTCGAACACGTCAGTACTCGATGATCTTGATAGAACGAATTTGCGTCCGGGCCCGTCCAACCCTTATTAAACATTATCCACCGTTGATGATCATGATCGATCCGTTCTGTTCTCGAAGCGATCCGATTCTTGCCAAGCACGGTGACACTTGATGATCCTGATCGAGTCATCCCGTGCTTGGATGGACGTGACCATTGTCAAATCTCAAATTTTATTCACACTTAACGATGCTGATTGAGTCATCCTGTGAACGGAATGATTGTACCATTGCCAAACACGATAGCACTTGACGATCCAGATCGAGTCATGACATGCTTGGAAAGATCCGACCCTTGCCAAGTGTTATTCATGCTTGATGATCCTGAATAGAAAGCTCTGCTATTTGCTTAATGAAACCACATATCTCTTGCCGTGCGTAAGCTACACGACGATTCATTAGGTTGTTTAAAGTTGAAATATAATGATGATTTATATTCGATGAGCATGAAAAATACTTACTAAATAATTTTATTAAAGTACCAAAACACAGATTTTATTACATCTAAAATCATAGGATTATCACCATCTCAAAGCTTGTCTAGGGATCTCACCGATTTCCATACAAGTGTAAGTGACTTAGCCATTTTTATTACAAATTTGAATAAAACTAAAAAACAAGAAAAGACGGTTTATCGCCAACTAAGATACCTAGGTATCAGGTCTGATATCATACATGGGTAAGCCAACTTAGCTGTTTATAGTCTGATTTCTATGCCATCAGCTGATGATGATCCCTCGTATGGAGCTATGCCCACTACGATGTTGTGCAGTTGACAGTTTCTCTAGTTCCGTTACCGCCGGTTTGTTTAAGACATACTGAGGTAGTTTTCCTTTTCTGATCAGTTCATGGACTTTGTCTTTTAAATGTTTGCATTTCATTAGTATTGTGCCCATTGATGTCGTGGAACTTGCATCGTTTCTTAGTAGTCCTCTCCCGCTCTGATGGCCCTCTCCTCGTTGCCTTCAATATGGAAGGCTATCCCTTATGTCTGCGTAGATTCTTTTAAGCCATGTTCAAGTCTATAAAGGAAGAGAAGCTTGATACTCATCTCATTTTTTCAGTTAGTCTTAATCATTATTGGCCTTCCGTTACATTTTATCTTTTCCAGTATTGAACGGTCCTCCGCTTTTCACAGAATTAATTTCGAGAGCCTCACGATCAGCCTTAGCATCCTCCTGCTTTAAAAATCTATCGGCTTCATGTAGAATTTCGCGAGATCCCTATGGGGTTCCCATTCCTAAGATATTTTACGGGTCGTCTTATCCAAAATTCTATAAACAACAGCCATTAGAACCATTGATGGATATGTTTGATTCACTAAAGTAACTGCCGCATTAAATCATAAAATGGAAACCCTAAATCTAAAATAGGATGTGTATAACCCACAAAAACACATTTAATTGGTTGTTGTTGGTTGCCTCTGTTAGTCTTCCCTAAAAAGTGATGTTTTTAATTGATTTATGTAAAGACCTAATGAACCTCAGCTACTCACCCAAAAGTTGTATCGATATAGGTAAAAAAAACATAACAATCACATCTCTCCTAAATGACTGGCGTAAACAGCTTTTACAACCACTATATTGAAATAGTTTTGATGTGGTCTTACGCAATGGAAAAAAATAAGCCTATAATTCAAATTTGATCGAAAGTTGTAATCAATAGGATGGTTCAAAATTTCTAGAATAGCTTTATCACATTCAAACGCTTTGTTTCAAGTTTTGTTGTTTCAATGTATTTTGATAACAAAAAAGGTTGTTTTTAAAGGGACTTCAATTTTGGACAAGAATGACGAAAGAATTCCGTCAGTCCCAGTCGAAGAAAAAATATTACACTACGCGCGGTTATCCATTATAAAAAACTCACCCAGATTTGGTGACCACGCCTACCGAAAACCCTTTTACCCAAAAATGTAGTTTCTTGATGTTAATAAGTGTGGATCGGCAATAGGAGTTGATTGGTTTTGGAGTTTGGTCAGAAGATCTCCTTTGACCATGGAAATTAAGATTTTAATCAACAATATCCAAATTAGAATTCTTTTTTTTTTTTTTTAGGCGAACAGGGGAAGTTAGGTTGTTACCTTTTGGTGTGGATTTTATTGCAAAGTTGATTAGTAATAGTCAGAAATGGTGGTTATAGTTGTTTGTAATGATAGTAAGTGTAGTCAAAACTAAGGTTGAGAAACAAATTCTTTGCACACCTACAGCACGATGGGGGTAATTAACATGAGGTCATGAGTTCGATTCTACACACACACACATAAAAAAAAGACATTACACCCATGACTTGTTTAAAGTCTGCAGGGTTAGGTCAGCTTAGTTTTTAGAGTTTTTAAGACATTAACACAAAAAAGACATTACACCCGTGACATTTAATTGGTCTTTACCGACACCACTTACATAATTTGTATAGCAAGTCCTATGCGTAATAGTTTTATGTAGCAAAACAAAAACAATTGATGATATAGGTAAATGCAATGACTGTGATTAATTGCGCTATATAAAACAGTACATATGATATATTTGTAATAGCTTTTATTGTATCCAACGAACATTGACATTCAATATATATACACACACACACACACACACACACACATATATATATATATATATATATATATATATATATATATATATATATATATATATTAGATTCAATAACAACTGGAAATAAAAATCTCTAAATCAAATTTAACTACATGATTTTTATAAATGTAGCATATAACTACCATATTTCTCTGATGAAACAAGTATCCTAGCCAAATGTCTCTTCAAAAAATAAAAATTGTAATAATACAAGGGTGCTACTATTCACGTCCCGATTTACACTTTTGGCTACCAAAACTAAAAGCACCCCAAATATTTTAAATTTCCTCTGCTGGCCACCGTCTAAATTAATAACCTAAAGATGAAGAGGCCACCAGCACCTTCCTCTACACGAACGTTTCCTTCCTCACTTATATCATGCATTTATGTCTTTTGAGTTATTTAATCGAATATCTTGCATCATATCATCACAACCATCATGTTTATTGTCCAATTTATAATCATTCAAATACTCCATCTATCAAGCAACGAAAAAGTTAATGTATCAATTTGTAAAAGAAGATAAGTTATATGGATAAAAACCTTACAAGTCAAAATTTACATTGTCATTCTCTGTTGACTGTTACAACGACATTAAATTTAATGTGATACAAGCTTGAAATTTCCAACAGAGCAGAAAAAATATCCTAAAACACAACGGTAAACCCTAACCATTGAAAAAAAACCTAACAACATGTTCTATAACATAATAGAAAACAATGAAAATTAAGCAATTCTAACCTCCTTTTTATCTTCATCTTCCATCTCTATTAGACACAAAAAAATATCTGTTTTTGTTAGGGTTTAGGGTTTGAAATTGTAGGGAAATAATTATTATTTTTAGGAGAAGTACGGTGGTGAATAACTGAGTGAGAATAATATATGGTGGCCAGAAGAATATAAAAAATAATCATATGTATTAAATTTAGAAAGGTGACCGAAAGTGTAAACAGGGATGTAAATAGTAGCACCCTAGTATAATAAGAAATTTAGAACAAGGACCTAACGTCAACAGATGTTTTTTCTTAGGGCATTCGGAATAGGGAACTGAAAGTTATTTCCTGATTGGATTATTATTGTTCAAATGCTAAACTAGTTGAACCTTCCAACAATTGAAAGCCTTGTCTAGATTCAGCTCTATATTTTTCTATGAGAACCTGTGACTTTTGACAAGTTGAAGTTTTAGATATCAGATACTGTCTCCCCTTTGGCAATGGAAATGGGAATTTTAATCAAAAACATCAAAATTAGGTTTTAGACAACCAGTGGAAGTGAGGTTGTTACCGTTAGGTGCGGATTTCGATGCAGAATCAATCTGTGATGGTCAAAGGTAGTGTTGTAATTGTAAGGATGCTGAAGTATAGTCAAAACTGAAGGTGGGACTATGGTTCATCACTCCCCTAACCTGGTGGGGTAAACAAAATGAGGAGGTCATGAGTTCAATTCTACACACACACACACACACACACACACACACACACACACACACATATATATATATATATATATATATATATTGAAAATAAAACATAAGATGTTATGCCCCATCGCTTGCTTGAAGTTCGTAGTGTTCATTCAGTTAGCTTCCTAGAGTTATATATATATATATATATATTGAAAATAAAACATAAGATGTTATGCCCCATCGCTTGCTTGAAGTTCGTAGTGTTCATTCAGTTAGCTTCCTAGAGTTTGATAGAAATTGGTTCTCTAGGATTTGTTTTTATTTTATTTTAAAAAAGCGTTATAACATTTCTTGTGAAGATGTTAGTGATTTTATCGAGAGACCTATATATTTTGTATATAGCAAGTGCTATGCATAATAATTTTGCTATATGTCGTTGCACAACAAAAACTACTAGTGATATTGGTAAATGCAATACGGCTGCAATTAATTGCACTATATAAAACATTTATGTAATATTCGTAACAACATTTAAGCATATTAATGGTTTATTGATATTAGAGAAAGCTATTAGATTTGATAACAATCGGGAAAAAAAAGGTAATCACAAAATCAAATCTAAGTACATAATTTTTGTGGAGGTGTTGTATGACTAACATAATGTTCTGAAGAAACAATTATACGAGCCAAATGCCTCTAATGATATAGAAATGGAATAAATATTATGAGAAATTTAAAATTAAGGGTTGTTGTTCCAATGGTAAACTAGTTGAACCTTCCAACAATTGAAGACTTTGTGTAAAGACCCGCAAATTCCCACCCTTTGAATCGACCATAAACCACACAGGTCTGACCCAAAAAGTGAAAATCTACGAATACTTTAACTTTGGGCATACAACATATTAAAACAACAACAGAAGACTTTTATAACATATCATCATATAATGTTACATCAGAGTACAGAATATACATATCAGAGTACATTGGAATATAATTACAGCGGAAGATAAATACAAAAATGTAATATACTGCAACGGAAGAACACAGCGGAAGACTCTCTATCTGGACACAGCTTTAAGCTTCAACCCAGAATCCTGTTTAATATATCTGCAAAAATAGCTACTCGACTGCCCGTGTGGAAAATATGGGCACCCGAGTTTGCCAGTGGACAAAACTACAGGTCAGTCATGGGACTGGTGTGAGAATTCTACTTAACTTATATAATATAATAAGGCTAATCACAGGACCACGCCACTTTCGCGGAACGGGTTTTCTCCTATGGATTGCCAGTGCATGACTAAGGTAAATCGTCAAAATAACGCAATGCTTTTTAGAAAAATGAAACCATTATAAGACCCAAGTCCCATCACACAATGCAACGCAAACCGGAGGATAGGGTTTTACCTTATAATGATCAAAAAATGCTTGATACGATAAACACGATATTATATAATAATAGTGTGCAACCAAATTGAAGAACATCAAAGTAAATGTATTAATCCTAGACGGCATGAGTGCCCCATCCCACTATGTCGCCATATATAGGTATACAATCAAAACCGCATGATGTCGTATTGGAAATTTGGGTTTCCATCTGAGTCAAGGCTAGGAGCGAATTCCTTACCGATTCGAGACACTCTAGCAATGCCCCAGGATTGGTACTCTGTCCAACCCTTGGATCCTGCAGGGCCGGTCCGTCCCCGTGTTGGTACTCTGTCCAACTGGTGCAATGGACTGGATTAGTTATTCCTGAACACACGTTTCCCGATCCTAACGGATCTCTGATTGGCCACAATACGACCAATATACCTGAGGTACCTCAAATCCAACAACCACATAAGTAAAATGTCAGCCAGTTTAAGCACCGACACCACTTCTAGCTAGAAAGAAACGTGCGCACTCCCTGCGTTCCCTTGCTCCGTTTTAGACTCAACCGGGGTGTGAGGCTCGCGAAGTAACGTATTACACAAAGCTATGTCCATACCAGACTATGCTTTGATCATCATACAAGGCTCTGCTTTGCAACAATAAGCTTTGTTCAATTGCAACTTGGCGTGCCACATCAACAACTCATATCATGCGATCGGTAATTATTTAACATACAAAAGGGTGTTAAGCAAGAGAATAAATCCTCCGCCACCATGCATTTATATATTAAATAAAAACCGATTTAATTACATGAAATAAATTTCAATGTCAGGCATGCTATCCATTTACAAGTCCGTTCTGGGTCTGAACGAAACAACGTATCCGTCGATCTCCAGTACGTCTGGAAGATCATCACTTTTACCTTGCCTTGGGGGATCAGTCCCAATTCAAGATATTAGTCACCATCAACCAAACGATGTGAAGCTCTCAGGTCTTCAGTCACCGTCTTCATCTTCGACTCTTGATCGTCGTGATGATTATTCAGAATGGGTTAGACCCGGTCTTTCTGAATAACTCGCGTATTTGTAATTAAAACCAACCATACGCCACATTCCAACTTTGAATATCCTTTTAAATAAAAATTATTATCTATGTTAAAAGGTTCTCATTAATTTTATCAAAGATAAAATAAATTAAATTTTAATCTTTCTAAAAAGATTTATTAATATTCCAATTTTGATTTAATTTATAAAATAGATTTATAAATTTCAAATAGTAATTTCAATGTAAATTGGATTAAAGGATAAATGTTATTTAAAACATCGTCCACTACAAATCCAATCTACATATCAATTACCAACCATAATTGTTAAGATCTAATAATCTTAAATAAAAGATTTATCTTAAAGATATTAATTCATTACTATATAAAAAAAACACATTTTAAAATAATCAATAAAATATTCTATATATAAAAGATTCTGAATGTAAAATATACTTTATAATACAAAATCTTTTATTTTACAAAAATCCTTTCATTATATAAAAATTCTTTATTTAAAAAGAAATTCTGCATAGGAATGCGACTCAATCATGTACCATATAATTTGGGTCATATGGGTTTCATACATTTCATGTATAGGGTAATAACAGGAAATAATCCTCAATCCATCCATTAACCACCAGAGTGACAATGTCAACTGTGTGAGCATTAAAATAAAATAATAACGCTCATCGCAGCCTGTCGATCAATCGATAGACATATAATAACATTGGGATTTGTGTCAGTCAAGTATCGTCCCAATACCCGTGTGGGGTTTTCAGTCAACAACAGTTCATATAAGTGAATAAATATAGAATTGGTTAATAGGTTTAACCAATTTCAATTTCACTTAACATGTCACTTATATCAAGTAAAATGTATTTTACTCTTATGACTTCCCTATATACTTCTAAAGTTACATAAACAGTAATTTATTTATACAGCTTTATTGCGGATGACAAATGGAATATATATTCCATTATATTTGTATGAAGTTTCTTACCAATACTTTTCATTGTTTATTTTGACCAACAATACAATCGTATATTAGAATATAAATTCTAGTGCAAGTTTGCAAATAAAAATTGGATTTTATATTTGCGTATAAATCCTATTGTATATTATGCAAATAAAAGTGATTCTCATATTTTCACATAATTTCTGTTTTCAACAAAGATGAGTAAAGTGATACCCTCATTTTGTTAACGATTCTATTTTAACAAATACAATGTAAATAAAAGTGTGTTTCTAATCTTGTACTTTTATTTGTACATAAAACCCAAATAAAAGTGTATCTCATGTATTTGTCTTTTTATTTGACCAACAATGTTAATAAAAAATGTTCTTTTATATCTTGTACTTTTATTTAACAAAACAATGGTACATAAAATGTCCTTTTAACTCTTTTACTTTTATTTAACAAAACAATGACAAATAAAAGTATAATTTTCTTTCTATGCTTTATTTGCATCTAAAAATGCAAATAAGAAATATAACTCTCTTTTTACTTTTCTTTACAATAGAAAATGTAAATAAAATGGTTCACACAATTTTGTTATTTTTCTTTACAATAGAATATGTAAATAAAAAGGTTCTCATTATTTTGTTCTTTTTCATTACCATAGAAAATGTAAATAAAAAGATTCTCATTATTTTGTTCTTTTTCATTACCATAGAAAATGTAAATAAAAAGATTCTCATTATTTTGTTCTTTTTCATCACCATAGAAAATGTAAATAAAAAGATTCTCATTATTTTGTTTTTTTTTTATCACAACTAAAAGACGATAGAAATGTACTATTAACATCGCTATTTATATCGCATAAAAAAAAATGTCGAATAAAATGAATCACTAACATTGTCTATTTCTATCGCACTAAAAATGTCAATAAAAATGAATCACTAACATCGTCTATTTTTATCGCACTAAAAATGTCGATAAAAATGAATCACTAACATTGTCTATTTTTATCGCACTAAAAATGTCGATAAAAATGAATCACTAACATTGTCTATTTTTATCGCACTAAAAATGTCGATAAAGAAATGAATCACTAACATTGTCTATTTCTATCGCACTAAAAATGTCGATAAAAAAATGACAACATTAACCATTCTATTTTCACCGCGTTCAAAATGACGATAAAATATTCAACATTAACTATTCTATTTTTACCGCATTCAAAATGACGATAAAATATTCAGCATTAACAATTCTATTTTTACCGCATTCAAAATGACGATAAAATATTCAATATTAACAATTCCATTTTTACCGCATTCAAAATGACGATAAAATATTCAATATTAACAATTCTATTTTTACCGCATACAAAATGACGATAAAATATTCAATATTAACAATTCTATTTTTACCGCATATAGAAAAATGTAAATAAATATATTTCTAAATTTTTATCCTACCGTTATAACTCATATATAAATTATATAGAAAAAATGTCATTTTTATTTTATCGTTCTAATTCACCTCTAAATTACATAGAAAAATGTAATCTTTATTATGCAATAGGAATTCATATTTTAATTACATAGAAAAATGTAATTCCTATCATACGACATAAATTCATATTTAAATTATATCTAAAAATGTAGTTTTTATCCTACAACGCAAATTCACATTTTAATTACATGAAAAAAAGTAATTTTCATTCTACCGTTATTATTCATCTCTAAATTACATAGAAAAATGTAATTTAAATCATGCAATGTAAATTTACATTTTTATATCATAGAAAAATGCAATTTTTGTCATACAGTGCAAATTCATATATAAAGCACATATAAAAATGTAACTTTTGTTATGCAAAGAAAATATGTCTTTTTCTATTTTACAATGTAAAAATATTGACCTTTTCTATTTTACAATGAAAATAATAACTTCTTTATTCATTCTTTCATTGCATATAAATATAATCTTTTCTATTTATTACAATGAATAAGATTACAATAAAAATGTAATCTTAGCTTATGAACTTTTCATTGCGACAAATTGAAAATAAAAATATAATCTTTTTGTTTTCGTCTTTACAGTGAAATCTACATCACATTAAAAATATAATCTTTTACATTGCTTCTTTTTTTGAAATCACTATTACCTTAAAAATGAAGTTTTAATGTTACTTCGTTTATCGAAATAATATTACGTTAAAAGTGAGATTTTTTAATGTTACAACTTTTATTGAAATCAAGGTGACAAATAAAATATGACTCTTTATTGAAATCACTATTTTTTTATCATAAAAATGTAATCTTTTATTTTCATTCTTTTTTAATGAAACAAATTCATATTAGAATTATATACTTTTTAATCCACTATTCTTAATGTAACAAATTTACAATGAAAATTTATTCTTTTTAATCATTCCTTTTTAGTATAAACAAATCCACATTAAAAGTATAATATTTTTCATTGTTCAAATTCTCTTGTAAATAAACAAATTAAAAATAATATTGTATTTGTCGTTCAAATTCTGCTGTTATACAAACAAATAAAAATAAGGTTTTTATTTGCTGAACAAACTCTGTTGTAATATAAACAAATAAAAATGAGATTTTACTCATTGTCCAATTTGCATTGTAATATCAACAAATAAAAATAAACTTTTTATTTGGCGATCAATTTCTTTTGTTATGCCAACAAATAAAAATATAAGTTTTTATTTGTCGTTCCCATTCTATTGTTCATTACAGAGTAAATAAAATATTATTTTTTTTATAACATGAAATAAATTATAATAACTTGATTTGCATAAATATGATTTTATTCTGAATAAAATATGTTTTAGATCTAACTTTCTAACTGCAAATGAATTCTACAATATATAAAATTCCAATGCGAATTTAGCGTATCATGAACAACAAAACATACAACAAGCAACAATCAACAATTCAAACAACACAGAACATTTCAGATCTGAATCAATATGATAATACAATTATTTTTAGCGCGAGAAATAATTAATAATTGATTAAATAAATAAAATTAGAATTCTCACATAGATTTTTGGCTGAAATTTTACTGTCTCCTTTTCAGCTGCGGTCTGCGCCATCGCGAAGCTCTTAATTTTGTGATTCCAACGCAATTTACGGTTCGTCAAACGGACCTCGTATGAAAGAGTTATGAATTATTAAAGATTGGGTAATTAAATAATTAAAATAATAAAATAATATTAAAAAAAAAAGAGACGCAACGTAACCTTCTTCCTCACGTTCAAGACTTCGGCCTCCACCGTAACCCACTTCCCATCGTCCCTCCTTCTGCACGCACCACCAACGAAGCCACCAGAACTCGATCAGCGACCACCCCTTCGAAGCCCGCACCAGCCTCCACCTTCGGCCGAAAGCATGGCCAACTCGGCCTTCCATCTCGCCCAGAAAACACCCAAAAACGCAGCGGCTTTGGCCTCGAAATTCGTGAAATCCGTGAACCTAATGATGATCATAGCCGTATAGATCTGAAGCTCTCGAAATCCTCTTCGATTTGGTACCAAGTTTGCCAATTTTCGTTGAACGGATCAAAAGATATTAGCATTTGAAGTTCGGTGTTTTCTGGCCTTCGAAATTAAGGGTGGCGGCTGACATGAATAGGATTAGGGTTTCGGCCAGAAATTTTAATAATATTTTAATAATATAAATTTCGAAATTCGTGAAATAAAGTGGATTTTCGGACTTTCTCGGATTTGGGCCTGCTTACTGTCGATCTTAACGTTTTGAGGCCTTCTGAACGCGATGGGCTATGTCCCAAGGTCCAATTCTGATGTCTAAACGTTTTTTTTTCGGTTTTAATTTAAAAATGCAATATTAAATTAATTATTTAATTTCTACCATACATTTAAATGTGTCGGGGCCACATACGACCTCAGAAAATTCTAAAAAAAATATTTTTAGCTTTCTTATGACGATACGAATCCAACAAAATTATTTTCGTCGAATTCTGAGACTGTTTGAAAAATGGCCTTTTTCAAGTCGTTTAAAATTTACGGTAAATTGACAAAACAGAAATCTTTTTGCCACGGTCACAAATTAATTCTAAAAATTATGAAAAATTAAACTTAACAATATTTTGACATTCCGGTTCCAACAAAAGTGATTTCGTCGAAAACAGAGGTCGTTTGAAAAATGACTATTTTTAAGGCCAATATATTTAATATTAAAAATACATTTTTAAACAAATAATCCCGAAACTCAAAATATATAAGTGTTTACTGTTTTTCAATGTAGAAACATCATTCTGAACTCAATGGAAGTGGTTTCGAGTTCAAATTCCTTTATATGCAAAAAGTAGCATTTCGGCCCTTATAAATTTCATAGCGACCTTTCTAAAAATTGAATTGGTCATAACTTTTGATTTCCGTTATGAAATTTCGATTTTTCGGATTCGTTGGAAAGATATTTTTAAATGGATTCTAAGATTTTTGGTTTCACTGAAATCCGTTAAATTTTGCATCCTGTACGGTCAGTCAAAGTTCAAGTTTGACTTTTCAAACTACCGCGTTATTTCTAGCTCTTTTTATAATTAAAATTAAATCATTCATTCTAACTTCGATTTAAATCAAATTTGTGATCATTATTATTTAAATAAATTATTTTATATTGTCAAAATTCATTAAAATTTTCTAAAATAAAATTTTAAATTGGTCCTGATTTTGCGGGTTGTTACAATCGCCCCCACTTAAAATCTTTTCGTCCTCGAAAAGGAACGTAGCTAAAAAATTGTAAAATTTACTATCTTAATTTTAAATTTTAATGGTTAATTATCTTTTCAAAATATACATAAGTTTATATATATAAAAATCATATTTCAAAGAATAGATTATAAATATCAAAAATACGCTAATTATAAATTCGTAACTCTGAACTCGTTCTAAGGCATTACTAACCCCATCTCTAACGAGCTTACTCATTCTAGGATACTACTGATCCTATCTCTAATGAGTATTCTTATTGGACATTACTAATCCAATCTCTGATGAGTCTTTTGTTCAGTTCTAATGAGTTGTACCCCAAAGATTTGAGCTAACCTAGCTCTGATACCAACTGTAAAGACCCGCAAATTCCCACCCTTTGAATCGACCATAAACCACACAGGTCTGACCCAAAAAGTGAAAATCTACGAATACTTTAACTTTGGGCATACAACATATTAAAACAACAACAGAAGACTTTTATAACATATCATCATATAATGTTACATCAGAGTACAGAATATACATATCAGAGTACATTGGAATATAATTACAGCGGAAGATAAATACAAAAATGTAATATACTGCAACGGAAGAACACAGCGGAAGACTCTCTATCTGGACACAGCATTAAGCTTCAACCCAGAATCCTGTTTAATATATCTGCAAAAATAGCTACTCGACTGCCCGTGTGGAAAATATGGGCACCCGAGTTTGCCAGTGGACAAAACTACAGGTCAGTCATGGGACTGGTGTGAGAATTCTACTTAACTTATATAATATAATAAGGCTAATCACAGGACCACGCCACTTTCGCGGAACGGGTTTTCTCCTATGGATTGCCAGTGCATGACTAAGGTAAATCGTCAAAATAACGCAATGCTTTTTAGAAAAATGAAACCATTATAAGACCCAAGTCCCATCACACAATGCAACGCAAACCGGAGGATAGGGTTTTACCTTATAATGATCAAAAAATGCTTGATACGATAAACACGATATTATATAATAATAGTGTGCAACCAAATTGAAGAACATCAAAGTAAATGTATTAATCCTAGACGGCATGAGTGCCCCATCCCACTATGTCGCCATATATAGGTATACAATCAAAACCGCGTGATGTCGTATTGGAAATTTGGGTTTCCATCTGAGTCAAGGCTAGGAGCGAATTCCTTACCGATTCGAGACACTCTAGCAATGCCCCAGGATTGGTACTCTGTCCAACCCTTGGATCCTGCAGGGCCGGTCCGTCCCCGTGTTGGTACTCTGTCCAACTGGTGCAATGGACTGGATTAGTTATTCCTGAACACACGTTTCCCGATCCTAACGGATCTCTGATTGGCCACAATACGACCAATATACCTGAGGTACCTCAAATCCAACAACCACATAAGTAAAATGTCAGCCAGTTTAAGCACCGACACCACTTCTAGCTAGAAAGAAACGTGCGCACTCCCTGCGTTCCCTTGCTCCGTTTTAGACTCAACCGGGGTGTGAGGCTCGCGAAGTAACGTATTACACAAAGCTATGTCCATACCAGACTATGCTTTGATCATCATACAAGGCTCTGCTTTGCAACAATAAGCTTTGTTCAATTGCAACTTGGCGTGCCACATCAACAACTCATATCATGCGATCGGTAATTATTTAACATACAAAAGGGTGTTAAGCAAGAGAATAAATCCTCCGCCACCATGCATTTATATATTAAATAAAAACCGATTTAATTACATGAAATAAATTTCAATGTCAGGCATGCTATCCATTTACAAGTCCGTTCTGGGTCTGAACGAAACAACGTATCCGTCGATCTCCAGTACGTCTGGAAGATCATCACTTTTACCTTGCCTTGGGGGATCAGTCCCAATTCAAGATATTAGTCACCATCAACCAAACGATGTGAAGCTCTCAGGTCTTCAGTCACCGTCTTCATCTTCGACTCTTGATCGTCGTGATGATTATTCAGAATGGGTTAGACCCGGTCTTTCTGAATAACTCGCGTATTTGTAATTAAAACCAACCATACGCCACATTCCAACTTTGAATATCCTTTTAAATAAAAATTATTATCTATGTTAAAAGGTTCTCATTAATTTTATCAAAGATAAAATAAATTAAATTTTAATCTTTCTAAAAAGATTTATTAATATTCCAATTTTGATTTAATTTATAAAATAGATTTATAAATTTCAAATAGTAATTTCAATGTAAATTGGATTAAAGGATAAATGTTATTTAAAACATCGTCCACTACAAATCCAATCTACATATCAATTACCAACCATAATTGTTAAGATCTAATAATCTTAAATAAAAGATTTATCTTAAAGATATTAATTCATTACTATATAAAAAAAACACATTTTAAAATAATCAATAAAATATTCTATATATAAAAGATTCTGAATGTAAAATATACTTTATAATACAAAATCTTTTATTTTACAAAAATCCTTTCATTATATAAAAATTCTTTATTTAAAAAGAAATTCTGCATAGGAATGCGACTCAATCATGTACCATATAATTTGGGTCATATGGGTTTCATACATTTCATGTATAGGGTAATAACAGGAAATAATCCTCAATCCATCCATTAACCACCAGAGTGACAATGTCAACTGTGTGAGCATTAAAATAAAATAATAACGCTCATCGCAGCCTGTCGATCAATCGATAGACATATAATAACATTGGGATTTGTGTCAGTCAAGTATCGTCCCAATACCCGTGTGGGGTTTTCAGTCAACAACAGTTCATATAAGTGAATAAATATAGAATTGGTTAATAGGTTTAACCAATTTCAATTTCACTTAACATGTCACTTATATCAAGTAAAATGTATTTTACTCTTATGACTTCCCTATATACTTCTAAAGTTACATAAACAGTAATTTATTTATACAGCTTTATTGCGGATGACAAATGGAATATATATTCCATTATATTTGTATGAAGTTTCTTACCAATACTTTTCATTGTTTATTTTGACCAACAATACAATCGTATATTAGAATATAAATTCTAGTGCAAGTTTGCAAATAAAAATTGGATTTTATATTTGCGTATAAATCCTATTGTATATTATGCAAATAAAAGTGATTCTCATATTTTCACATAATTTCTGTTTTCAACAAAGATGAGTAAAGTGATACCCTCATTTTGTTAACGATTCTATTTTAACAAATACAATGTAAATAAAAGTGTGTTTCTAATCTTGTACTTTTATTTGTACATAAAACCCAAATAAAAGTGTATCTCATGTATTTGTCTTTTTATTTGACCAACAATGTTAATAAAAAATGTTCTTTTATATCTTGTACTTTTATTTAACAAAACAATGGTACATAAAATGTCCTTTTAACTCTTTTACTTTTATTTAACAAAACAATGACAAATAAAAGTATAATTTTCTTTCTATGCTTTATTTGCATCTAAAAATGCAAATAAGAAATATAACTCTCTTTTTACTTTTCTTTACAATAGAAAATGTAAATAAAATGGTTCACACAATTTTGTTATTTTTCTTTACAATAGAATATGTAAATAAAAAGGTTCTCATTATTTTGTTCTTTTTCATTACCATAGAAAATGTAAATAAAAAGATTCTCATTATTTTGTTCTTTTTCATTACCATAGAAAATGTAAATAAAAAGATTCTCATTATTTTGTTCTTTTTCATCACCATAGAAAATGTAAATAAAAAGATTCTCATTATTTTGTTTTTTTTTATCACAACTAAAAGACGATAGAAATGTACTATTAACATCGCTATTTATATCGCATAAAAAAAAATGTCGAATAAAATGAATCACTAACATTGTCTATTTCTATCGCACTAAAAATGTCAATAAAAATGAATCACTAACATCGTCTATTTTTATCGCACTAAAAATGTCGATAAAAATGAATCACTAACATTGTCTATTTTTATCGCACTAAAAATGTCGATAAAAATGAATCACTAACATTGTCTATTTTTATCGCACTAAAAATGTCGATAAAGAAATGAATCACTAACATTGTCTATTTCTATCGCACTAAAAATGTCGATAAAAAAATGACAACATTAACCATTCTATTTTCACCGCGTTCAAAATGACGATAAAATATTCAACATTAACTATTCTATTTTTACCGCATTCAAAATGACGATAAAATATTCAGCATTAACAATTCTATTTTTACCGCATTCAAAATGACGATAAAATATTCAATATTAACAATTCCATTTTTACCGCATTCAAAATGACGATAAAATATTCAATATTAACAATTCTATTTTTACCGCATACAAAATGACGATAAAATATTCAATATTAACAATTCTATTTTTACCGCATATAGAAAAATGTAAATAAATATATTTCTAAATTTTTATCCTACCGTTATAACTCATATATAAATTACATAGAAAAAATGTCATTTTTATTTTATCGTTCTAATTCACCTCTATGTAATCTTTATTATGCGATAGGAATTCATATTTTAATTACATAGAGAAATGTAATTCCTATCATACGACATAAATTCATATTTAAATTATATCTAAAAATGTAGTTTTTATCCTACAACGCAAATTCACATTTTAATTACATGAAAAAAAGTAATTTTCATTCTACCGTTATTATTCATCTCTAAATTACATAGAAAAATGTAATTTAAATCATGCAATGTAAATTTACATTTTTATATCATAGAAAAATGCAATTTTTGTCATACAGTGCAAATTCATATATAAAGCACATATAAAAATGTAACTTTTGTTATGCAAAGAAAATATGTCTTTTTCTATTTTACAATGTAAAAATATTGACCTTTTCTATTTTACAATGAAAATAATAACTTCTTTATTCATTCTTTCATTGCATATAAATATAATCTTTTCTATTTATTACAATGAATAAGATTACAATAAAAATGTAATCTTAGCTTATGAACTTTTCATTGCGACAAATTGAAAATAAAAATATAATCTTTTTGTTTTCGTCTTTACAGTGAAATCTACATCACATTAAAAATATAATCTTTTACATTGCTTCTTTTTTTGAAATCACTATTACCTTAAAAATGAAGTTTTAATGTTACTTCGTTTATCGAAATAATATTACGTTAAAAGTGAGATTTTTTAATGTTACAACTTTTATTGAAATCAAGGTGACAAATAAAATATGACTCTTTATTGAAATCACTATTTTTTTATCATAAAAATGTAATCTTTTATTTTCATTCTTTTTTAATGAAACAAATTCATATTAGAATTATATACTTTTTAATCCACTATTCTTAATGTAACAAATTTACAATGAAAATTTATTCTTTTTAATCATTCCTTTTTAGTATAAACAAATCCACATTAAAAGTATAATATTTTTCATTGTTCAAATTCTCTTGTAAATAAACAAATTAAAAATAATATTGTATTTGTCGTTCAAATTCTGCTGTTATACAAACAAATAAAAATAAGGTTTTTATTTGTTGAACAAACTCTGTTGTAATATAAACAAATATAAATGAGATTTTACTCATTGTCCAATTTGCATTGTAATATCAACAAATAAAAATAAACTTTTTATTTGGCGATCAATTTCTTTTGTTATGCCAACAAATAAAAATATAAGTTTTTATTTTTCGTTCCCATTCTATTGTTCATTACAGAGTAAATAAAATATTATTATTATTTTTTATAACATGAAATAAATTATAATAACTTGATTTGCATAAATATGATTTTATTCTGAATAAAATATGTTTTAGATCTAACTTTCTAACTGCAAATGAATTCAACAATATATAAAATTCCAATGCGAATTTAGCGTATCATGAACAACAAAACATACAACAAGCAACAATCAACAATTCAAACAACACAGAACATTTCAGATCTGAATCAATATGATAATACAATTATTTTTAGCGCGAGAAATAATTAATAATTGATTAAATAAATAAAATTAGAATTCTCACATAGATTTTTGGCTGAAATTTTACTGTCTCCTTTTCAGCTGCGGTCTGCGCCATCGCGAAGCTCTTAATTTTGTGATTCCAACGCAATTTACGGTTCGTCAAACGGACCTCGTATGAAAGAGTTATGAATTATTAAAGATTGGGTAATTAAATAATTAAAATAATAAAATAATATTAAAAAAAAAAGAGACGCAACGCAACCTTCTTCCTCACGTTCAAGACTTCGGCCTCCACCGTAACCCACTTCCCATCGTCCCTCCTTCTGCACGCACCACCAACGAAGCCACCAGAACTCGATCAGCGACCACCCCTTCGAAGCCCGCACCAGCCTCCACCTTCGGCCGAAAGCATGGCCAACTCGGCCTTCCATCTCGCCCAGAAAACACCCAAAAACGCAGCGGCTTTGGCCTCGAAATTCGTGAAATCCGTGAACCTAATGATGATCATAGCTGTATAGATCTGAAGCTCTCGAAATCCTCTTCGATTTGGTACCAAGTTTGCCAATTTTCGTTGAACGGATCAAAAGATATTAGCATTTGAAGTTCGGTGTTTTCTGGCCTTCGAAATTAAGGGTGGCGGCTGACATGAATAGGATTAGGGTTTCGGCCAGAAATTTTAATAATATTTTAATAATATAAATTTCGAAATTCGTGAAATAAAGTGGATTTTCGGACTTTCTCGGATTTGGGCCTGCTTACTGTCGATCTTAACGTTTTGAGGCCTTCTGAACGCGATGGGCTATGTCCCAAGGTCCAATTCTGATGTCTAAACATTTTTTTTTTCGGTTTTAATTTAAAAATGCAATATTAAATTAATTATTTAATTTCTACCATACATTTAAATGTGTCGGGGCCACATACGACCTCAGAAAATTCTAAAAAAAATATTTTTAGCTTTCTTATGACGATACGAATCCAACAAAATTATTTTCGTCGAATTCTGAGACTGTTTGAAAAATGGCCTTTTTCAAGTCGTTTAAAATTTACCGTAAATTGACAAAACAGAAATCTTTTTGCCACGGTCACAAATTAATTCTAAAAATTATGAAAAATTAAACTTAACAATATTTTGACATTCCGGTTCCAAAAAAAGTGATTTCGTCGAAAACAGAGGTCGTTTGAAAAATGACTATTTTTAAGGCCAATATATTTAATATTAAAAATACATTTTTAAACAAATAATCCCGAAACTCAAAATATATAAGTGTTTACTGTTTTTCAATGTAGAAACATCATTCTGAACTCAATGGAAGTGGTTTCGAGTTCAAATTCCTTTATATGCAAAAAGTAGCATTTCGGCCCTTATAAATTTCATAGCGACCTTTCTAAAAATTGAATTGGTCATAACTTTTGATTTCCGTTATGAAATTTCGATTTTTCGGATTCGTTGGGATGATATTTTTAAGTAGATTCTAAGATTTTTGGTTTCACTGAAATCCGTTAAATTTTGCATCCTGTACGGTCAGTCAAAGTTCAAGTTTGACTTTTCAAACTACCGCGTTATTTCTAGCTCTTTTTATAATTAAAATTAAATCATTCATTCTAACTTCGATTTAAATCAAATTTGTGATCATTATTATTTAAATAAATTATTTTATATTGTCAAAATTCATTAAAATTTTCTAAAATAAAATTTTAAATTGGTCCTGATTTTGCGGGTTGTTACAATCGCCCCCACTTAAAATCTTTTCGTCCTCGAAAAGGAACGTAGCTAAAAAATTGTAAAATTTACTATCTTAATTTTAAATTTTAATGGTTAATTATCTTTTCAAAATATACATAAGTTTATATATATAAAAATCATATTTCAAAGAATAGATTATAAATATCAAAAATACGCTAATTATAAATTCGTAACTCTGAACTCGTTCTAAGGCATTACTAACCCCATCTCTAACGAGCTTACTCATTCTAGGATACTACTGATCCTATCTCTAATGAGTATTCTTATTGGACATTACTAATCCAATCTCTGATGAGTCTTTTGTTCAGTTCTAATGAGTTGTACCCCAAAGATTTGAGCTAACCTAGCTCTGATACCAACTGTAAAGACCCGCAAATTCCCACCCTTTGAATCGACCATAAACCACACAGGTCTGACCCAAAAAGTGAAAATCTACGAATACTTTAACTTTGGGCATACAACATATTAAAACAACAACAGAAGACTTTTATAACATATCATCATATAATGTTACATCAGAGTACAGAATATACATATCAGAGTACATTGGAATATAATTACAGCGGAAGATAAATACAAAAATGTAATATACTGCAACGGAAGAACACAGCGGAAGACTCTCTATCTGGACACAGCTTTAAGCTTCAACCCAGAATCCTGTTTAATATATCTGCAAAAATAGCTACTCGACTGCCCGTGTGGAAAATATGGGCACCCGAGTTTGCCAGTGGACAAAACTACAGGTCAGTCATGGGACTGGTGTGAGAATTCTACTTAACTTATATAATATAATAAGGCTAATCACAGGACCACGCCACTTTCGCGGAACGGGTTTTCTCCTATGGATTGCCAGTGCATGACTAAGGTAAATCGTCAAAATAACGCAATGCTTTTTAGAAAAATGAAACCATTATAAGACCCAAGTCCCATCACACAATGCAACGCAAACCGGAGGATAGGGTTTTACCTTATAATGATCAAAAAATGCTTGATACGATAAACACGATATTATATAATAATAGTGTGCAACCAAATTGAAGAACATCAAAGTAAATGTATTAATCCTAGACGGCATGAGTGCCCCATCCCACTATGTCGCCATATATAGGTATACAATCAAAACCGCGTGATGTCGTATTGGAAATTTGGGTTTCCATCTGAGTCAAGGCTAGGAGCGAATTCCTTACCGATTCGAGACACTCTAGCAATGCCCCAGGATTGGTACTCTGTCCAACCCTTGGATCCTGCAGGGCCGGTCCGTCCCCGTGTTGGTACTCTGTCTAACTGGTGCAATGGACTGGATTAGTTATTCCTGAACACACGTTTCCCGATCCTAACGGATCTCTGATTGGCCACAATACGACCAATATACCTGAGGTACCTCAAATCCAACAACCACATAAGTAAAATGTCAGCCAGTTTAAGCACCGACACCACTTCTAGCTAGAAAGAAACGTGCGCACTCCCTGCGTTCCCTTGCTCCGTTTTAGACTCAACCGGGGTGTGAGGCTCGCGAAGTAACGTATTACACAAAGCTATGTCCATACCAGACTATGCTTTGATCATCATACAAGGCTCTGCTTTGCAACAATAAGCTTTGTTCAATTGCAACTTGGCGTGCCACATCAACAACTCATATCATGCGATCGGTAATTATTTAACATACAAAAGGGTGTTAAGCAAGAGAATAAATCCTCCGCCACCATGCATTTATATATTAAATAAAAACCGATTTAATTACATGAAATAAATTTCAATGTCAGGCATGCTATCCATTTACAAGTCCGTTCTGGGTCTGAACGAAACAACGTATCCGTCGATCTCCAGTACGTCTGGAAGATCATCACTTTTACCTTGCCTTGGGGGATCAGTCCCAATTCAAGATATTAGTCACCATCAACCAAACGATGTGAAGCTCTCAGGTCTTCAGTCATCGTCTTCATCTTCGACTCTTGATCGTCGTGATGATTATTCAGAATGGGTTAGACCCGGTCTTTCTGAATAACTCGCGTATTTGTAATTAAAACCAACCATACGCCACATTCCAACTTTGAATATCCTTTTAAATAAAAATTATTATCTATGTTAAAAGGTTCTCATTAATTTTATCAAAGATAAAATAAATTAAATTTTAATCTTTCTAAAAAGATTTATTAATATTCCAATTTTGATTTAATTTATAAAATAGATTTATAAATTTCAAATAGTAATTTCAATGTAAATTGGATTAAAGGATAAATGTTATTTAAAACATCGTCCACTACAAATCCAATCTACATATCAATTACCAACCATAATTGTTAAGATCTAATAATCTTAAATAAAAGATTTATCTTAAAGATATTAATTCATTACTATATAAAAAAAACACATTTTAAAATAATCAATAAAATATTCTATATATAAAAGATTCTGAATGTAAAATATACTTTATAATACAAAATCTTTTATTTTACAAAAATCCTTTCATTATATAAAAATTCTTTATTTAAAAAGAAATTCTGCATTGGAATGTGACTCAATCATGTACCATATAATTTGGGTCATATGGGTTTCATACATTTCATGTATAGGGTAATAACAGGAAATAATCCTCAATCCATCCATTAACCACCAGAGTGACAATGTCAACTGTGTGAGCATTAAAATAAAATAATAACGCTCATCGCAGCCTGTCGATCAATCGATAGACATATAATAACATTGGGATTTGTGTCAGTCAAGTATCGTCCCAATACCCGTGTGGGGTTTTCAGTCAACAACAGTTCATATAAGTGAATAAATATAGAATTGGTTAATAGGTTTAACCAATTTCAATTTCACTTAACATGTCACTTATATCAAGTAAAATGTATTTTACTCTTATGACTTCCCTATATACTTCTAAAGTTACATAAACAGTAATTTATTTATACAGCTTTATTGCGGATGACAAATGGAATATATATTCCATTATATTTGTATGAAGTTTCTTACCAATACTTTTCATTGTTTATTTTGACCAACAATACAATCGTATATTAGAATATAAATTCTAGTGCAAGTTTGCAAATAAAAATTGGATTTTATATTTGCGTATAAATCCTACTGTATATTATGCAAATAAAAGTGATTCTCATATTTTCACATAATTTCTGTTTTCAACAAAGATGAGTAAAGTGATACCCTCATTTTGTTAACGATTCTATTTTAACAAATACAATGTAAATAAAAGTGTGTTTCTAATCTTGTACTTTTATTTGTACATAAAACCCAAATAAAAGTGTATCTCATGTATTTGTCTTTTTATTTGACCAACAATGTTAATAAAAAATGTTCTTTTATATCTTGTACTTTTATTTAACAAAACAATGGTAAATAAAATGTCCTTTTAACTCTTTTACTTTTATTTAACAAAACAATGACAAATAAAAGTATAATTTTCTTTCTATGCTTTATTTGCATCTAAAAATGCAAATAAGAAATATAACTCTCTTTTTACTTTTCTTTACAATAGAAAATGTAAATAAAATGGTTCACACAATTTTGTTATTTTTCTTTACAATAGAATATGTAAATAAAAAGGTTCTCATTATTTTGTTCTTTTTCATTACCATAGAAAATGTAAATAAAAAGATTCTCATTATTTTGTTCTTTTTCATTACCATAGAAAATGTAAATAAAAAGATTCTCATTATTTTGTTCTTTTTCATCACCATAGAAAATGTAAATAAAAAGATTCTCATTATTTTGTTTTTTTTTATCACAACTAAAAGACGATAGAAATGTACTATTAACATCGCTATTTATATCGCATAAAAAAAAATGTCGAATAAAATGAATCACTAACATTGTCTATTTCTATCGCACTAAAAATGTCAATAAAAATGAATCACTAACATCGTCTATTTTTATCGCACTAAAAATGTCGATAAAAATGAATCACTAACATTGTCTATTTTTATCGCACTAAAAATGTCGATAAAAATGAATCACTAACATTGTCTATTTTTATCGCACTAAAAATGTCGATAAAGAAATGAATCACTAACATTGTCTATTTCTATCGCACTAAAAATGTCGATAAAAAAATGACAACATTAACCATTCTATTTTCACCGTGTTCAAAATGACGATAAAATATTCAACATTAACTATTCTATTTTTACCGCATTCAAAATGACGATAAAATATTCAGCATTAACAATTCTATTTTTACCGCATTCAAAATGACGATAAAATATTCAATATTAACAATTCCATTTTTACCGCATTCAAAATGACGATAAAATATTCAATATTAACAATTCTATTTTTACCGCATACAAAATGACGATAAAATATTCAATATTAACAATTCTATTTTTACCGCATATAGAAAAATGTAAATAAATATATTTCTAAATTTTTATCCTACCGTTATAACTCATATATAAATTACATAGAAAAAATGTCATTTTTATTTTATCGTTCTAATTCACCTCTAAATTACATAGAAAAATGTAATCTTTATTATGCGATAGGAATTCATATTTTAATTACATAGAAAAATGTAATTCCTATCATACGACATAAATTCATATTTAAATTATATCTAAAAATATAGTTTTTATCCTACAACGCAAATTCACATTTTAATTACATGAAAAAAAGTAATTTTCATTCTACCGTTATTATTCATCTCTAAATTACATAGAAAAATGTAATTTAAATCATGCAATGTAAATTTACATTTTTATATCATAGAAAAATGCAATTTTTGTCATACAGTGCAAATTCATATATAAAGCACATATAAAAATGTAACTTTTGTTATGCAAAGAAAATATGTCTTTTTCTATTTTACAATGTAAAAATATTGACCTTTTCTATTTTACAATGAAAATAATAACTTCTTTATTCATTCTTTCATTGCATATAAATATAATCTTTTCTATTTATTACAATGAATAAGATTACAATAAAAATGTAATCTTAGCTTATGAACTTTTCATTGCGACAAATTGAAAATAAAAATATAATCTTTTTGTTTTCGTCTTTACAGTGAAATCTACATCACATTAAAAATATAATCTTTTACATTGCTTCTTTTTTTGAAATCACTATTACCTTAAAAATGAAGTTTTAATGTTACTTCGTTTATCGAAATAATATTACGTTAAAAGTGAGATTTTTTAATGTTACAACTTTTATTGAAATCAAGGTGACAAATAAAATATGACTCTTTATTGAAATCACTATTTTTTTATCATAAAAATGTAATCTTTTATTTTCATTCTTTTTTAATGAAACAAATTCATATTAGAATTATATACTTTTTAATCCACTATTCTTAATGTAACAAATTTACAATGAAAATTTATTCTTTTTAATCATTCCTTTTTAGTATAAACAAATCCACATTAAAAGTATAATATTTTTCATTGTTCAAATTCTCTTGTAAATAAACAAATTAAAAATAATATTGTATTTGTCGTTCAAATTCTGCTGTTATACAAACAAATAAAAATAAGGTTTTTATTTGTTGAACAAACTCTGTTGTAATATAAACAAATAAAAATGAGATTTTACTCATTGTCCAATTTGCATTGTAATATCAACAAATAAAAATAAACTTTTTATTTGGCGATCAATTTCTTTTGTTATGCCAACAAATAAAAATATAAGTTTTTATTTTTCGTTCCCATTCTATTGTTCATTACAGAGTAAATAAAATATATTTTTTTTTTATAACATGAAATAAATTATAATAACTTGATTTGCATAAATATGATTTTATTCTGAATAAAATATGTTTTAGATCTAACTTTCTAACTGCAAATGAATTCAACAATATATAAAATTCCAATGCGAATTTAGCGTATCATGAACAACAAAACATACAACAAGCAACAATCAACAATTCAAACAACACAGAACATTTCAGATCTGAATCAATATGATAATACAATTATTTTTAGCGCGAGAAATAATTAATAATTGATTAAATAAATAAAATTAGAATTCTCACATAGATTTTTGGCTGAAATTTTACTGTCTCCTTTTCAGCTGCGGTCTGCGCCATCGCGAAGCTCTTAATTTTGTGATTCCAACGCAATTTACGGTTCGTCAAACGGACCTCGTATGAAAGAGTTATGAATTATTAAAGATTGGGTAATTAAATAATTAAAATAATAAAATAATATTAAAAAAAAAAGAGACGCAACGCAACCTTCTTCCTCACGTTCAAGACTTCGGCCTCCACCGTAACCCACTTCCCACCGTCCCTCCTTCTGCACGCACCACCAACGAAGCCACCAGAACTCGATCAGCGACCACCCCTTCGAAGCCCGCACCAGCCTCCACCTTCGGCCGAAAGCATGGCCAACTCGGCCTTCCATCTCGCCCAGAAAACACCCAAAAACGCAGCGGCTTTGGCCTCGAAATTCGTGAAATCCGTGAACCTAATGATGATCATAGCCGTATAGATCTGAAGCTCTCGAAATCCTCTTCGATTTGGTACCAAGTTTGCCAATTTTCGTTGAACGGATCAAAAGATATTAGCATTTGAAGTTCGGTGTTTTCTGGCCTTCGAAATTAAGGGTGGCGGCTGACATGAATAGGATTAGGGTTTCGGCCAGAAATTTTAATAATGTTTTAATAATATAAATTTCGAAATTCGTGAAATAAAGTGGATTTTCGGACTTTCTCGGATTTGGGCCTGCTTACTGTCGATCTTAACGTTTTGAGGCCTTCTGAACGCGATGGGCTATGTCCCAAGGTCCAATTCTGATGTCTAAACGTTTTTTTTTTTCGGTTTTAATTTAAAAATGCAATATTAAATTAATTATTTAATTTCTACCATACATTTAAATGTGTCGGGGCCACAAACGACCTCAGAAAATTCTAAAAAAAATATTTTTAGCTTTCTTATGACGATACGAATCCAACAAAATTATTTTCGTCGAATTCTGAGACTGTTTGAAAAATGGCCTTTTTCAAGTCGTTTAAAATTTACCGTAAATTGACAAAACAGAAATCTTTTTGCCACGGTCACAAATTAATTCTAAAAATTATGAAAAATTAAACTTAACAATATTTTGACATTCCGGTTCCAACAAAAGTGATTTCGTCGAAAACAGAGGTCGTTTGAAAAATGACTATTTTTAAGGCCAATATATTTAATATTAAAAATACATTTTTAAACAAATAATCCCGAAACTCAAAATATATAAGTGTTTACTGTTTTTCAATGAAGAAACATCATTCTGAACTCAATGGAAGTGGTTTCGAGTTCAAATTCCTTTATATGCAAAAAGTAGCATTTCGGCCCTTATAAATTTCATAGCGACCTTTCTAAAAATTGAATTGGTCATAACTTTTGATTTCCGTTATGAAATTTCGATTTTTCGGATTCCTTGGAAAGATATTTTTAAATAGATTCTAAGACTTTTGGTTTCACTGAAATCCGTTAAATTTTGCATCCTGTACGGTCAGTCAAAGTTCAAGTTTGACTTTTCAAACTACCGCGTTATTTCTAGCTCTTTTTATAATTAAAATTAAATCATTCATTCTAACTTCGATTTAAATCAAATTTGTGATCATTATTATTTAAATAAATTATTTTATATTGTCAAAATTCATTAAAATTTTCTAAAATAAAATTTTAAATTGGTCCTGATTTTGCGGGTTGTTACACTTTGCGTACTGGTTTCTGCTCTATGTCTTTTTGCTAGCATCTTGGATGGGTAAGGCCCTGACTTGTACCGTATCAAAAGCATCATCCACTTGAAACTGGATGTCTGTTGGTATCTATTATTTTATGCCCTAATCACCCTTGCATTTGGGTGTAATGTAAGCATGCATGCGCGGCATTTTTTTATAAAGGAAAGTGAAAATTGTAAGTTGGTTGGAAGCATTGAAGCAATGCGTTATGGCAAAATCATAATTAAAAAATTGCAAATGCAAATTGAATTAAGAATGAGCACTCAGCCTATATTTATTAAGCTTCCCATTTCATTACTAAACTTTGATAAAGATAATTTATCCTCTGTGTTAACTAGCTGAAAAGCTTTTTCTAACATTCCAGCAAACACGATAAGGACACAAACTTTGTTCATCGCTGGTAGTTGGATGTTACCTTTGGCATCAGCTTGGTCCAAGACAAAGGAGTTGGTCGGTCTTCTCCTCTTCGAGATCTGGTCGGTCTTGGAAGCAAGCTGAGGGTCGGTCCAAGCTACAGATCTGGTCGGTCAAGGGGAGCACCACCTGGTCGGTCGCATCAGCTCATGAGAATCGGTCGCTCCTTCAAGCGCTGGTCGTGTCGAGCAAGCTGGCAAGGTTGAGCATCCACCTGGTCGGTCTAGATCTTCCGCCTGGTCGGTTCCAAGCATCCATGCGGGAGAGATCGAGCAGCTTCTTAATTGAGAGCTCAGGCACTTTGGACGAGCAGGTTTGCACAAAAGAAACCAAAGAAGAGATGGCAATAGTGTAATTAATGTACCCCATTTTGAATAGTGATTTCCCTGCATCTTTTCTGGTCGGTCCGCACCCTTCACTGCTGATCGCTCCAATCTTTGGTCGGTTCCATATGACAACCAAGTGCCAACTCGTCGCCAACCAAGCGCCAACCATACATATCAAATTATGAGTGTGCCACTGCCCCTTATCTCCAATTATAAATACCCCCTTTCTCTACACATTTTAGGAGGAGGACTCCAACACCCCGAAGGGCTGCTAAAATCATTTCTCCAAGGCATTCTCAAGCTTCATCCATGGAAATCCATTCAAGCTCCACTTAAGCAACACAAGTCTCCATTGAATTCTCTCTAGAAACTTGGATCTACTATCAAAATGCTATGGAATCGAAGGGATCTACTTCTAAAGTGAAGCATTGAAGGCTTTTCATCCATTTCAATCAATACTTGGGGAGATCTAACCGATCCACTAGCTAATTCAAGTGCGATTCACATCAAAGAGGGAGAAATGAGAGATTCATTGTAAATTGAGGGAGATTTGTATGGCATTGTACTTGGAATCATGAAAGTGATAATGGAAAATGTTTGCATAGTGGACGTAGGTCACGCTTGACCGAACCACTCTAAAAATTGTGTGTTCCCTCTTTTTGCTTTGTTTTTGCGAATTGCGGTCTCACATTTCTTCATACATGCTTTTCATGGTGTCTCTCCCCTAATTTGGAAACGTGCTTTCTTAGCACCTTGCCACTGAACGGGCGACGCACTCTTTAAAGCATCATATTTGGTGTTTGATCATTTTTTGATTAAAACATTAGGCGCCCACCGTGGGGCCGCATTCGCACTTCTCCCAAACTCGACAAGGTTAAGAACTTTGCACGGAAGATCTAGGCTTGCTTCAACCATAGATCTCGCAAATCTCAGATCTGGGCCAATCGACGAGCTATCTTCCAAAGTCAAATCCATGTCCGAGATAATGGCTAAGTCCAAGAAAACCGCAAGTAAAACCGTTGGAGAAAACGACAACAACGACGACGTCAACAATGTTGCTAACAACGAAGCTACACCTCTTACTAACCGCTTCGAGGTTGGTCAAAATTCCATAACCGGAGCTGGAGTAACAAGGGCCGAGCTAGATGTCGTTGTCGCTAATCTACACCAACGGATGGAAGCTTCCAGTAAAGCCTTGTTGGATGCTAACAAAACTCTTGTGGATGCTAATCAAACTTTGATGGATAAAGTGAGCGCTCTCCTAAACGCTCAAGCCAATCCCGCTCCTCCTCAAAAGGCTCATGTCAATCTTGAGGGAAACACAAGTTCATCAACTTCCGATCATTATTGCAATGATAACATTGAAGGGTTCAACGGAGCCGACATTCATGCTTCCAAGATGAAAGCCAAAAGCGTTTCCAATCGAGATACCCGGCGAGTCGCAAGTACTGAAAGGGGAGCACCTTCCCTTGCTGAAGGAAAAGGACCCATATACTCTAACCGCGATCGAGCATCCAGAAGGAAAATCGAGGTCCGCTCTCCCAAGAGACACTACTCAAAAGGGGACATCGAGGACGTGGTGAAGCGGATGATGAAAGACGGCCTAACCCGCAAAGATAGCGAAAGGGAATGGGATTTTTCTCCGAGCAGAAACCCATTCACCAGGAGAATTCGCAAAGCTGAGCTTCCGAAGAAGTTCGCACATCCCACCTTGCCTCCATATGATGGGACTGCTGATCCAAATCACTTCCTATACAAATATGAGTGGCACATGAATGTGGCTAAAGCGACGGATGAGATTAAGTGCTTGTGCTTCCTGCTCTATCTAGAAAGCGTCGCATCGCTATGGTTTACAAGGCTCCCGCCCAAATCCATCGATCGCTTTGATGATTTGACTCATAAGTTCAAAGAGCATTTCAGGTTGCAGGCCACAAAAGCTAAGGATGTCATCTCCCTCACATCAATGAAGCAGAATCCTGGAGAGTCATTTAAAGCTTTCCTCAACAGGTTCAATACCGCTTTAACTGAAGTAGGGAATCCTGACCCCCGCATGATCTTAGCATCTCTAATCGGCGCTATAGACAAGAATAGCGAATTCGGTCGATGGATCAAAATGAAGGAGCCGAACACGCTGGAAAAGTTCCAGAAGAAAGCCGAGGAGTATATGAGAGTGGGAGATCATCCTGTGCTTCATCAGACCGTTGATCCTTCCAAAAGCGCTGACATCCAGCTTAATCAGCACGATATCCAGGGGCAGAAACGAGCCAATGATGGGGAAAACAGCAAGGCAAACAAGAAGTTTCGCTTCTACAACCCATCAGAACTCACTCCTCTGAATGATACCATAGAAAACATTTTCCTTGCCACCAAGGATACCGAGCACTATCCGGAGCCACCAAAGTTCAAGGTTACACAGAAAACTCTGGACTCTGGAAAGTACTATCGACTCCACAAGCTGCCGGGTCATGATACAAATGAATGCAGAATTCTCCAAAGCATAATTGAGGAAATGATTCAGAATGGCAAACTACAACAGTACATCAAGAATCTACAATCCTCAAACGCCGCTCAGACTCCTCAGGGGCAAGGCTCTCTCTTGGTTCAACCCAATAACAGGCCAATCATCAACTGAGGGCTGATGGGAATCTCATTTCAACAACTCGAAATAAGCGATCATCATCGCCTTTCCTTACTTACTGCTTTGTTACTTGCTTTACTTTACATCTTGCTTTCTGTTACATTCAGAACTTCTTGTAAAAAACTTGTAATATTGCATAAGGATTGTACTGAACAATATCTCTATGGATAAAGTCCTGCATACTTGTGTGAATCTCTTACTTACAAGATCTTCGTAAATTCAAGACTTTCTAAAAGACGATTCTCTATTACAGGTTATAGGACAAATGCTCGCTTCCTCGAAACCCGATGCACTATGGCGAACTCCACAACACTTATTCAAGCATGGGATGCACAAAGTGTCAACACATCTAAGTGCGATCATAAAAACACCATCTTGAAGGGTGGTTAGAAGGGATGGCCAAAGATGAGACGGTGGAGAGGTCAACAAGCATATCTAAAATCAACGCCGTAGGTTGTAAGTTCCAAGGGGCAACTTGCGCTCAATCATGAACACTTGCCATGATCAAGTGCTTCCAGTACAAGGCCAATGTTCGCTCCACGGAATGACGCAAACCCCGCAAATCCCAAAAGAGCACGACTTCTCAATCCGGTTGCAATTGCTTATCACAACTAAGCACATCCAACGCGACTGTTAAAGTCTACCTCATGGGTTCCAAGCTTCACAAAAAAGGGCAGATCCCTGACAGCTTGATTAAGTCCCTGTCTCCTGATGTGGTGCAATTCACAAGCATGGATCACCCGATACATCAAGAGGGCTCACCAGGTCGAGGACCCATAGCGGAACAGCCGACTTCATAAGTCGCAGCTTCCTTAGCGAGGTCCCGCAAACGTTGACCACATGATACATCGAGGTGACTCACTAAGTTGAACAGCCCATGAAGGAACAAGCGACTACTTATGGCCCAGATTCCTAAATCGAGATCGTTTGCCATGCCAAAGCATCCAGTAAAGGAACTGGCGTCTGTCCCACGGATTCAAATATAAGACCTCCCATGCGGGGGCATAAAAAAGTCTAGCCTCTCTTCGTGAGAGCAACGACGAAAGACCTCCCCATGCGGGGGCATAAAAAAGTCTAGCCCCTCTTCGTGAGAGCAACGGCGAAAGACCTCCCCATGCGGGGGAATAAAAAACTCTAGCCCCTCTTCGTGAGAGCAACGGCGAAAGACCTCCCCATGCGGGGGCATAAAAAAGTCTAGCCCCTCTTCGTGAGAGCAACGGCGAAAGACCTCCCCATGCGGGGGCATAAAAAAGTCTAGCCTCTCTTCGTGAGAGCAACGGCGAAAGACCTCCCCATGCGGGGGCATAAAAAGTCTAGCCCCTCTTCGTGAGAGCAACGACGAAAGTCCTCCCCATGCGGGGGCATCAAATCCCAAGTCCTCCTCTAGCGGGGGCATCCAACATAAAGTCCTCCCCTAGCGGAGGCATCAAATCCCAAGTCCTCCCCTAGCGGGGGCATCCAACATAAAGTCCTCCCCTAATTGGGGCATAAAACCCAAAGTCCTCCCCTAGCGGGGGCACCTTACATAAGACCTTCTCAAGCGAAGGCAGAAAGATATAATGACTTCTCCACGTAGAAGTCCAAATTAATCAGTTAAATACAAAATTCTGATCCATCCAACGGCTACAATCGCCTTGGCATCAGAAGCACAAAGAAAAGTATTTATCCGATCAGGTACACGTTTCATAAAATGTAAACCGTCATATGAGATCACGTAATTCGTTGCAAAGGTGTAACTTACAAATCATAACTGTTAAATAAAGAAGTTCTGCATAGATATGACATTCAATTTATTATACATCATTCATTAATGATTAACTAACCTGTTATTGATGTGGACGATCAATAACAACGTATAAGTCCAAACTCGTGCAAGTTCTTGTTTTCATTACAGAATAAGTGCTACGGAACATATAAGTCCAGTCAACAAGTCCAAACTTGGATCGTCTGGAATCAGCGAGTCAAAGCAGGATTTGCCACAGCAGACAAAATGCTACGACTGTATCTCAACATAAAACCTGTTCATTTCGAAGCCCGCATTTCTCGCAAGCGAAAAATACAAGCTTCGAGGGGCAAATGTTAACTAGCTGAAAAGCTTTTTCTAACATTCCAGCAAACACGATATGGACACAAACTTTGTTCATCACTGGTAGTTGGATGTTACCTTTGGCATCAGCTTGGTCCAAGACAAAGGAGCTGGTCGGTCTTCTCCTCTTCGAGATCTGGTCGGTCTTGGAAGCAAGCTGAGGGTCGGTCCAAGCTACAGATCTGGTCGGTCAAGGGGAGCACCACCTGGTCGGTCGCATCAGCTCATGAGAATCGGTCGCTCCTTCAAGCGTTGGTCGTGTCGAGCAAGCTGGCAAGGTTGAGCATCCACCTGGTCGGTCTGGATCTTCCGCCTGGTCGGTTCCAAGCATCCATGCGGGAGAGATCGAGCAGCTTCTTAATTGAGAGCTCAGGCACTTTGGACGAGCAGGTTTGCACAAAAGAAACCAAAGAAGAGATGGCAATAGTGTAATTAATGTACCCCATTTTGAATAGTGATTGCCCTGCATTTTTTCTGGTCGGTCCGCACCCTTCACTGCTGATCGCTCCAATCTTTGGTCGGTTCCATATGACAACCAAGTGCCAACTCGTCGCCAACCAAGCGCCAACCATACATATCAAATTACGAGTGTGCCACTACCCCTTATCTCCAACTATAAATACCCCCTTTCTCTACACATTTTAGGAGGAGGACTCCAACACCCCGAAGGGCTGCTAAAATCATTTCTCCAAGGCATTCTCAAGCTTCATCCATGGAAATCCATTCAAGCTCCACTTAAGCAACACAAGTCTCCATTGAATTCTCTCTAGAAACTTGGATCTACTATCAAAATGCTATGGAATCGAAGGGATCTACTTCTAAAGTGAAGCATTGAAGGCTTTTCATCTATTTCAATCAATACTTGGGGAGATCTAACCGATCCACTAGCTAATTCAAGTGCGATTCACATCAAAGAGGGAGAAATGAGAGATTCATTGTAAATTGAGGGAGATTTGTATGGCATTGTACTTGGAATCATGAAAGTGATAATGGAAAATGTTTGCATAGTGGACGTAGGTCACGCTTGACCGAACCACTCTAAAAATTGTGTGTTCCCTCTTTTTGCTTTGTTTTTGCGAATTGCGGTCTCACATTTCTTCATACATGCTTTTCATGGTGTCTCTCCCCTAATTTGGAAACGTGCTTTCTTAGCACCTTGCCACTGAACGGGCGACGCACTCTTTAAAGCATCGTATTTGGTGTTTGATCATTTTTTGATTAAAACACTCTGCATATGTTACTGTTTTAATTCAGGCTTCTTCACCCAGTGATAATAACAAGGACAGTATTCAGAATGACATTATCGAGCTAACTTGTATAAAAGATTCTGTTAATGATATCAGTCAAAACTCATCACATCTTAAAACTGAATTTTATGGGGAAACCGATGGATATAAATGGAGAAAATATGGGCAGAAACCGGTAAAAGGATGTGAATATCCAAGGAGCTACTATAAATGTACTCATCCAGGTTGCCCTGTAAATAAGAAGGTTGAGCGCTCTCATGAAGGTCACCAAAATTATTTATAAAGGACATCATAATCATGAAAATCCTGTCAAAATATGTCGATCTGGGATCCCACCTTATCAACGATGTCATAATAGAGTAGATGCGAGCACGATGCATGGTGAATCGAGTGTAGTTGATTTTGGACAAGATTCAAAATTTCAAATTATGTTCAGAACCAAAATGCTGTCAACATATTCTTGTAACTCTGATGATGAGATGGAGGATGAAGAAACTCATGCTGGTATTGGTAATGAAGTTGATGGTGAGGGAGATGATAACGAGTCTAATAGAAGGTTGATAACTTTGCTTCTTTAGGCTTTTGAAAGTGTTGAATATTTTATATTGTTCTTACGCAATTTGTGTTGATTTGATCAGAAGTTTAGATGCTTGTGCTGTTGACATGAACAATGGTGCAAGTGAAGCTCATGGGCCCAGGATCGTTGTTCGAGTGGAAAGTGAAGTAGACGTAATTGACGATGGCTTTAGGTGGCGCAAGTATGGGCAGAAAGTGGTCAAAGGAAACCGTAATCCAAGGTAAACAAAACCTTCATCAATGTCATTTTGCTTTTCGAATACTGGATGCATACTAACACACACTCGCATGCATACACACATGGAGACACACACACACAATCATATGCTAGCAAAACATATGCTATACATTGTCATTTATTTCTTCCAAAACAATAGTTCTTATACTCATCGCTTATGCCGTGTGAATTGTCCTTGATAACAGAAGCTACTATAAGTGCACGAGTGCATGGTACGGAAACACGTAGTAAGAGCATCGAATGACCTTACATCTGCCATGACAACATACGAAGGCAAACACAATCATAAAGTTCCTCCTCCTAGAAGCTCTGTCACTCACTCTACAGCTTATCAGTCGCATACCCTAAACCGAACATATCCCCAAAGCTCTATGGCGAACATCAATCCCCCTTCGTTTCTAAACAACTTGAACCTTCCTGATTTGGATCACCCGGCAGGGCCTATGACTCCTTTTGATATGCATAACTTTGGAATTGGAATAAGGAGTGATAGCATGGGAATCGAACAAATGGCTCATCAGATCATGTATCCGATTCTTGATGCTAATATCGGTGCGGATGGACTTAGGCTGCCCAAGGAGGAGGAACCGACCGCTATGGAGGCTTATGACCAACTTATGGCTGCTCCTCTTGGGCCTCGTATGTGAACAACATCATTATTTAAATCAAATTTAGATACTTCCTAATTTTTTTGGCCATTGACATAGATTATCTGCTAACAAATTTCTGTTCCTAAAAGGGTACAGTTTTATTTAGTGAGCATTGTTATTGACACTACAAAAATAATTAAGAAGTGACACGGGCGGAATTCGGTAAAACTTTGCCGAATTTATTCACGAAATTTGACAGTGGTGTGGTTGAGTTTCATTATTAAATTCGATAAAGGACCACTGAAAAAAGAAAAAGAAAAACGGTGGATGTATACCGAATTTTGTTTTCGAACCTTCTTAATCATTTTTGAAGTGTCAAAGAATTCTCTATTTATTTAGGTGCTATTTGTCCATGCTTGAAATAGATGCATAATGGCTTTAGAGCTGAGATTTTGTAAATAGTTTTGGTACATTGATTTTATGGTCTTTGTATCTGTTGGAATGATTTTGCTGGTGAAAATCGTGTTTTTGCTTGCGACTGAAGAGAGAAGGCGGTTTTGAGTTCCAATCAATGTTTTTGCAAGCAAGCAAATGTCATGTGGACGGGACTGCTAGCACAGCTTTTACAAAATAGATTCAGGTTGATTATTGAATCGTGATCCACTCTTAAGTTGTGACTAACAGGGCTGTTGCTAGAGCACACCAAATGTGTGTACTGTGAAATATGACTTCATTGTGCATAGATAACTGGGTTTATGGACAGGATTCTCTGTATTTCTTTGTGTACAGGGTTTGAGGCGTACGTAGAAGAACACCCATTTATAGTATGATTATAGAAGTTTTCCCACCTTAACAACAGCTACATAGAAGCTCATAATCTGCGTCTGAACCAATTTTACCCCATGGCTACGTAACATTCGTGGAAACTATTTTGTTTCTCCTGCTTCTCCTTCTTGTGGAAATTTACAACTTTGCGGAAGCGTTTAAATCAGGATTTTAATCATTCAAATCACATAGAGATAATTTTGTTAAAATGACAATGCAATCAAAACACAAACACAAGCACAAGATATTTCATCCAACAGTCATCTTTAATGATTTACTAAAAACGAGTTTTGTTTATAATTATTGGAACGAACCCCAAATAAATAACTTACAATTTAATCAATGATCTAATTGAGATACGAAAAGAATATCAAGATTACTAATATTATTGGAGAAAAACCATGAAAAACGAGGAAAAAGAATATCTAAATGACTAATATTGTTGGAGAAGAATAACCATGAAGAACGAGGGTAAATCCTTGGATCATATTTTTTTGGTTTCAATCAGCCCTATTTTCGGTTTTCAATTCGGTCACAATCATTCCAATCCTGAAAGTAGCTTATACAGAAAAATCGAAGATCTTGGCAAATATCCAAATTGCCCTTTTAAAATATCATAAATGTATATTTGAAAAAACAAAAGGTTAATGCAGAAATATCCAGCTCAAACGTCTGACCGGGATGGTCAGACGTCTGTTCAGCCATTTGGGAAATAGAACTTCTTCGCTCAAACGTCTGGAATGGAGCCCCAGACTTTTGAGGTGTTTCTTTGTCTAGTTTATGCCCCTGATCGCTTGTATTCCTCGTTCGAGCTCTAATTTGTGAACCATCTTGTTAACGTGAGCAATTGGCCACTCGCACACACCAACACCCAATGGGTTGATATTAAAAGAAGTATCCAAATTATCCAAACAATCCAGACACGGGGATGTAGAAAAGTAAATAACACTCAGTTTATAGTGATTCGACGCTAACACCTACGTCCACTTCATAGTACCTATTCATTATAGTCATTATAGTTACAATGATAATCCAAGTCCAAATACTTTGAACTTACAAAGCTATGAATGGAAAGTGGTAAAGTCCTTGCCAACTTCGTACAACGCCCAAATAGCCGTTCAAGTCCTTCTATGTCCAAAAAGCTCCAAGTATGTTCCAATGTCCAAAAAGCAGGTCAAGATCCAATCTAAATGCCAAAATGTTGTTAGAAAACTTCTAAGTAAGGTTTATAAGTCGAAGAGACCTTCGAAAGCCATAGAAATCAAGTAGGAAGCAATTAAAATACTCCAAGAAGAAGCTTCTCGCATGCAGGAATAAAACAGTCCAAAGGCCCTAAAACAAACCACCACAAAGGGTATTTATAGGAGTGGAGATACAAGATTTCGCATCCACTATTTTTCGTTCCTTGGGATCGGTACCGATCCTGGGATCAGACCGTATCCCGAGTACTTAAACAATCTGTGTTGCTTCTCCACTCTGAAGCGTTTCCAACCCAAGCCGAATCAAGCTGCTTCATCTTTGTAATGTAATATACAAAATAGAACATTTCATATCTTGGGAGTTAAAAAAAAATTCAAGCCATCCAGAAATCATCATTTAACCTTCGTATTGCGTGATACGAAGAGCGGATACGACGTCCACTTCGTATCCCCCAAGCCTGATATGAAATAGCGATTTCATATCACCATCCTCGAGTTTTTACCGCACCAGAAGCAGGATACGAAATGTGCAACTCGTATCCCAAACCTTTGCGAATCCACGAAGTGCCATACCATGCCTTCGTATAATCGAGAGGGATACGAAATAACTGTAGAGAAACCGGGATATGAAAATATAATTCGTATCCCACACCTTGATGCCTTGTGCCAAGTGTGAAGAGCGTATACAATTTCGTATCCCCATCGTGTGATACAAAATGTTCTTTTTGTATCACATACCCTGCCATCCTTTCATATGCTAGAATGGGATACGAAACTCCATGCAGAAGGGGAATACAAATTTTCCTTGGCACTTATCACCATCCTGAAACCAAAGTATGCGATGCGAAATCTCACAGATATGTGGGATACGAAATATCCTTTAACCAGAAATGCCGATCTGAGAAATTAAAGTTGGAGTAAGGGATACGGATTCCTTTCGAACCGAGAATGCCGAGCTCAAATTACACCGATCCGACCCCACCAAACTGAGAATTCCGATTTGGGGTTTAACCATGTTTCCAAGCCTTTAAGTGCTTCGCGACTTCGATCAAATCGCTGCAAGTTTTCATGAATTCGTGTTTGAGTTTCGAGCACTTAGAAAACCGTATATCCATCACGTGACCGCCTTGTCAAAAGGTGAGTCAACACTCTGTTCCCTAAAACATGTCTTTCTCATAAGAGGAAGACGTGTTTTGGATAATCCAGAAATGCGACAATCTGGAAGTTATGAACCGAAAGAAGTCCGCACAGAAATCCAATAGTTGAGAACCAGAAAACCAAAGTCGTGATTGCACCGAACTGTATTGATGGAAAACAAGAAATCCAAAAAACCAACGAAAACCGACGATCACTCTGGATCGTGTTGAGTGATAATCAAGGTAACCAGTGTAGCCAAGAACTGGAAAACCGAAGTGACCCAAAATTCGAAAAACCAGAATAGCCAATAACCAGATAACCAAATAATCGGAAAAATCCAAAATCAAGAATAACCAGTAGTCATATACCAGATGAGTTTAAGACGACCTCGCTAAGACCTGGCAAGACGACCAAGTAATGCCAGAAGAGTCCAAAATGACATTGCCATAATGTGGCAAGAGGACCAAGGAATGCCAGAAGAGTCCAAGACGTCATTGCCACAATGTGACGAGAGGACAAAGGATAAACCAGAAGAGTCCAAGACGCCCTTGCCAAAACCTAGAAAGAGGACCAAGGAAGACCCAAAAGAGTCCAAGATGCCCTTGCCAAAACCTGGCAAAAGGACCAAGGAAAAGCTAAATGGGTAAGGCCTTACCCGCAACTAGGCAAGGCGGCCTTGCCAAATCCTGACAAGATGACACGCCCCTTCCTAAGCAAAGTCCTTACTTGGGGACCAAATTTTTATACTTAGCGAGCAAAGTCTTTACTACGCCAAGTCCTTAAAGTTTGAAGTTCCTATTCTAGATTTTCATACTCCGAAAGAAGCAACCGACGAGCGAAGTAATTTTATTAAAATTTCACGGGTTGAAGTTTTTAATAAAATTAGAGTAGAGCATAGTGGTTTACTGTCGAGCACAAAGCACACCTAGGGGTTAAGGCCTAATCCCGTACGTGGGTGAGTTGACTTAGTCGCTTCCGATTTCAAGATAACTGGTTTTGTTAAGTTTGAAGGGGATGAACTAGCGTCGGGTACAGAGCATGCCTAGTGGTCACATCAGTCCCCGTACATGGATAGGCCGACGTAGTCATCCTAAGATAGAAAAATGGTAAATAAACGAAGGAGGTTGGATGGTTTATCGCCCGTAAAGAGTATGCCTGGGGATTAAGGCCTAATCTTATACATGGGTAGGCAGGTTTGGCCCTCCAAACACTCGAGCCGGGTAACAAAAACGAGTGAAGGAAGTTCGAGGCTTTATCGTCTGTAAAGAGCATGCCTAGAGATTAAGACCTAATCCCGTACATGGGCAGGCAGACATAGCCTCGAAAATCCTAAGCCAGACAACCGAAGATGGAAGTTGGATATCAGATGGTTTCTCGTCTACAAAGAGTATGCCTAGGTATTAAATCCTAATCCCGCATGGGTAGGTTGGCTTAGTCCCTCCGAAATCCAAAGCCAAATAACCAGAGATAAAAGTAGGAGATCACACGGTTTCTCGCCCACAAAGAGCGTGCCCAGGGATTAAGAGTTAATCTCGTACATGGGTAAGAAAACTTAGGCCCTTTGAACTCCCAAGCCAGGCAACCAGAAATGATTGTAGAAGGTTGTACGGTTTCTCGTCCACAAAGAGCAAGCCTAAGGATTAAGGCCTAATCCCATATATGGGTAAGCGGACTTAGACCCTCCTTCCTCCTATAATTGCGTAAACAAAAGAGAATAGTTAATTACGTGGTAGATGGTCCATAGTCGGGTATAAAGCACGCCTAGGGATTAAGACCTAATCCCGTACGTGCATGATCCGACATGAAATCATCTACAACCAAAAAATCAGAGATGTAATATCCATAAGCATAATATCCAGGAGGCTGGAGTCAATATAACCAACGTCCGAGGATGAATTGCCAAAGTGTTAATCACTGAATAGCCAAAGTACATAAGCTAGATACCCAGATAAACACAGGGTCACATCCACAAGTTGGAAGACTAAATAACCATATCCACAAGACCAAAATACCAGAAAACAAAAAACATAAGTGCCAGAATCCAAAAGATGAAATACCGAAAGACCTGAATCTGCAAAACCCAAGATCTGAAGTGCAGACAGATAAAAAGCCAATAAGTCAATAAGCCAGAAACCAAGAAGATCAAAATTCAAGAGGTGCACAACCAAAGAGATCAGAAAACAACATCAATCGATGTCCAACCCGTTGGGATCAGGTCCCGTTCCATTCCTATTTCGAGTCGGAGCAGACAGTTGTGCATGTCCTGGTACTGCAGCTCGATTCCGAACGTACTCCGCCAGCTCTCCACGTCTGACGCGTTCTTCAATCATATCTGTAAGATGCCTGCAATCACTGGTATCATGACCATTCAGGCCATGAAACAAGAAATTCTTACCAGAATCCTTCTCCCTCTGGGTCGACTTCCTTGCGGGAGGCTTCCTAAAGGGAGCAACCGGGTGAACTTCCAAATAAATATCCTTCAAGGAACGACTGAGCTCCGCATATGAGGGGAAATTTGGGCTGATTCAATTGATACGAATTTCGATCATTTCGAGCAGCTGCCTTTCCTTTGTCTTTACTAGAGTTGGACGATCCTTCGCCCTGAGACGAATTAGCCTTGAGAACTTTCTTTTCGGTCCTCGCATCCTCTTCCCTCAAAAACTGATCTACCTCAAAATAGAATTCACGAAGGTCCCTCGGTGGATCCCGCTGAAGCGGGATCTTGAACTCCGTCTTATCCAAGGCACTAGAAACCTCTTCCATAAAAACCATAGAAGGATTCGGTTGATCGACTGAAGCGATAGTTGCATTAAACCTTTTCAAAAACTTACGCAAAGTCTCGTCGGTCCTTTGCTTAACCATCATAAGAGTCATCACGTTCTTGGGTTGAGCAATGTAAACTCTGAACTATTCGATGAACTTACCAGCCAATACATTCCAAGAATTAACCAATTCATTTTCCAATTACCAAAACCACATGCAACAATGTTTGTAAGATAGAGTGGGAAGCATTTCTCCATAACATTCTCTGAAGCTGAAAGTACTTCCATGTGGCGCATAAGCACATAAAATGAATTGTAGGATCCTTCTTACCATCAAATGCCTCCATCACCGACATTTTAAAGTACTGTGGGTTCTGAGAATTCCATATATCCTGAGTAAATGGACTGCAAGTAATGCAATCCAAATCCAAGAGAGAGGCCCCGCCTCGAGTGTATCGTCGAATAATGTCGGCAATCCGATTACCATTACTATCTCCAAACAAATGATTCCATTCATTTAAATCCGCACCTGTGTTTTCGGTGCCAAGTCCAACATTAGAAAACTGTCGAGCCCCAACAAGAATATTTGGCTCAACCCTAGCCTGAGGTGCCGCCATCGGCACAAATCTAACTGCCGGATTTATGGGAGTTCCTATATCCAAAGCTATGCACACATGCGCTGGAGCGACATTTCCAATATCAAAACCTAAAACCTGACCAACCAAAACCTGGGTCGAACTTCCAATGGGGTTGGGGGTGTTACCCCTGAGTCTAGCTGATCTTGTGCCCATCCACGGATTGGTGTCGATGCGGGGTTGTTCTTTTGGAATTGCCGCAAGCCCCGAGCTAAACCTTGAGAAACACTAGCACTTGTTCCCGAAATATCACCTATCCGGCGGCCTTCCAAAACCTTCGAGTCTAATGAGAGGAATATCATAGTAGCTTCTTGTCTTCATAATTTTTCTTCCTAACATTCCAATTGCAAAGCCTAATCCTTTGTTAAATCCTTAGCCACTCCATCGGTATCCTCACGAGTAATATTGTTCAACAGATGTCCACTAGAGGATACTTCTTGACTTTCTTCTATTCCCGCACCTTCCGAAGGAGCCAAACTATTTTGTTTCCTTTTAACCATAGTGAAATCTAAGAGAAATACGAGAGAACAAGTTTCCTTAAGCAATCCAAAATCCAAAGGAAATCTAACTCCCCATCCTGGCACGTCTAAATGTTAAAGTGGGAAAATGACCACTTGCATATGCCAACACCCGATGGGTTGATAAGCGAAGTACCCAAATTAACCAAACAAGCTAGACACAGAGATGCAGAAAAGTAAATAACACCCAGTTTATAGTGGTTCATCACTAACGCCTACGTCCACTTCATAATAACTATTCATCATAGTCATTACAGTTACAATGATAATCCAAGTCCAGATACTTTTACTTTAAAAAGCTATGAATGGGAAGTGGAAAAGTCCTTGCCAACTTCCTACAAGGCCCAAATAGCCATTAAAGTCCTTCTATATCCAAAAAGTTCCAAGTATTCTCCAATGTCCAAAAAGCAAGCCAAGATCCAATATGAATGCCAAAATGTTGTTAGGAGACTTCCAAGTGAAGTTTATAAGTCCAAAAGACCTTTCATAGCCATAGAAATCAAGTAGGAAGCCACTAAAGTACTCCAAGAAGAAGCATCTCGCGTGCAGTTATAAAACAGTCCAAAGACCCTAAAACAAGTCACCATAAGGGGTATTTATAGGAGTAGGGATACGAGATTTCGTATCCCTTATTTTTCGTATCTCGGGATCTGTATCGATCATGGGATCCGACCGTATCCCAGGTACTTAAACAATCGCGCTTCTTCTCCACTCCGAAGCATTTCCAACCCAAGCCGAATCAAGCTGGTTCGTCTTCGTAATATAGGATATGAAACAGAACATTTTGTATCCTAGGAGTTAAAAGAAATTCAAGCAATCCATAAATCGTCATTTCACCTTCATATTGCATAATACGAAGAGTGGATACGAAGTCCACTTTGTATCCCCTAAGACTAATACGATATAGCGATTTCGTATTACCATCCTCGAGTTTTTACCACACCAAAAGCAGGATACGAAATGTGCAACTCATATCCCTAACCTTTTCCAAATCCATGAAGTGCCATACCATGCCTTCATATCCTCGAGGGAGATACAAAATCCCTGTAGAGAAACCAGAATATTAAAATATAATTTGTACCCCACCGCTTGATGCCTTGTGCTCAATATAAAGAGAGGGTATGATTTCATATCCCCGTCGTGTGGTACGAAATGTTCTTTTCATATCACGTACCCTTCCATGCTTTCGTATCCTAGAATGGGATACTAAACTCCATGTAGAAAGGGGATTCGAAATTCGTATCCTCATCCGTGGCGCTTCTTGCAATCTTGAAACTAAAGTATGCAATATGAAATACTACAGATAATTGGGATACGAAATATCCTTAACAAAAAATGTCGATCCGTGAATTGAAATAGGAGTGAGGGATACATATTCTTGTCGAACCGAGAATGCCAAGCCCAAGTTACACCGACCCAACCCCACCAATCTGAGAATGCTGATCTGGGTTTAACCATGTTTCCGCTTCGCAACTTCGATCAAATTGCTGCGAGGTTTCATGAGTTCGTACTCGAGTTTCGAGCACTTAGAAAACCATAAATTCGTAGTGTGACTGCCTTATCAAAAGGTCAGTCAACACATCTCTCTATAACAAAGAAACTTCCAAAACTAATACACATCGCCGACTTCAATAGACATGTAATGTAATATCGAAAATCACAACACTCCTCCCTTTAAATGGATTTTATAACAACCTTCTTCACTGATAAACTTAATGAACAAGTTTATATAGATCAATTTAAGGGCTTTATTCTTCCTAAAAATGAAAGTACAGTTTGCAAACTAAGATCAAAATAAGCATCCAAATAATGGAATGAAAATTTTGACTCAATAATACTTCAAAAGGGTTTTACATATGATAATGCGGATTAATGAATCTACTTTAAATTCATTAAACAATATGGAGTAATTATCTGTTTATATGTACATGATTTGGTAATATTTTCCTCTAACATGAAAGAGATTAAAATAACCAAGAAATATCTAACTTAAAAATTCAAAATGAAAGATCTAAATCGAAAAAATTCGAATAAAAAGGTTAAGAAAAATCATGGAGGTTGTGTACCAAGTTAATTGCATTATATTGAGAAAGTACTTCAAAAGTTTGGACATCTAAGAATTGAAGATGACAGTGTCCAAATTGGCTCAAACATCATTCTTATTTAGAATAAGGAAAGCAGCATTGCTCAACTCGGTTACGCAAGCTCTATAGAAAGTATAATGTATGCAATGCATTGTACGAGACTCGACGTACTATATGTAATATGCAAACTTGGTAGACCAACAAACTTGGTAAAAATCGTTGGAAAACAATTGGAATATTGTATGGTTATCTCAAAAGGACAAATTGTCCAGGACTGGATTATAATGGATTTCCAAGTGTGTCAGAAGGATACACTGACGCAAGTTGGGTAACTAACGCTATTGACAATAAATCCACTTCATGTTGGACTCTAACACTAGGTGGAGGTGCTATTTCTTGAGCATTAAAGGAACAACTTTCATTACACACTTTACAATGGAATCAAATTTAATAGCGCGTGTTTCCATTGGAATGGAGGCAGAGTGGCTAAGAAATATGTTTAAGGATATCAAGTTATGGCCGAAACTAATGTTGGATATATCTTTACGTTGCGATAGTCGGGCAACTATGTCTAGAACGTATAGTAATATATGCAATGTGAAATCTGTTGGAGAATGGAGTTTTGATGACAACAACCTTATTTCAATATTAATTGATTGTAAAATACATACTAACACTTTTGTATAGAATATATATATACGCACACATATGCAGGATTTATATACAGGAAATATTACTGAAGACTGTACAGTTTAAAGATATTAGAGATTCAGAGCTCAGAGCAATTTCAAGACTCATGAGTATTCAAGAGTTCAAGAATAATATAGTTATAGAGTCTAGATTATGTAAGACTCTAAATAGCACACCATGTTCAAATTCAAATTCTGATTTTCAAATTCTGTTTTCAAATTCTATCTTCAATCCTCTCTATTTTATTTTCTCTCTATTTTATTTTCTATCCTTTCTATTTTCCTTTCTTACTTTACTTTTGTTTACAAACTCCAGTTTCATAAGTTTTATATATTTATACTTTTATACACTTTATATTTATATAGTTTTAATTCTATAATTTTATAAATATGTTTATAAGGTTTACATTTATGTTTTAATATGATTTCCTACTTTATAATATTTATTTATAACACTATATTTTAATTCAAGAATTTCCAGAATTATATTTTTATCAAAACACTTGAAAATGCTCAAAAATTAATTTTACACTATATGTATGTCGACATATAAGAAACTCTATGTCGACCTATAACTGTCATTTTTTTCAGTTTTGAAAGGAAGTGTCTTTTCACTAATTGTGAAGGTTCTGAAGCGTGGCATCCTTTCATAGACTATAAAAAGGGCTTGAATTCGAATTTTTTTATCATCTCTTCTTCTCTAAGTTCACTCTCTTCCATTACACCATTATTCTTAATCATTTTTATGATTTCTACACTTATACTCTATTGAATCCAATTCTGTTTTGATCAAACTTCTTCTCTCTACACTCTCTACTCTTTGAATCAATTGTTATTGAAGAGTTATAGGCTGTTTGTAATTGTTTGGGTTGTATTGGTGATAAACGGTGGTATCCCCTTTAGTCGTGAAATCAAGGACGGGTAATCTGTGGTATCCCTTGTAGCCGTGAAATCAAGGAAGGTATACTTGATCAAGTGTGTGGGTGGAAACGGTGGTATCCCTTGTAGCCGTGAAATCAAGGAGGGTTGTAATTGGATTTTGATATAGTAATATAACTCTACGCAGTCCAGTATTGCGTGGGACTGGACGTAGGAGCAATTCCGAACCAGTATAAAATCTGGTGTGTTCTTTCCTTTTCTGCATTTTTATTTCTATTTATTTTGCATCTGTGTTTGATTCTGTGTCAGAGATTGTTTCTGTGGTGTTTGATTCATATAGTTTATAACATAAGTTTTAGATTTTCATTAAATTCTCAAAAACACTATTCACCCCCCTCTAGTGTTTGTTTTGCCTTAACGATCCTTTCCGCAATCCCTAACAATTAGTATCAGAGCAAGGTCTTTCAAAAAGTTCATAATCTGATTTTTGATTTTTTTTTAAATGGAAAATTTTGAAATCTCTGTTAATACTAGTGTCAATTCATGCATTGTATCAATGTTGAAAGAGTCTGCATATAATAATGTTAAAAAGGCATGTGATGTACTGAAATATTGTTCAATCCAGAAACAGATGAGTTCTATGACTTTTGAAAAATCAAAAGTTGAAAAGATGGGTAAAGTGGCTGTTGGAAATTCAAATTCTTAAATGGTGGCTTTTGAAAATTCAAATTCTGAAAAGGTGGCTGCTAGAAATTTAAATTTCGAACTGGTGTGTTCATGGCTGTTGAGAATTCAAATTCTGGAAAGCAATGTGTGGAAATGAAGAAGGACAAATGGATACTGGATAGGGGTTGTTCAAGACATATGACTGGATATCCAGAACTACTCAATAATCTGAAATATGAAGATGGTGGAATGGTGAACTTCAGAGATAACTCTAAAGGGTACATTATTGGAATCGACAATGTCGTTCTGACACTCCTACTATTTCTGATGTTTTATTAGTTAGGAATTTAAAACACAACTTGCTAAGTATAAGTCAACTTTGCGATATGGGTTATAAAATAAATTTTGAAAAGAATAAATGTTTTATAGAAGATAGGAATTCAAAAGTTATATTTGAAGGAGATAGAAAGAAAAGTATCTATATATTGAGTATGAAAATCTCTAGTGAAAATCTATGTCTTATGGCCATTACAAGTGACCATTGGATTGGGTATAAGAGATTTGGTCATATAAATTTTAAACATATATCTAGGAATTCTAAACTAGATTCAGTTAGAGGATTACCCAAAATGAAGTTTAGATTCCATAACTTATGTGATGCTTGTCAATTCAGAAAATTAAAGAATAGTTCATTTAAATCAAAAGAGGAAATCACTACATCAAAACCATTAGAGTTAATATACATGGATTTATTTGGTCCATCTCAAGTTCAATCGATAAACCATTATAGATATGTTTACGTAATAGTTAACGATTTTTCTAGATTTACTTGAACTTCGTTTCTTAAAAATAAAAGTGATGCTTTTGATCAATTTAAAACTTTTTCTAAAAGAATTCAAAATTTATTATCACTAAAAATTAAAACAATACGTAGTGATCATGGCGGAGAATTTGAAAATGAAAATTTTGAAAAAAAATATGGTAAAAAGGGAATAACTCATAATTTTTCAATTCTTAGAACCCCTCAACAAAACAGAGTAGTTGAACGTAAAAATAGGATGACACAAGAATGTGCGAGAGCTATGTTATCTGATAGTAATTTACCAAGGAACTTTTGGGCTAAGGCAGTTGCAACAGCTTGACATATTATTAATAGAATTTCAGTTAGACCTTTAACTCATAAAACCCCATATGAACTCTTGTATAACAAGAAACCAAAAGTATCATATTTTAAAATATTCGAAAGTAAATGTTTTATACTAAATACAAAAGATAATTTAGATAAGTTTGATTCGAAATCCGATAAAGGAATATTTATGGGATATTTAGATAGAAGTAAAGCATATAGAGTTTTCAATACTCGAACCAATACCATAGGAGAAACTCTAAATGTATCTTTTGACGAAAACTATAAAAGTATAATTCAAAATAGTGAAGATGATTGTGAAAACGAGACTAATGAATTAAATCATAAAGATAATCAACCAAATAAAAGAATTAGATTACTTAGAGATCATCCTGTAGAAAATATTTTAGGAGATATTGAATCTGTTGTAAGAACCTGTAATCAATTAAATGATATGAGTCATATAGCTTTTATTTCAACTATTGAACCTAAAAATACAAAGGAAGCATCTTTCTATGATTCATGGATACTTGCAATGCAAGAAGATTTGATTCGGTTTACTAGAAATGATGTATGGGAACTTGTTCCTAGACCTGAGGATAAGACTATAATAGGAACCAAATGGGTCTATAAAATAAAATGAACGAACACGGTGAGGTAGTAAGAAATAAGGCACGACTAGTAGCACAAGGTTTTACTCAAGAAGAAGGAATTGATTACGATGAAACTTTTGCTCTTGTAGCAAGATTAGAAGCTATTAGGATATTACTAGCTTTTGCAAACCATAATAATATTAAATTATATCAAATGGATGTCAAAAGTACTTTTCTAAATGGATTTGTTAAAGAATAGGTTTATGTAGAACAACCTCCTCTATTTGAAGATGAAAAATTACCAAATCATGTATATAAGTTAAAGAAAGCATTATACGGATTAAAACAGGCTCCTAGGGCTTGGTATAATAGATTAAGAAATTATCTGTTACAATCAAATTTTGAAATAGGAAACTTGGATAATACTTTGTTTATTAAGAAAAATAATAAAAATATTCAATTAGTACAAATATATATTGATGATATAATTTTTGGGTCGACAAACGATAAGATGAATAAATAATTTTCAGATATTATGACTAAAGAATTTGAAATGAGTCATATGGGAGAACAATCATTCTTTCTAGGATTGCAAATTCGTCAATTAAAAATGGAATATTTATTAATCAAGAAAAGTACACAAGAGATCTAATTAATAAATATAATCTAACGACAACAAATGGGAGACCAACACCTATGGCAACTAATATAGCCTTAAGTAAAGATGATACATCAAAAGACGTTGACCAGAAACTATATAGAGGAATGATAGGATCATTATTGTATATAACGCTAGTAGACCAGATATAATGCATAGTGTATGTCTCTGTGCAAGATATCAATCACAACCTAAGGAAACACATTTAAAAGCCATAAAACGTATTCTAAGGTATGTAAAGCATACATCAGATTTTGGATTGTTTTACCCTAAGGATAATTCATTTGAATTAGTTTCGTACTGTGACGCTGACCATGTGGGATGTAAATCCGATCGTAAAAGTACTAGTGGAACATGTCACTTCTTAGGACATTCACTAGTCTCATAGTTTAGTAAAAAGCAAAATACTGTATCTTTGTCAATAACTGAAGCATAATATACCTCTACTGCTTTGGCTTGTTCACAAGTAATATATATGCAACAAACTTTAAATGATTTTGGTTTAAATATAAATAAATCACCTATATACGGTGATAATACAAGTGCTTAAATATTTATAAAAATCCAACTCATCATTCAAGAACTAAACATATCGATGTATATATAACGTAAGTAAAGAAAAGATTTCACTCGAATTTATGGAAACTGATAAACAAATAGCAGATATATTAATAAAACCATTAAACGAAGCAACTTTCACTAAATTTAGGAGAAAATTAGGCATATGTTCATTAAGCGAGTTAGAATAATTAAGTATTTTATAATATATAAAAATAACATAAGAAATTAGAAAAATAAAATTTAAAACTAAAGTATGTCAACATAAAGTTTTTTATATGTCGACATATAACTGCCAGAATTTCAAATTTACCCACCAAAAGTTAGTTATTTTAAATTATTTAAAACTTCTACTTCGACTTTTCTTCTTCATTTTCATTTTTCTTCTCTGTAAAAACTATAAATTAAAAAATACAATGGCCTCCACTAATCTAAACACCCAAATCAACTCTGATTCACACGCTGGACCATCTGAGAGTCCTTTTCAACGATCTGCGCTATCTCGGGTTATCAAAATCGAAGAAAAGATGGAATATGTTCTGCAAATGATGGCTGAAATACAAGTACTCCATATTAGGATGAATCAAGAGCAAAACAGGAAAGGGAAAGTAGTAAGGAGTCTATTAAATACATAATGGATAATCAGGTTAATCCAATTATCATTGATGATGATAATCAAGCCATGGAAGAGGAGAAAGAACCAAAGGAAGAACCCGAGGAAAAAGCAGAAGAGGAAGAAGGAATGATGGAGGAGGAAGAACAACAAGAGACTCAACCAACGATTATGGAAGAAGACGATAAGGTTGTATGTGTAGGAGAGGTCTTATTCAACCAAAATGGGAATGTAATTGAAAATAATGAAGAATTTTGTCTTTATTATCCAAATTGTCCAATTCAAAAATCTCCAATTGTCAAAAATAATTAGTGTTTAAGGTTTTCTTTGATTTTAGTTTTGTTGCGCTCTTACGATGTATCGTACTTGTATAAATTCGTGTATTTGTACAAATTCAAGTTTAACGAAATTATCATTTATGTTATAATTAGTTATAACTCTATAAACATAAAATAATATGGATATAAGAATATGTTACTTGGGGGGGTATTTTTACTTTAAATTATAGATTAAGGGAAATATCATAATTATGCTAGTGACTTAAGTTCTATTTAGATAGTTATACAATTTAGGGGGAGTACTTTTAGAATTTCTTTTTGATAATGCCAAAGTGGGAGAAATTATAAAATATAGATATAGTAGAATTCATATAGATAGGGGGAATATTTGAAGGGTCATCATCAACATGTATATACATGTATGGTATTTTATAAACTAAGGTTGTCATCATCAAAAATGGGGAGATTGTTGGATAATGGAGTTTTGATGACAACAACCTTATTTCAATGTTAATTGATTATAAAATATATACTAACACTTTTGTATAAAATATATATATACACAGATGCAGGATTTATATATAGGAAATATTACTGAAGACTGTATTGTTCAAAGATATTAGAGATTCAGAGTACAGAGAAATTTCAAGACACATGAGTATTCAGGATTTCAAGATTTCAAGAGTTCAAGACTAATATACTTATAAAGTCTAGATTATGTAAGACTCTAAATAGCACTCCAGGTTTAAATTCAAATTCTGATTTTCAAATTCTGTTTTCAAATTCTATCTTCAATCCTCTCTATTTTAATTTCTCTCTATTTTATTTTCTATCCTTTCTATTTTCCTTTCTTACTTTACTTTTGTTTTCAAACTCAAGTTTTATATATTTATACTTTTATACACTTTATATTTATTTCGTTTTAATTCTATAATTTTATAAATACGTTTATAAGGTTTATATTTATGTTTTAATATGATTTCCTACTTTATAATATTTATTTATAACACTATATTTTAATTCAAGAATTTCCAGAATTATATTTTTATCAAAACACTTGAAAATTCTCAAAAATTAATTTTACACTATATGTATGTCGACATATAAAAAACTCTATGTCGACATATAACTGTCATTTTTTTCAATTTTGAAAGGAAGTGTCTTTTCACTAATTGTGACAGTTCTGAAGCGTGGCATCCTTTCATATGCTATAAAAAGGACTTGAGTTTGAATTTTTTATCATCTCTTCTTCTCTAACTTCTCTCTCTTCCATTACACCATTATTCTTAATCATTTTTATGATTTCTACACTTATACTCTGCCGAATTCAATTCCGTTTTGATCAAACTTCTTCTCCCTACACTCTCTACTCTCTGAATCAAGTGCTATGGAAGAGTTATAGGGCTGTTTGTAATTGTTTGGGTTGTATTGGTGATAATCGGTGGTATCCCTTATAGCCGTGAAATCAAGGACGGGTAATCGGTGGTATCCCTTGTAGACGTGAAATCAAGGAAGGTATACTTGATCAAGTGTGTCTGTGGAAACGGTGGTATCCCTTATAGCTGTGAAATCAAGGAGGGTTGTAATTGGATTTTGATATAGTAATAAAACTCTATGCAATCCAGCGTTGCGTGGGACTGGACGTAGAAGCAATTCCGAACCAGTATAAAATCCGGTGTGTTCTTTCCTTTTCTGCATTTTTATTTCTGTTTATTTTGCATCTGTGTTTGATTCTGTGTTAGTGATTGTTTCTGTGGTGTTTGATTCATATAGTTTATAACATAAGTTTTAGATTTTCGTTAAATTTTCAAAAACACTATTCATCCCCCCTCTAGTGATATATTGAATGAAATGCAACTTGTGATGTGAATGATTTTAATTTCAGATGTACTATAATTTATAAGAATGATGTATGATATGAAATAGGATGTGCAATGATAGTATGCAGAATGATTTGGTAATTATATCAATTTAGGTAAAATATATTCAAAGTACTATATATCTAACTATTATGCATATATATCATACATTATTTGAATTAAACAAGGGTAATATACCTTAATTTCTAGACTTAGGTTAATAATACTGGTGAAAGAGATAAAAGGATAGTAAATATAAAAGTTTCTATATATATGTATGTATGTATTCATGATAAATCGTAAAGAAAAATAAGTATTCAAACTAATTTTCTAAGAAATATGAATATAATTTTAATAGGGTGATTATAATATAGTAAAAATTGAAGATTTTTTAAAGAGAATATAAAATTGTGTCATATAAAGTAAACTATTTTTATATAAACATATATTCATAATTGTATATATATAAACTAATTTTTAAAAAAGACTTAAAATTTAATTTATATAAATCAATTTTTTGATACAAATCAATTTTAAATTTAAATTTATTTAGAAATCAAAATATATTAATTTGCTAAAGAACTATTTATATGTTAAAACTTTTAAAAAGAAATCTATAGTCATAACAAAATTATGAAATCTGAATATAAACTAAACTATAACTACATATTTAATATATAAAATCATATGTGTATAAATTATTATTTTTATACCAAAATATTAGGTTAAATATTCAATTATAAATCTTAATAAGAAGTCAAAATTAATATTAAAGTATTTATGATAATGTTACCCAAAATTGTTATGAAATCATACGAATAATATATAAGTTAAACTATGCATGTTTAGACTATATAAATAAATTTATATTAACAATAAAAATATATATATTAACAATAAAAATATATATATTAACTTTGTATATCATATTAACATGTCTATATAATTTTATTAATTTATATACTTTTAATATATTATTTGAAATAAGATATAAGAAAATATGTAGACAAAGTTAATAACTAGAATTTGAACTAGCATTTTCTTATTTAAAAAATGGAGGGAAGTTTGAAAGTTTAAGCTTTTGAAACTCAAAATTTGAATTTCATTTTACAAGCCTTTATGTTGACATAAGAACATATGTATGTCGACATACATGCATAAATTTCAAACAACATATAGTTTTGTGACTTTGGTTTTAAATTATCGATTTATATTTCAGGTTTAACTATTTCCTGAAATAATATTAATCCTAACAAACATCCAAAATTTGTTTTATTATTACATTTATTATTTTATAGATATTTTGAATTTCAAATTTCAAATTTGAATTTTAAATTTTAAGTTTGAATTTTAATGTTTAAATTTCAAATTTAAAACAAAGCAAAGCAAACAAAACATCCATTCAACCAAAAAAATTAAAAATTAATTAAGATGTACCCGGTTTTTAGATCCATTTCTTCGACATTCTCTGAATTCTGAATTGCTATGAAACACATATTTGAATTTCCGATTTCTGGCACTTCATCGCTTGATGATGAATCTGAATCATTTTTGCATCTTCCGAAATTTGATGATGAGATCGATGATTTAGTAGTTTAACCAACTTGGCGTTAAATTTTTGAATTTGAAGTTAAGGGAACTAAGTTAATAAGTAACAACGATGATAGGTTGTGATGAGAGTGCAAGATTCATGACTAAACAAGAAAAAATGAGATAAGACTTATTGAAAGAAATAAGTGGTACTTAATTATATACATTAAGTAACATGTTAACAAAAAACATGAGGATTGGAACAAGGTATACTATACATTAAGTAGGAACATGCTATTGTAACTTGTAAACATGAAATTGGACAATGGATAACATGGTAATGATGTAAAGAAATTGTAGATTACTTTCGTTAATTACAATCTAGGGAATAACATATTGTGTGCTTATTAATGAACTTAAATGGGTTAAGTTATATCACTGAATCAATAAGCAAGAGGGGTATGTTCCTTCGAGATATAAGGGGATCAGAGAAAACCCGGTAACTTGAATAAAGTTAATATATGGATAATCAAGTTAATTGATAAGATGATAAGATAAAACAAGTGCGTGATTAAATGATTAGACATAGGGTCTAATAACACGACAGTGTGATGCGCTTGGACCAGTCTACACGTCTGAAGGTGAAGAACCCAATAGGGTAGATCATCGAGGTGTCTAGAGGCACAATAGGAACAAGTCCATCCAATTCTTCTGCTTGATATTCTTCTTGCTGGCGCTGCGGGACTGGAAGGAAGCATGCGACTTTTGAGAGATGTGATAGGGTACTCCATGGTAGTCCTCTGTTGTGGTTCATGCTCAGGCTTTACTTGCAGAGGTTGGGTCTAAGCGTTACCACTTGGTATGTATACCTTGATTGCAAAGGTATTTTGGCAGTCAGAAGGCTGTGGTGGTATGACATTGGGGGTGATTCGACAATTTGCCTAGAAATAGGATGGTCAGGATCAAATAAAGGATTGTAATCATCGAATACCTGTCATCGACAGTTAGTGTGATGCGGAAAGACTAGAGCTAAACCTACCGACCATCGATCTTTCACTATCGAGACTTTGACCAATTTGGATGTAGATTGTTTGCTGGGGGCACGTCACTTAGCTCTTGATGTAGTCTTTCACTAGTTGAGGGAGGGGTCGAGGTGGGACCATAGCCACCGTGAAAATGCAAACCAATGATTAGATATCTGTACTTTAAGCCTTTTTAACAGACCAATACAGATATGGATAGGCTCCCAACCGAGTTCCGTGCATTCAGATGCAGCCCTAATATGGGACTCGGTGTACAGTAGATAGAACATACATGTGAGGGTCTAGGTACATGCACACTGCACCAGGTGGTGTATCGTAGACGTTAGGGGACTGAACTCGATCAAGGAGTTTGGTTATGGCAGTCCGTAGGCTTACGTAGCATAGCGATGGTAGTTTTGGGCGGAACGTGGCGTGGTAATATAAAGGTCCGTACGTCGTTCGGCATAGCATGAGAGTTGTATATGCTTCCATGGCATGATGAAGAAGACCGTGCGAGAAAGGTACCATGGGAATTACCTTGATATTGGGGTAGCTACATATATACTATATTAGGTTAATCTACTGGGAGGTAGATGGGTACAACGTGTGTGTAAAGCCTTGAGTGATATTAACCTAAACTAACCTAATAAGCAATAAAACACAACTGAACGGTATATGTAGGGTTATTTAAGAATGTTTAATTTAGTCTAGTCACCAGAACTTGTGTTTTGACCCCCTCCTCATAACACACTCGTAGGTTAGGTTTATGGAAGAGATATGATAGCTTTGGATACTGGTTAGGCAGTATTATTACTTCGATAAGGCTATATTTGATTATATTATATTTTATTCCATTCCACTGTGGGATGTTTTCTGAGCTTTGATATATTTTATATCTCTGTCTTTTTTGCAGGATAGCAGACAAGCCAATTCGAGTTTTGGCAGATTGGAATTTTTGAAAAAAATTCGATCTGTCAGAATTCGGGTTGTTACATTGAACGTGTGGTGTATTTAGTCAACTCAAAGGATATAGATTTGCGGGCCATTACATTCATATTTAGAAAAGTAAATATGCCAATCCGGTGAACCAGTGCTTAAGCGAAGAATAATAAAAGAGATGTGTTCAGGCTATTTTATATTTTGACCGCATAGTTTGTAAATGGCTTTTGGGACCGAAGTCTGTATATATAAATATAAGTTGATCACATTGTAATGCTACACTTAGAATATGAGAAAATATTCTCTGGTACAAACAATATTATATGCAATAAAATTCATTCTTTCTCTATTAGTTCTTCAAGCTCTACATCATTAATTTGTATCAAAATCATCATATTTCTAACATGGTATTAGAGCATTAGCCAGTGCCTAATGGAAAATTTGCAATCAAGAATTGATATATAGCTTTGCAGCATGTACCATATAGTTTAATCAGAGAGTTTTCAATATTTGGAAGTTGCCTCACCAGAGATTCAAGAATCTCATCACTTGAGTGAACTTGCATTCAAATCTTTTGTGCCTCGCCAAAGTTCATGGCTGCATCACCGGTTTGAAAACAAGTTTTATTTGGAAAGCATGTTTAAAATCTTTGCAATTGGTCAAGAAAGCTGAAGAATTGTTCACAATAAGGATAGCACAACCTCAAAAGAATTCAAAAAATCATTTTTTTTCTTTGAAAACTCAGATAAAATCAGAAGCTTTTCATCATAATTTGATCAAGATAGCTATCTACCCTATTACTAATCAAGTTCTTGGCTATACTAATTCAAAATTACAAAGATTGGTATTTCTTACCTTCCTATTTGTTAAGCATCGCTGCTGTTTTTTCAATGTCTCAAGACAACAACTCAGCCACTTCTACAAATTCTTGTGCCAGTCAAAAGTCGAATGCAAGGCTATTGGTCAAGACTGTTATCGGCCCACTAAGCCAACTCATCACTGTTTGTCTCAAGGAGAATAACTATTTGCTTTAGAAGCTTCAAGTTGAAACAACTATTCATGGTTATGGGATTGAAGGGTATGTTCTTGGAACAATACCCACTCCACCAAAGTTCATCACTGAGACAAAGAATAACATTGTCAGTAATGAAGAATATGTTAAGTTTCATAGGCATAAAAGGCTTATTAGTGCATGGTTATTATCATCAATGAGCCCAACTTTACCACCTCAAGCGATAGGCTGCAAAACAACCAATGAAATTTGGTCTACAGTTAAAAAGATCTTCAACACTTAGTCTATAACCAAAACACTATTTTACAAAAGACAATTGCAAAACTGCAAAATGTACAACATGAGCATGAGAGAATAATTAGCCAAAAGTAAAGAACATATGTGACATGTTAAAAGCAGCAAGTAGCAAATTTGAAGAATCTGAATAGGTACATTGTTTACTCAATGGTCTCGGTGATGGATATGAGGAAGTGGTCTCCATCATTACATCTCAGAAAATTACACCAACTCTTGATGATGTTCATGCCATGCTTCTTTCACATGAGGCAAGAATAGATAACAAAAGATCAACTAATACAGAGTTTTCCATCAACTACGCTACAACCAATAAAAATAAAGGTTAAAATAATGCAAGAAATAAAATTGCTAATCAAAGAGGTGGACATTCTAACAAAGGCAGAGGAAGAGGTAAATGGAGTTCCTACAATAAGCCTAAATGTCAAATATGCGAGAAGACTGGTCACACTACTCTCAAATGCTATTTTAGATTCAACTCAAACTATGACCCAAATCAAGGTGGAAGCAGTCGGAGAAGGGCCAACCCAAATTCTAACATTGCTCAAGCACAAGTTGAATCAACAAATCAGAATGCTAGCAGAAATCATAGTCAAACAGAGAATGCTAGGGTGGAACACATACAAGATTATAATTGGTACCCAGATCCAGAAGAAACAAATCACATGACCAACAATTTAGACAAACTTAATCTTGGAAATAGGGAGTACACGGGTAAAAAGTTAATAAGCATGGGCAATGGTAAGTGCATCAAAATTTCTCACACTGGTATTGCTGTTATTAAGGCAAGAAACTACTATTCTTACACAGTTTGTTGAGGGTACCCAAAATTAAAAAGAATATAATGAGTGTATCATAGTTTGCTACAAACAATAATGTATACTTTGATTTTTTTTCCCTTAAAATATTGTGTAGTTAAAGACATTATAACACATTATACTTTATTATTGGGTAATGCAATCATTGGGCTATACAAGTTCAAATTTGGTGACTACATCAACCTTGTAAAGGAGAAGCAGTGCTATACTTCTATCATATATCAGGACAACGATAACAGAAAATCACCTTTTATCTTTGGCATTATAAACTGGGTCACATCAGTGTGAATGTTCTGAAAGTTTTCTTTTAATAAAAACAGTATATATTGTGATGGCATTACTTTTCATTATGTATGTGCCTACTGTCAAATCGGTAAAAACCATAAAATTCCTTTCAATAATTCTTTGATAGTTTATTCTAAACCATTAGAATATGTTGCTACAGATCTATGGGCCCAACCCTTATTTCTAATGACTATGGACATAAGTATTATGTTTCATTTATTGATGCATTCTCTAGATACACATGGATATACTTTCTGAAGTGTAAATCAGATACTTATGATGATGTGATTAACTAAATAAACATGGTTGAAATTCAATTCAGAACTAGAGTAAATGTTATTTATCCTGATGGTGGAGATGAATACGAAACTCTTAGTAATTATTTTAAGACCATACAACACTAATAAGTTAAACTTCATATCAAAACCATGTACATTCATTGGATATGCTAGTAATCAAAAAGGGTATAAATGCATAGATGAGAATGACATGATATTTGTTAGTAGACATTGTATTTAATGAAAATATATTTACATATAGACTATAGTACATCTGAAATTACAACCACCAACAAAGTATATAACACAAAACCAGATATACATGTCATCCCAAGCTATTCAGATTTATAGCATACTAAAATTGAAGGAGTGTCTACTGATGCTCAAAGACCCTACATTACTGAAGCAGTTAAACTCAGTAATGAAGCTACTGAACCACCCAGCCCCGCCAACTCCTGACCTATTAGAACAGACAAAGACAATAATGTAATTCAAAGTGATCAACATAGTGAAACACATACAGGTGGTTATAGTGCAACTTTACCAGTTAGTGACAGCAATGCAAGTGAGTCAAGACAATCATTCAAAAATCCACTTGCACACACTGGTCACCCAATGATAACTAGGGATACAAGTGGAATTTTTAAATCAAAGACTTACACTATTGTCATCAATTCAGATGAACCTGACATCTATGCTCAATCTATCAAGCATGAAGACTGCAGAGCGGCAATGGAAGAAGAGCACAACGCTCTTATAAAAATAAGACATGGGAACTTGTTCAACAACTGGACAACAAAAATATGATAGGGTGCAAATGGATTTTTAGACTGGAAGGGAAACCAGATGGCATAATAAACAAATATAAAGCAAGACTTAGTGGCTAAAGGTTATACACCAGAGTAGGGGTTTGACGACATTGAGACATTCTCTGCAGTTGTAAAGTCAGCTACAATCAGATTAATATTCACCATAGCCTTAAAGAATCATTGGAATGTGAAACATCCAAATGTGAACAATGCATTTCTCAATGGTGTTTTGCAAGAAGAAGTTTACATCCAATAACCAGAGGATTATACTCAAAATCTAGATTTGGTGTGCAAGCTAAATAAGGAAATCTATGGGCTAAAGCAAGCACCAAGAGTGTGGTTTGACAAACTTAAGTCAACACTAATCAAAATGGGCGATCAACCCACCTAATTTGACAACTCCTTATTCATTAAAATTACTAATGCTACTACTATATACATCTAAATATATATTGATGACTTGATTGTTACAAGTAGCAATGATGATGAGATAAATCACATAACAAAGTACTTGAATGAAGAGTTCTCAATCAAAGACTTGGGTGATGTGTCATATTTTCTAGGCATAGAAGTTAACAAAAATTTAAGATCTGAAATGGTATAAGAAAATACATATCATAATTACTAATCAAGACTGATATGAGTGAAGAAAAGCCACATCCAACACCCATGATTTCTATTCAACACTACTTCAAAAACAGAGGAGAAGCCATAATCATTATTAAACAATACATAAAGCAGCGATAGTGTTTGCTCTTAAGATATGGAAGCACTATCTTCTAGGGGAGAGGTTTGAGTTACTTATGGATCAGAAGTCATTTAAATACCTCTTTTCACAAAAAGACCTTAACTTTTGCCAGCAATGATGGTTGGAGTTTCTATCTTCCTATGACTTTGGAATAGCATACATGTCAGGGAAAGGAAATGAAGTCGTTGATGCCTTGAGTCGAAGAGATGACAGTTTGGGGGCCATGTTCGTTGAGTGAAAAGAGTTGAAATATATTGCAGATTATGATTTCCGACCAAAGTGTGACTTGGAGTCGGATATGTTACTGAGTTTGACTATCATACCTACTTTGATCGAGAGGATTAGAGATAGTAAAAGATGTGATCTTAAATTGGGTGAGATCATCGCCAAAGTCGAGACTAGAAGTGAGTCCAGGGATGTATATCAGTACGAATTTGACCGAAGTGGTTGGCTCCGTAAGAAGGGAAGATTGGTTGTCCTATAAGTAGATGGTTTGAGAGATGAAGTGCTTCGGGAGTGTCATATATACCGGTAGTAATAAGATGTGTCGTAATATGAAGTGAACCGATTATTGGGAAGGGATGAATAAGGATGTTGGGTTATTCATCTCAAACTTCCTGAACTGCCAGTTGTTTAAGGCAAAGCAGATGAAGTCGAGTGGTTTAATTCAACCACTAGAAATTTCTGAGTGGAAGTGACAACAATGTCAATGGACTTCATCGATGGACTGTCGAGAACTCTATTGGGGTAAGGTAGCATTTGGTTCATAGTTGATCGATTGACCAAGAGCGCTGGATTTGTACTTGTTGAGTCGAACCGGACAACAGCCAAGCTGGCCTATTTGTATGTGAAATGGATAGTATGATTCCATGTTATACCGAAGATAATTGTGAGCAACCAGGACCATTATTCATTAGTGGGTTTGGAAGGGGCTTACAAGTGGCACTAGGGACTGAGCTACACCTTAGTACAACATATCACCCTCTAACTGATGGTCAGATCGACCGAGTGAATCGTATCGTAGAGGACCTTCTCCTTCCTTGCATCATAGATTTTGGAGACTCGTGGGACGGTCATTTGCATCTTGCGGAGTTCTCATACAATAATTGTTACCAATCTAGCATTGGTATGGCACCATTCGAGGCATTATATGGACGATCGTGCAATGCTACTTCATGTTGGTGGGAAGCGGGCGAGAAACTGATACTTGGGCCAGAGATGGTGAGGGGGACTTTCAGGAAGCTTGAGCTTGTTCGACAGTGGATGGAGACCACTCAAGACAGACAGAAGAGTTATGCGATAGGAGACTTATATTTGAATTCTCTATCGGTGATATGGTGTATGTCAAGATTTCTATTTTGGGAAGTGTTGTTCGGTTTGGTAGATGAGGAAACTTAGCAGCAAGATTTGTGGGTCCTTTTACAATCTTAAGGGAATTAGGAATCTTGCTTATAGAATAGACTTACCTCAGAAGATGGCAGGAACACACAGTGTGTTCCATGTCTCTCACTTGTAGAAACTTGTGTGTGAACTTCACACAACAATCACAACAGATCAATTAGATGACATTGAGATTGAGTAAGAAGCTTTGAGACCTCATAGGTTAATTCATATCGTCGAACATGATACGAAGCAGTTAAGGAGGAAAGTGGTGAAGTTATTGAAGGTTAGATAAAGCGAAAGTGGGAACGATTGCACTTGAGGACTGAGGAGAGCATGAGGAAGTTATATCTAGATGCTCTTCACCTTGTAAGATTTTTTGCTTACGAATTTTAGTTTCGTATGAAATGTTATTAATATGCCTTAGTACAACACCCTGAATGCTAGGACAGAATTAGTCTATTCTTTTCCCTTTTGATTGTTATGGATGCACGCTTGACTTTTGATGATTGCATATGGTTGTAGGCATGCAAGATGACACTATTGACTCTTTTGTGGAATTTCGAAGGCAAAAATCTTAAAAGTGGGAAAATGTAACGACCCGTAGTTTTGCACATTTTTAACGCGCAAATATGGAATATTATTTTCAAATTAGGTCATGTTATTCTATAATTTTGAGAGTGGATATTAGGGACTTTTCACGCTTTTAGAAAATTTCTTGGGTTTTTTATGACTATTTTACCCTTGATCTTATTTCATCCATAACTTTTGACTGGAGTGGAATTTTGGTTTGAAATCATTTCCATTGGATTGGTATGTTGGTTTCCCTTTACACTAAGTGGTTATATGTCGCAAACGGACAAACTGTTTGAGAGATATGGCTATTTGAAGGATTTTTAGGACATAAACAATCCATTTCCAGCCATCCAGTTCCATTTTCAGGTAGGTCCAATGTCGATTTCGGGATTAGGGGGATAAAGGACTGGAATGAGTTATTATAGCTCATTTCTATCATTTCATTTCCCTCTTCTTTCCTAAAGCTTCTACCTTCATTGCAGCAAACCTTTCTTCATCTAAAACCTAAAATCTCCACAAACAATTAAATTTAAAAATATAAATTTATAGATTCAGACTAGAGAAACATAGATATAATAGCTAGGAAGGGATATCTATCCAGATTTAGTAATCTTATTCATATTTGATATTTCATAACCTTGGGTGGGTGATACTAATCTTATTTACAGAATTCTAGACTTCTTAATCTCAAAATAATCCTTAAAAGTTAATTTTGCTAGGATTTTCAACTTAGATTAAAATTATGAAATCGCTTGAAGATCTGTGCAAAATATCATTTTTATTTTTAGATCTGAACTCGACGAAATGGTGTGGCTGATTGATTGTTATTACATGTTATTTTGGATGCTTTTTTATGCGTGAATTGTTAGGCTTTGAATGTTTGAAAAAGCTTACAAATGGCAACCTAGAACTAGAATTTCACAAAAATTCCATAAGCCAAAATTGCTCGGAGTCATGCCAAATTTGGAGGGGATAGGTTGGAAGGTCCTCAGAGGTTGTTTGAAAATTTTGGAGTCATTTGGAATTCGGACCTCAGAGCTATTATCAAATATGTTCGGATCGCCTTAAACTCAAAGTGGTGTAGAATTGAATGAATTTTTTACGAGATTTAGAGGATGTCAAGAGGAGTCTATGGTACATATTACAAGTCGATTCAATCAAAGACGAAGGAGATATGAATAAAAGAAATTCAGCAGGGCATAGATCTGATTCGATGTAAATCATGTCCGGCAAAAATCCAGTTCGACATAGATGTTCTGCGTAAATCCAGTTCGACATTGATTCAATTCGACATAAATTCGGTTCAGCGTAAATCCAGATCGGTATAAATCTTGTTCGGCATAGACTAGGTCAGTGGCGTAAGGCAGGGTCAACTTCAAATGGGCATAACTTTTGCATATGAAGTCAATTTTGGACACCTTTTTGCATTGGACTCATGGTGGTAAGCTCTATACTTTAGATTTAGATTACGATCAACTCTAGGTTAGGGCATTTCGGATTGGATCAGTCCGGTACCGATACTAACCACAGAGACCAGTACCATCTCGGATAAGGGAAAGTTGGGGTCTCGGGATCCTACGCGAGTGATGTATTACTTTGAGACAACTTCTCTACGAATGGTGATAGTTCAAGGAAGTCCTACTTCACGGTGACATCTACATTAAGACTTCTCGTTTCTATAGCTCAAAGGATCATTCAGCCAGAAGATTATGACTCCAATGGCGGTCGGTCGAATCCTAAGAGTGGAGCAATAGACTTGGACCAGACTATGGATCGGTATGAGGAAGTTGTCAGGAGGTATTTGGGGAGCAGAGTTGGATGACAGATGTAGTTTTCTAGGTAGTTTCCGACTAGAAGACCTCAGATGGAGTACAACAATAGTCCCAAAATATCTCTGCAGTGGAGATACGTATGCAAAGAGATTGTTAGTATGTAGGTTCGGGTGGGTACTTGGAAAGCTGAGGCTTAAGCAACTATTGACTATTCAACTTGATGTAGGTTATAAGCTAGTTTGGAGGTCGCCCATTGGATACAGGTGGTTAATCCAAGGGGACTAGTGAATACTACTAAGGCTCATTCTCAACCAGACATAGGTTGTTAGTCTGACATAGACTGTTTCATCTCAGATATAGGATGGTTACCATGGAACCAAACGAATTATACATACAACGCATTGAGTAAGTGAATGTGAGGATGGGTGATGTTTTATATGTTTGATTACTCATTTATTACCCTCAAGGATGTCACTAGGTGTAGGTAGCATTGACACAAACATATATAGTGTAAATGCAGACATTTAGGCATCCCGGTACTCAGATGTAGTGTATACTCATATTACTGATTTTACTAGATAAGTTATATTTTTATGTGCAAACTCTTTGGATGTAGGAATAGGTCAGGTATGGTTGACCATACCGTGTGTTCCATTTATTTTAAGTACTTGATATTTCATCGTTTACACCATACTTTTTCCGACCTAGAGTTTTTTGCTTTGCTTCTCATTACTCTTGGAGCTCTCACATGAGCAGACTAGAGGTAGATTATGAGTGGACATGAGCAGCTGATCGGGAGACAAGTAGAAGGCGATATATATATTATTATATATTCTTTATCTCATTTCTGTATTCACTACTGTGGGACTCAGTAGTATCTTTTATCATTTTGCTTAGAGACAATTTCCATTGGAGTTATTTCTTTTGTATAACTCTATGATATTGTGGTTTGCTGTTTAGAATATGTTACTCTAATTTAATTTATTTACTCTCTTCCCTGTTTTATATCAGTACATTTTATTATTGTACTTTATTCCATGTATTTTGAGATATACAACAGGTTCTGTGTGGTTTTAGTTCTTTCCTTCCTAAATAGTCACCTTACATTGCCTGAAATGTTGGGAGTATTGGGTGGTCATTTCAATATACATCAGTTGTCTTATGGACTTGATTTGTTTCTCTTGGTACTTGCTACGGTACTTTCGTTAAGTTATCTATATGAGTATGTAATATATAGCAGAACGTACAGGTAGTTAGTATGAGATGCCCAATTAGTTTAAAGACTATTTAGCTTTTGTAAAAGATGTTCAGTCACTTTTAACATTTCCAACTAACTGCACTTAGTGCTAGAAGTGATGTGGCATTTGGGTATCATTATTTCCAACTCCAATAGTTATAAAATCTTCGAAGTAGTGTCAGAATTTCCTTAGCCTTAGGTATAGCCATATGTAGATATTGAGACTATTACGGAGAAATGATTATAGATACATGCATGAGAAGGCTTCCATCGGTATAAGTTTAAGGATTATCCTTGCAATTATTGGCATTTTGAGAAGTTTAGTTGGGTAGAACTAAGTGTTTATGCAGTTGATAAGAAGATCAATGGTTTCAGATTTATTTGAATATCTCTTTAAGTTCTCGGTTCACTTTTGAAATCAACAAGAGCATGTAGCTCGAATATTTCATCCATCCTAAGCACGATAACCTATCAGTGATGTAGTCTAACCAATTCAACCTTTTGTTTTGGGGAGTTGATGTGTTCGGTGCCCTGTTATTGGGGATAAAGAGATTTACCTTGGTTCTTAAACGTTGAACGGAAATCACCACTTATCCTTATTTCTGTTAGGTACCGCTTTTGAATATCTTGTTAGTACTGTTATCATTTTTAAATGCCTATTAGATACTTCTATGATAAGAAAAGTAAAAAAGCAATTAAAACTGCAAGCGAAGCATAGCAATCCTGGTACAAGGAAGATCAAGCTTGTTCGAAAAGAAAAGATGGCAAAATATGTCACTCCTGTGGCCTACATGAGTCATTTTGCGATTAGATGTCATCCAGCTAAAGTGAAAAGAAAGCATTTCACTATGATTGGCTCAGTTTTTCGAAGAAGGACTCTCCGGCATTACTAGGTCCTAGCAGACTTAGAGCTCACTAAATCGAATAGAGCTTATGAAGTGGTGTGTGCTCCATTCTTAGATACTCGGTTATATTCCTTTCCAACACTTGAACAATATTATTTTTTGCTTGTTACTTAGTAGATAAACTAAACTTGACACATTTCATAGCAGATGAATTCTTCAGTAGAGATGTACCTTGTATAACTAACTTTAATTGCAAAATTCAGGTGAAGCGAGCGAGCTGTTACCATTCGAACTTGATGCACATCTTTCAAATTAATTAAGTTCAGTCAATGTAGTCTAACTTGGATCTATATATAGATAAAGTTCGGTAGATACCCAATAATAAGAAAAAACCGAGCGAATGACTTACAGGCGTTTGTTTAGTCTCAATAATGTTGTGATTGTTTTCCTTTATGTCAATAAACCTCATATGATGGGAGTAATCCTATGTGCCGATAGGGACATTCTCCAAAGATTTTCCCATTCACATGTTATTTCTTAACCTATAGTTAGAGCATAAACATTCTAAGCTATTTGCAATAGTTAGGAATTAGGATAGAGTTTCTCACTTGATTCTGATAGATGAGCACTTAAGTCAAATTCCTGTAATGGCTGTGAGATTTCCAAAACACAACCATATTCGTCCCGGAGAGTTCTAATGGATGGAGTTAGGTGGGTAACACTAATTGAACAATGAAATTTTGTGAGCAAACAATGGGTTGGAACGTGAATCGTGTCATTCATAATAATATTTATTTGTTGTAAATTTTAGTGTCATATAATTATTGCTTGGGATAATTCGAAAAAAAAATCTCAATTAGTTTTATGGTTATTCGGATAATCTCATAAATAACAAGATGATACTCGCCAATATGAGTGTCGCAGTACACTTAAAAAATATTACTCTTATTAACATTGTGCAATCAAGGTGGATTTAAATACAAAAAAAACTAAGCAATTGTATATCTTCATTTAAGTAATGAGTTTTTTCCGAAAGAAAAGGAAAGTTGAGGACATAATTGTTGGATTTATTCAAGAGTTTCGAGGCTTAATGGTCTAAAATATCACATAGGTTTTTATTTTCCATAGCGCGAGGAGTAATAGTCTTTCGCATGTTATATTCACGAAAGAAGTTGCACTAATTTGGTGTTTTATTTATTTTGAATGACGGATAGACACATTGGAGTTTATGTTCAACATCATGTTGACTCCTTGATGGTTACCACAAATGTTGGTATAAACTATTTTAATATTTTATTGTTTGTGTTCTTATATGTTGATTTTGATTGTTTTTGTCTTTTCTTTGATTGCTATATATTTTTTATTTTTATTTTTTTGGCAAAGCCGACTGGTTTTTAAGGTGACCATAAATACATTTTATTATAACTAATAATAAAATACAAATAAGTACAGGTGATTGTAAGTAGACAATCAACTATTAGGTTCTTTAGGTGGTTCATCCACCACATACAAAATTTAAAGTGTTTCGTCCACTCTGCCTATACAGGCTTACAGAACAGGAGCTAGCTAATCTGCTAGACTACAAAATGAAGGAAAAACAGGAGCTTGACTAAATGTCAAGACTACTAAGCGCTAATAGGGAGGTTAGCCCCCATTAGCATCACCTGGTGATACTTCCTGCATGGCCTTAGCGAAATGGGTAGCCAGGTCCGATAAAAAGAACGGAGAAAGCTCGGAATATAGATGTCATTTGTCCCATGCTGAGTCATGGAGTAATTGCTCAATGTTTCTTCCATCCTCACCATCCTTTGCTAAAATAAGACCTTCACCTTCCACATGGTACATTAGCTTATGTGCTTCACCTTCTTCATCTACATAAATGTAATATTTTCCCTCGCCCAACTTGTGTTTCATTCCTGTATTAGTGTGTGTCAGAACCCCTTGTGTCTTGATCCACTCAAAATTCTGGCTTCCAGACGGTGCTTTGATTGCTATTGTTTGTTATTTGTTAGTGTTTGTTACTTGTTATTGTTCCTGCCTGTTATTACCCATTGTTTGTTAGTGCTTGTTGCTTTCCATTTTTTTACCACTTCAATTTGATTGCTATAGTTTGTTGTTGTTTGCTTTATAATTGGTCGATTACTAGTTTAGTTTTTTTTTTTTCAGCTGGTGGCTTGGATGTTTGATAATTTGTCTTCCAAATATTGTTGTTTGTTATTGTTTCAATGATTAAACCATTGTTCGTTTTGGTTGCTATTTGTTGTTGATTAATTGCTACTTTGTATGTGTATTTGATCACATGTATGGTAGCCAAAATTTTAGTGGCAATAGATTGATTAAATTGTGTTTCTTAGTAGAGAGTGGCTTATAAGTTAATTCTAATAGACTGTGACATAGTGTTCCTCAGTAGCGAGTCATTTACAATTTGGCCTTATAGTAGTGACAAAGCCTATTATTAGATCATAATAGGTGTCCGAGTATATTAGTGTACTGGCCATGTTCATTTGGAATCTTTGGAATGTGATGTGTATCCGTTATTGACTCCACCTATCAATAGAAATGGATATTGAGTTGTATTCCTTGGTTATCGAGAATGGATCGCTTAACATCCATGCTCGTTATGAGATTGAGATGAGATTATGCAAGTCCACTGCCATTTGGTGTGACTAGCAGTTTGTGATATAATTTGAGGAAAATTGAATTGTGCTTATTCTAAAATTTTTTGCCATCTATGACTATGGTAGTATCAGTTAGTGTATCAAGGTTATAATGTTTCAATTTTGTGTTTGTGTAATCCACTTTGTATAATACAATTGGGATCTAAGAGCCTGTGTATAACTATTTGATTGCTTAATAGTTTAGATTGACATATAAACAACAAGAAGCTTTCTTTGGAGAGGTATGATTTTCTCGAGAATGCAGGATGGCATAGTTCTTCAAGTACTTTTCACTATGTGAAGCATTCTAATTCGGGAGTTCCCAAATATTGTTAACATAAGGGACATAATTATTGGAATTTTATGAAACTAAGATTTAGGATGTTTGGTTAGTCTTGTTACTCTTTTGTACCCTTATGAACTTCGAGGATGAAATACTTCTGTGGAGGGATGAAATAGACATTAATTTTAATGAGTGAATATTTAAGTGATTTATTTAAATATTTAATCATTAAACGATTGATTGCTTCTTAAACTTAATTTCTACAAATGGTTGAATCATGACTTGAGACCATTTTCATTGAGTCCGGATTAATGATGCAAACTCGATCGAGTATAAGCATAGATATATTTTGTTAGATGGATTTTAGCTAGCATCGTGTGATTTATGCATAAATCAATCTTAAAATCTATATTCTGTATACAATAAAACTACGTCCTAAATCCTTTTTCATTAGTTTCGGAATGGCTTAAAGGATTTGTTTAAGTGTAAATTTCGATATGTTTGGAGTTCAATTTTTTTTAGGAATAAACAAGTGCCAGATGGATATAATTATGAACCAAGCCTTTTTACTTGGCTATATTGGGCTAACCTCTTTTGTAATTCTCCTTTACCTATTCATTTCACATTCATTCCATCTCCTCTTCACTAATGGCCTCTTAATCACTCACAGCTCCTCTTTTAATTCCCGATCTCTAGCTTCTCCAAATAAATTCACTAAAATGAAATAAAAATAAATACAAATCTTCATTCTTGTTCTCTGTAAAACCCATAAAAGAATTAGCTTTAATAAGATTTTTGAGAGAGATCTAAAATTTTAAGAGATCTTTGGAATGTTTTTTGGTTAATTAAAGCAAGGTTTCATATTTTCACTCATTGACAATTGTAAAGTCGTAGGGAGTAATTTAGAGACTTCTAATTAAGCTATACAAACATGTTTCGCTTTGCTAATTAATTTTTTTAAGACGACAATACTATGTTTTGAAAATAGTTAGTAAGCACTAAGTAGAATTTGGGCTAATTAGATTATTTATTTTGATGCTATTGGTTGATTAGGGAATAATTAAGTAGTGTCATGATGTGCATGCCATTGGATAACATTAATTAATCCATTTGAACGATTTTTGTAAAAGGTGATAAACTATGCTTTTTTGGCAAGGCCGACCGGTTTTTAAAGTGTTCCGTAACACTTTTATTATAAAATAATAGTTACAATAGTGATAAACTATGTTAAGTGAACATGTATGTTAAAAAGACTATAAAATGATCTGTAAGCAAGTATGACATTTCGTAAATTGATTAAAGAACCAGCAAGCCTTTAGTAGTATCCATGGAATGATATTAGAAGATAATTTATTTAGAGAAGAAACTTTATAAGTAAAAAAAATATTTGATCTAGTAATGGTTGATTCACTTATTTGAATGTTTGTATGTGTATATGTGTATGAGCAGGTATACACATGCGTGCATTTGGAGCAATACGACAATTGGAACAAATATTATATTACAGTCATTGCAATTGTTTATATGTGCATATGTATTTTGAATGCAAGCTCATTGTCGGAATTTCATGCAACCTTATTGACCATTGTGTGCGCTAAGTTGCATGAGAGTCCAGTGGATGGAGTAATTGCTCTGGTGAGGTCCGACTTTTGAATTGTTTAGTATTGTGTATTTGGTTGCGAAACTGATCTATTTTCCAATGATCATTTTGATGAGTATAGCACTCAACTCTACCTTTTTCGGGTAATCTATAATAAGGGTATAAATTCATGTTTGAAGTGTTTGAAGTGTCTGAAGGTGTATTTTATTTGATACACTACCATACATTGAAGACATAAAGATTGAAACAACTAATTTTTTTATGTGTTTGAGTTCCAAAATAATTCATCGAATCACCATCATTGATGTTCTTCCCATGGAGAACTTGTTAGCGATATGAACTCAATTACAATTGTATATGGAATGGCGATATTTCTCTAAGCTACCATTGAGAAGTGTGTTTGGAAAAGAGCCAAAACGATATCCCAGGGGATTATCTCGATTATGCGGAGTCATATATTGAAAGCGTTTTAGGAGACACCTAGTTAAAAACTTGTTCAAAGACATGATTTGAAGGTGTTAAATCATAGGGAATTATTTCATGATCAGAATAGAAGAAAAAGACGAGTAATTTGGAGGTATGGATCAAAAATTATGGCCATTTGAAATTCAAAAGTGAAATAGGCTTTTTCCAAGCAACCAAATGTTTGATTTAATCAACTAGACGTCTAGCCAAGTTCAAGAAATAACCACAAAAGTTTGGTCAGGCGTCTGATTTGATGGATCAGATGTTTGATAGATGGCTTAGACGTCTAGTTGCATGTTTCAGACGTCCAGCCTATTGCTGAATGTTTGATTCTGTTGATACTTCAAAATGTGATAACTTTCACATACCAAGTCAAACTGAGGCATAGTTTAAACCATTGATCATCATTTCCCTAAAGCTACAATTTAGGAGAGTTTGTTAAGTTTCAAAGTATTTTGATTTATGGGGTCCACGTAGGACTAATAAGGTATACATTCCAAAACCGTGGATTTTGCGATAAACCGAGAGATATATTAAAGTATTATGACATTGGGTCACACATTCGATTGGAATGAAATACGAGTTGATATATGTTATTTTAGAGCTGTCTGGTTTGTTTTAGGCCATGGCCACAAGTCTATATGTGGCAATCTTATACGACTTAGATGATAGTCGAATGAGGCATGAAGTTGCTTAGTAGTAGGTCATCTATGATAATGGACTTAGACATGGAATTGCTCAAGAACCATTCATATACAATTTTGATGATAGCGAGCTAAGACATGAAGTTGGTTAATAGCAAGTCATCTACAATTTTGATGATAGAGGGTCAGGATATGGAGTTTCCCAGTAGCAAGTCGTCTACTATTTAGTCTTATAGTTTTGACCATATGCATTGTGGCATATCATTTTGGTCTTATAGTAGTGACAATACGCATTATGTCTCATTATCTTGGTCTTATAGAAGCGATATAGACATTGGAACATATATTATTGATCTCAACAGTAATGATATCACGACCCGAAATCCCCGGCCGGTCTAGACCGAACGAGAATGCGGATTGTTTGAGATCACGATGCATCGAAACACGAAACAACTGAACTTTTCATTGTTATTACAATAATTTACATCAGAGTATAAGAATATCAGAGTACCAATTTATAACACACACACAGCTAAAATACAATTATCAAAGAATAAAATACATAGCAACGGAAATAAAAATGTGTAAATACAATGCGTAGCAGAAACACATCAACTAACACAACTGAAAGAGATACACGGATACAAAGCTTTCCGAATATAGCTGCAGCTGTAAACCAGGATCTTGCTAAATAAACATCTGCAAAACCAAAACTACTAGCCGCCCGTATGGAAAATATTGACACCCAGAGTTTAGGTGAAAAACAATAAACTCCAGGTCAGTCATGGGACTAGTGTGAGAACTTCAAACAGTTATTAAATATTTACTCTAAAAGAGGGTAAATCATGGGACCACGCCATATGACACGGAACTGATTTACTCCACATGAATACTAGTTCAAAACATAAAACAACGCAATGCTTTTTGAAAAAAATGAAGCTAGTATAAGACTCAGGTCCCATCACACAATGCAACACAAGCCGAAGAATAGATTTTTACATTATAATAGCCAAACATTCTTGGTACGCTTTAAAACAAATAATTTTGATATTACTATGTGCATAGTGTAGAAAACAACTTTGCACATAAATGTATCAATCATAGACGACATAGGTACCATATATTATGTCGCCATATAGGTTTACAACTAAAACCGAAAAATCGCGTATTGGAAATTGGATTCCATCTATGAGTCGAGGCAAGGGATGTCTCCTCACCAGTTTCGAGACACTCTGGCATATGTCTCAGGATCACACCATAGGTAACCCTTGGATCTTCAGGGCCGATCCACACTTAACTTTTGTGGATTGGTTATTCCTGAACAATACGTTTCCCGGTCCTATCGGACCTGTCACCTGGTCAATATGTTGACCAATCATATCTGAGGGCCCTCGCATCCTCCATATAAGTAAAATGTCTATGCTCCACACCATGAGATCACCTCTACCTAGAAAGAAACGCATGCACTCCCTGCAATCACTAATCCTGTTTTTGACTTATACCGGGCTGTGAAGTTCGCGAATTAACGATATACACAAAGCTGGGCTATTTAAATTCGTTCTTTGATCATCATTCATAAGGCCCTACTTTTCAACAAAAAGCCTTGATCATCACATCTTAGCATGTCACATTGTCAATCCATACCATACCATTGATTTCCACCAATATATAACCTCTAACCTTGTATGTCTCAAAGAAGGGTGTTAAGCAAGAGAATAAATTCTCCACCACCAAACAGATATATATTTAGCAGAGATCAACGGATACAGCGCGAAATACAATGACATACATACAATTCATTTTCAAGTCCGTTCTGGGTCTAAACGAAATCGAAGGCACCTTATTCCTCATTCCATATGTCCAATACAAGAGAGAGGTCCTCGCATATATGGACAATCAACAAGTACGTCCGGACAACTACCACTATAACCCCTTCAAGGGAGTTACCCATATCCAAGGCATCAGTAGTAATCCATTCGATCTGAAGATTGTCAATCTTGCATCATCTTCAATATCTTCGACTTTTAATCGTCGTAACAGTTATTCAAAATGGGTTAAACCCGGTCTTTCCCAATAACTCACGCATCCTGTAATCGAGTCATATGAAAACATAACTTGCGCCTCATTCCAATTTAGAATATTCTTTTAATCATATATTCTTTATACAAAGAATTATTTCCATTTATCAAAGATTTTAATTCATTCAAACCTCTTGTTTAAATATTTCTTTGAAAACCATTGCAAAAGATTTTGTATTATCTTTTAACAACCTTAAATCGAATTAAGGTTTATAAAACTTGTGACGACTGCCCATAATTTCTGCACTAAACAAGAGGAATGATGCACTGAAAGGTGTGCCAGGCAGCCATGGACGATCTTCAAGGTAAGATAACACAAGAGGAACCTGTCGTATAACTCACAGCGCAAGGATAAAATATAATAGAACATATACAATAGGCAATAATAGTGAAGCAGAATTAAGCGGAATCTTAACTTTCCATATCACCATGAAAATATCCATACAACCTTGGATTACACTATAAGAGTCTGTACAATAAGCCTCAATACAAGCACTCAGAGAATACATCAAACAGCGGAAACAACAAATACTATATAGTAGAAAATAATACGTCAGCCTCCTACTCATCATCGCACATTAGCATCATCCTCATCAAGATCAACCACCTGTTACCTGCTACTAAGTCTGCCCACCCACAACCGGATGACTGCCCAAGGTAATAAGAGGAAACATAAAACCTTGAGTCAGACAATAGTCTTAATAAGCGATAAAACAACTATCTAACTTCATGAATAAAGTATATGAGAATAGGCAGATTAATCAACTAATCTACCAACACCAACAGAGAAGAACCCAAACCCATATTCCCCACATCCGACAGTGATATCCTTTACAAACAATTAAGCAGAAACAAATAGTACCTTCATGGCAATTAGTTATCAAGCGTAGACCATCCTAATCGATATCGACATCTCCCAAGAACAAGCCCCGAAGGCCTAAACCAACATCAGACAAGCACCCAAGAGATATCTCATTCGACATCGAATAAACTACACAAGACGATGCAAGCAAACAATCATCATCCATGACTCTGGCTATCATCGTCAATCCTTCTTTGAAACCATCGTTAATCGTACGACCGACCAAACACTTTGTTGTTCGTCAAGGGCTAATGGTAAACTCGGTTCTAGCAAATTTCAATACGCCATACAATGAAACGTATCTAGGTCCATCGAGCTGTTCAGGGTACTCGACCAGCCACTTCTTGTCTTTTAGGCGTCCACATTATACCCTTACTTTGAGTCTGCTAGAACCTACAACAACGATAATGTAACACCCCACGTCCGTTAATGTCACTCACAAAGGGAATGCATTAAGTTTCATGGAGTATTATAAGAGTATAGAACAGAATATCACAAGATAGATACATAAAGTAGTACTTGAAAATTTTATAACTTTATTGCAGCGGAAACAGAAATAGGTTTTGTTACATCTTCAAACACCAAAACCAAGTACATAATATCAGTCTTGTACAAAAGCTATCAGAGTACATAATTTTTAAATCCATAATCTCAAATCTTAAAGCCATAATTAAAAGGAGGTAAAGCTGAGCATTACTCTCAATGCTTCCAAGAACTTCACGAAGAAAGAGATCCGAGTCAAGCTTCGGTGTTTCCTCCCTGGGAACCTAGGGGGAAACGGAAAGAAAAGAGGCAAAACAAAACGAGGTCAGACATAAAGTCTGGTGAGTCCAGTGACTTTAACTATATAATTAGTAAAGTAACAGGATAAGACATAAACTGGATATAAGAAATGACTGTAACATAAGCAGATATGGTAAGGTGAACAAGGTAAGCAAGATATAACGTTGATTGCGCTTCTAATCACCATAAGATAATTCCTACACCGCACCAATCCTAGTTATACAGAAAGTTGATCCCTCTTACTAATCATAATAATAATAATAATAATAATGGTAGTTTCGTGTACTCCTAGCTGCTATCGTAGGTGCCGCCTGCTCCTACCTCCACTAGTTGTACCCACTACCCTCCCCCATTCTAATTACAACATTTATTCATAATATGGTAGTTTCTTGTACTCCTAGCTGCTGTCATATGTATCGTCTGCTCCTATCTCCACTAGTTGTACCCACTACCCTCCCCATTCGATCGGCTCCTTAACTCGTAGATACCCGTGCTGGTCCCACAGTAGCGTGTATCACTCCCTAAAGTGGCAATCCGAAGAATGCACGGCTTATACCTACACAATGCAACAACGTCTTACCTACCGGCCCGGGCCCACGCACGCACATGACTCCGTTGGACTTGCGTTGCCACCGCTCTTTACTCCTTTGACCTCTTACAATCAAACCCAGTAAGCGTTTCCCGTCCTCGACCTAGTTCGAGCTCACATAGATACTAAAATGGGTTACTGGTTGAAAAGGGTCCCCACACTTGACACAAGCTTCCCACCTACGCTCGGTCCCCACTAGGATTTCCCACTTAACCCTCTTATTACAATTCCCATGTTTTCCCACATGTCTCACCTTGGTTAAGTGCTTCTAATTATATTTCACATGTCACCCATGTCACCCGCTTATCAAATCAATATGTATTATTGGTTAAGCTTGCCTTAACCCCATCCACTTTGTTCATGTAATATTGGTTAAGTTGTTATCTCATACAGGTTAACTTAACCCCACCCACCTAACATGTTTTAGGTATCATATTCATCTTTGATCAGCATTAATTAGTTATTAATGCACATGCCTCCCACATTAAGTCGATTGCTTGTGGCCGCTGGATGTGTCGGGCGGTTCCAGGCAGACTTCTGCCACAAGGCAGACTTAACCTCGTGTCTAAGCACCTTTTAGTTATGCCTGCGACCTCTCACATTAGACTGACCGTTTGCGGTTGCTGGTTAGGCCGGTTGGTTCCGGGCAGGCTTCTACTGCAAGCGGAGTCTAACCTCGTGTCTCAGCATGCTTATCTTAGCCAATTTATTTATTTGCAGTTTATGCCAATTTCAGGCTAATTATGACAATTACCCAGGATCCCCAATTAAAATTATGATTATAATTTTAATCCAAATTAGGCCTATAATCATACGCATACCTATCATGCCAAATTACGCCTAAATTACTTTGCGTTCATTGTTATCAACAATTTATACCAAACCCCATGTATACAAATTGTGCTAATTCATGCCACAAATCAATTACACGATTACAAACCAATTTATGCCAATTACATATTATTCAATAATTTCCCCAATCTTTTCCCACAACATTCCCACGTTATTCGTACGTATAATTCAACGTAATATGTTAGGCTCGCAGTTAGCCTAATCCCATAAAAACGAAAAGAAGAGAAGGGAAGAGAATTAAAGCACTAAAACTGGCATAACACATAAAATAAACCTAATAAGCATATGAACTGGCAAAATAAAATATATCTAATAAAATAGATCTAATAAGCATATGAACTGACATAGATCTTATAAGCATATAAACTGACAAAATAAAATAGATCTCATAAAATAGATCTAATAAGCATATGAACTAGCATCATAAAATAGATCTAATTAAACATATGAATTTGCATCATAAAATAGATCTAATTAAACATATGAACTGGCATCATAAAATAGATCTAATTAAACATATGAACTTGCATCATAAAATAGACCTAATTAAACATATGAACTTGCATCATAAAGTAGATCTAATTAAACATATGAACTTGCATCATAAAGTAGATCTAATTAAACATATGAACTTGCATCATAAAATAGATCTAATTAAACATATGAACTGGCATCATAAAATAGATCTAATTAAACATATGAACTGACATCATAAAATAGATCTAATTAAACATATGAACTGGCATCATAAAATAGATCTAATTAAACATATGATTCATCTCACAGTCATGTTCATAAAATCCAATCCACAAAATTATCACAATTACTTTTAATTAATTACATGTGAAAGTAACGTGGACTCACAAAGAATGGATTAAGGAAGAGATTTAGGCGTTGTTGTTGTTGTTATAGATCCGATCCCCTTTTACACAATTCCTTTACTTTGATTTGCTGAAGAAAAAGCTCTCTACTTTGATTTAGGTTGAAGAAGAAAGGCTAGACTAATTTTTATTTGTGCAGCAAGGTGGTATCATGAATTAGTTGTAATGAAATTAGGTTTAGCGTTAGGTGTGATTATATATGGGTATTAGATGAATAAAAGCCTTTTGATCTGACTAGGATTCATCTAAACCATTCAGATAAAATGACACATCACTCAGCCAACCAAAAGAGGCCACGTCAGCCCTAAAACTCAAAAATCATCATTAACCAATAAAAATGCGCCATGTGTGCAACATGATGCGCAGCAGCAGGGGTGTGGACACCCACACGTCATATGTGTATATATATATATATATATATATATATATATTTCTTTTTAACTATCTTTCCAATTAACCCTTTTCATACTAAACCGCTTTTTTAATTGAACTGCATTCACACTAGGCCACTTTTTAGCCATTCCCCTAAAACAAAAATATCGTACTGGTAGGGATTGAACTCAGAACTTCTTGCGTACAAGTCACATGTACTAACCAAATGAGCTACTAAGTCTTTTGCTAACAAGACTTAGGACAATGCTACACATTATTCTCTCATTCCTCTTTTTCATGTTTTGCTGCAATATTTAATTTAAAGATATCTTCTTCATTTTAAATCAGTTTACAACAAACTATAGGTCTAAATTGACTAGAAAATCGCCACGAACGCAATGACGCAAATTTCATGACCAAATTCTGGAGGCTCTTCAAATTCTCCTTTTTTATTTATTTTTGTTAAATGTTGGCATGCATTTCTTCACATTTCATGTATTGCATGTAATTTCTTTTATTTATCTTTTTCTCCATTTTACTGCATTAACTTATTACATGCAATTTTATTGTCATTATTTAATTTTTCGCATAAATATATCTATGTATAAAATATATATACATACTTCCACATTTTTAATTTCATAAAAAATGCAGAGTGTTACATTCTCCCCTCCTTAAAGGATTTCGTCCCCGAAATCTTCAAGTTAAGGAGAATATATCCTACCATCCATCATCCATCTACTCATCCATCATCCATAAGCATCCATTGTCCTTAAAAGATTTCTAATGCTATATGAACATATGCAAAAGTGTGTGTATATGTCCCTTATCTAATGCAAAGATCAGGCGGTCTACTGATTCAGATGACCTCCTCAATGCAAATTATGTCAGTGCCAAGAGTCCAATATGTATGCAAAGGAATCCTAATGATACATATCATTTCCATATGAGTGCACAACCATTCATTCAATGCAACATCCATATGATAACCCATTCAATATACATCCATTAATTTAAATATGCACACTCATTCATATGCAATATGAAAGTGATTGACCCGATCTAGTGCCTAATGTGTGTGTAAATGCATCCACGAGCAACCACTAGCAAACACTTGCATCCACCAAACATAACATGTCTCAAACACATGTTTACAACCATAGGATTTTCCTACCTAAAGATCGGAGATGTAATCGAGAGGACATACTAAACGATAGAACAAGTAGAAACAAAGCGGTAGTAAAAGGAGAAGTTAAGATCATACCCTCAAAAAGGAAAGGGTACAACGCACGTATCTTGTCTTCCGTTTCCCAAGTCGCGTCTCCTTGATCATCTCCCCATTGGACTTTAACCAACTTGACCTCTCGGTTGCATAACTTCTTGACCTCCGATCCAAGGATGCATGTAGGAGGTCGTCTAATCGTGGCATCTCGCTCCACTTCCACTTTCCTAAGCATGCTCGGCTCCACAACTTTCATGGTATCATGTAAACACTTCCGCAAATGCGACACGTGAAATACGTCATGAACACCACTAAGCTTCTCCGGCAACTTCACTCTGTACGCCCTCTGTCCAATCCTCTCTGTAATGGGGAATGGCCCTACGAACCTCGGTGCCAACTTCCCTACAGATCCAAAATGAATAAAAACCATGTCCCCAACACCGAACTCAAGATCGGTCCTTCTCTTATCAGCCTATGACATTTGCCGGCCATGTGCCATCTTCAAGAATTGTCTTTCTCAAGCTCTCGTCTCGTGAAACGCAAAGTATTTAATGAACTTCCTATAATAGCCCGCCAACCTTAGAAAACTTTTTACTTCCGTTGCGTTTCTAGGAACCTTCTAATCTTGGATTTCCACCACCTTCGCGGGATCCACTGCTATCCCCTACTTAGAGACCACGTGTCCTAAGAACCTCACTTCCTTCCTCGAAAAATGGCATTTGGAGAACTTAGCCTTGAATTGATGTGCTCGAAGGGTCTCTAAGACTTCCCTAAGATGTAGGGCATGTTCTTCCTCGCTTCTAGAGAATATCAAAATGTCATCCACAAAGACTACTACGAACTTGTTTAGAAACTCCCTAAACACCCTACTCATCAAGTCTACGAAATATGTGGGTGCATTCGTCAAACCAAAAGGAATGACGGACCACTCGAAGAAACCACCGGGGAGTCCTAAAAGCAGTCTTATCTATACTCTCCTCAGCTACCCTCAATTGATGAAATCCTGTAGCTAAGTCCAACTGCGAGAAAACCGAAGCGCCCACCAACTGATGGAACAAATCATCTATCCTTGGTAATGGGTGTCTATTTTTCTTTGTGAGTTTATTTAGCTTCCTATAGTCGACACACAATCTAAGTGAACCGTCTGTCTTTGTAGCAAAAACAACTGGAGCACCCCATTCCGAAATGCCTCTTCTTACGAACCCTTTCTCAAGTAGCTTCCCTACTTGCTTACTGAATTCCCTCCTCTCTCTCTCGGAGCCATGTGGCGCACTGGCATTGCAACTGGCTTTGCATTATCTACTAAGTATATACGGAAGTCTATCTCGTGCCTCGGGGGTAAACCCCGAACCTCATCAAAGACGTCATCATACTCACGGACTACACGAACAGATTTCAAATCATCGATGGATGCGTCAAGTGATTCTAGGTAGCTAAGCATCACTGAACCTCTAGGGTCACAAGAAATATCAAGGGTCTTTCCCCAAGGAGTCAACAGTCTAACTGCCCTCTCTTTACAGTATAGGATGGCACCATACCTGGCTAGCCAATCCATCCCTAGAATCAAGCCATAGCCCATGAAACCAAGAACGAAGGCGTTGCATTCAAACCCAACGCCCAAGATAGAAACTCTCAAATCCCGACAAAGCATAGATAAATGAGCCGAACCACCAATTGGAATTGAGACTACAATGGGATCCGTAACTAGACTAGTATTTTAGGTGCAGTGTTTCAACTAACGAAGCAGATATTAACGAATGCAAAGCGCAAGAGTCGAAAAGAGTCCTAGGAAAAAGAAATCAAATCTTCAACCGAAACTTCCTACCTCTTTCCGGTATACTTACCACGAGAACACAACCTGCCCTCCAGAAGATCCTGCCCTCTACCCTTGTCCTTGCTTCACCAAACTGGAAACAACCACATGTCTTCCTCTTGTCACGGAGTTTATTATTCTTTCCACCCTTCTGTGATTTTTCCACTTTCACCTCTTTCTTTTCCCCTTTACCTTCTTCGTGGACTAAAGTCATATCAACAAGTTTCTCTTCCTTGGGTTGTGCTCCTTATCCTAAACCCCCTCATTCTCATTTTTTCCCATCCTTGTGTAACGTGTAAACAAGTCTCTCGAAAGTTGCCTCTGTCGCCCGGAAAACCCTACGAAGCTTGAAATAAGATTAGTCGTAGGTGAAACTATTGCGGCTATGGATGGAGATTGGGCACTACTTTGCCCTCCGACATGTGCCATAGTTTTAACATGCCTACGGAACTATTGCGGAAAGAAAAGAAAAAGAGATTCAAGTAGAGAATCGAAGAAATATATATGGCTTCTGGGGATTATGTTTTTCATAATAAACTTTTCTTTTTAAAATACTCTCTTTAAAACACGTTTTTGAAAATACTTATAAAAAAATGCTTTTGAAAATGGTTTTCAAAATCTTTTATCTGTTCTGGTAACCTTCAGCTCTGATACCACGTGTAACCCCCCACGTCCGTTAATGTCACTCACAAAGGGAATGCATTAAGTTTCGTGGAGTATTATAAGAGTATAGAACAGAATATCACAAGACAGATACATAAAGTAGTACTTGAAAATTTTATAACTTTATTGCAGCGGAAACATAAATAAGTTTTGTTACATCTTAAAAAACCAAAACCAAGTGCATAATATCAATCTTGTACAAAAGCTATCAGAGTACATAATTTTTAAAACCATAATCTCATATCTTAAAGCCATAATGAAAAGGAGGTAAAGCTGAGCATTACTCTAAACGCTTCCAAGCACTTCACGAAGAAAGAGATCCGAGTCAAGCTTCAGTGTTTCCTCCCTGAGAACCTGGGGGGAAATGGAAAGAAAAGAGGCGAAACAAAACGAGGTCAGACATAAAGTCTGGCGAGTCCATTGACTTTAACTATATAATTAGTAAAGTAACAGGATAAGACATAAAGGATATAAGAAATGACTGTAACATAAGCAGATATGATAAGGTGAACAAGGTAAGCAAGATATAATGTTGATTGCGCTTCTAATCACTATAAGATAATTCCTACACCGCACCAATCCTAGTTATACAGAAAGTTGATCACTCTTACTACAAATAATCATAATAATAATTATAATAATGATAGTTTTGTGTACTCCTAGCTGCTATCGTAGGTGCCGCCTGCTCCTACCTCCACTAGTTGTACCCACTACCCTCTCCATTCTAATTACAACATTTATTCATAATATGGTAGTTTCTTGTACTCCTAGCTGCTGTCATAAGTGCCGTCTACTCCTATCTCCACTAGTTGTACCCACTACCCTCCCCATTCGACCGGCTCCCTAACTCGTAGATACCCGTGCTGGTCCCACAGTAGCGTGTAACACTCCCTAAAGTGGCAACCCGAAGAATGCATAGCTTATACCTACACGCTGCAACAACGTCTTACCTACCGGCCCGGACCCATGCACACACATGATTCCGTTGGACTTGCGTTGCCACCGCTCTTTACTCTTTTGACCTCTTACCATCAAACCCAGTAAGCGTGTCCCGTCCTCGACCTAGTTCAAGCTCACATAGATACTAAAATGGGTTACTGGTTGAAAAGGGTCCCCGCACTTGACACAAGCTTCCCACCTACGCTCGGTCCCCACTCGGATTTCCCACTTAACCATCTTATTACAATTCCCATGTTTTCCCATATGTCTTACCTTGGTTAAGTGCTTCAATTATATTTCACATGTCACCCATGTCACCCGCTTATCAAATCAATATGTATTATTGGTTAAGCTTGCCTTAACCCCATCCACTTTGTTCATGTAATATTGGTTAAGTTGTTATCTCACACAGGTTAACTTAACCCCACCCACCTAACATGTTTTAGGTATCATGTTCATCTTTGATCAGCATTAATTAGTTATTAATGCACAGACCTCCCACATTAAGTCGATTGCTTGTGGCCGCTGGATGTGCCGGGCGGTTCCAGGCAGACTTCTGCCACAAGCCAGACTTAAGCTCGTGTCTAATCATCTTTTAGTTATGCCTGCGACCTCTCACATTAGACTGATCGTTTGCGGTTGCTGGTTAGGCCGGTTGGTTCCGGGCAGGCTTCTACCGCAAGCAGAGTCTAATCTCATGTCTCAGCATGCTTATCTTAGCCAATTTATTTATTTGCAGTTTATGCCAATTTCAGGCTAATTATGAAAATTGCCCAGGATCCCCAATTAAATTTATGATTATAATTTTAATTGAAATTAGGCCTATAATCATAGGTATACCTATCATGCCAAATTACGCCCAAATTACTTTGCTTTCATTGTTATCAACAATTTATGCCAAACCCCATGTATACAAATTGTACTAATTCATGCCACAAATCAATTACACGATTACAAACCAATTTATGCCAATTACATATTATTCAATAATTTCCCCAATCTTTTCCCACAACGTTCCCACGTTATTCGTATGTATAATTCAACGTAATATGTTAGGCTCGCAGTTAGCCAAATCTCATAAAAAGGAAAAAAAGAGAAGGGAAGAGAATTAAAGCACTAAAACTGGCATAACACATAAAATAAATCTAATAAGCATATGAACTGGCAAAATAAAATATATCTAATAAAATAGATCTAATAAGCATATGAACTGACATAGATCTTATAAGCATATAAACTGACAAAATAAAATAGATCTCATAAAATAGATCTAATAAGCATATGAACTAGCATCATAAAATAGATCTAATTAGCATTTGAACTTGCATCATAAAATAGATCTAATTAAACATATGAACTGGCATCATAAAATAGATCTAATTAAACATATGAACTAGCATCATAAAATAGATCTAATTAAACATATGAACTTGCATCACAAAATAGATCAAATTAAACATATGAACTGGCATCATAAAATAGATCTAATTAAACATATGAACTTGCATCATAAAATAGACCTAATTAAACATATGAACTTGCATCACAAAACAGATCTAATTAAACATATGAACTGGCATCATAAAATAGATCTAATTAAACATATGAACTTGCATCATAAAATAGATCTAATTAAACATATGAACTTGCATCATAAAATAGATCTAATTAAACATATGAATTGGCATCATAAAATAGATATAATATAATTAAACATATGAACTGACATCATAAAATAGATCTAATTAAACGTATGATTATTCTCACAGTCATGTTCATAAAATCCAATCCACAAACTTATCACAATTACTTTTAATTAATTACATGTGAAAGTAACGTGGACTCACAAAGAATTAATTAAGGAAGAGATTTAGGCGTTGTTTTTGTTGTTGTAGATCCGATCCCCTTTTACATAATTCTTTTACTTTCTTTTGCTGAGGAAAAAGTTCTCTACTTTGATTTAGGTTGAAGAAGAAAGGCTAAACAGATTTTTATTTGTGCAGCATGGTGGTATCATGAATTAGTTGTAATGAAATTAGTTTAGATTTAGGTGTGATTATATAGGGGTATTAGATGAATAAAAGCCTTTAGATCTGACTAGGATTCATCTAAACCATTCAGATAAAAAGACACATCACTCAGCCAACCAGAAGAGGCCACGTCAGCCCTAAAACTCAAAAATCATCATTAACCAATAAAAATGTGCCATGTGTGCAACATGATGCGCAGCAGCAGGGATGTGGACGCCCACACGTCATATATATATATATACACATTATATATATATATATATATATATATTTCTTTTTAACTATCTTTCCAATTAACCCTTTTCACACTAAACCGCTTTTTTAATTGAAATGCATTCACACTAGGCCACTTTTCAGCCATTCCCCTAAAAAAAATGAGCTACTAAGTCTTTTGCTAACAAGACTTAGGACAATGCTACACATTATTCTCTCATTCCACTTTTTCATGTTTTGCTGCAATATTTAATTTAAAAATATCTTCTTCATTTTAAATCAGTTTTCTACAAACTATAGGTCAAAATTGACTAGAAAATCACCACAAACGCAATGACGCTAATTTCACGACCAAATTCTGGAGGCTCTTCAAATTCTCCTTTTATTTATTTATTTTTGTTAAATGTTGGCATGCATTTCTTTGCATTTCATGTATTGCATGTAATTTCTTTTATTTATCTTTTTCTTCATTTCACTGAATTAACTTATTACATGCAATTTTATTGTCATTATTTAATTTTTCTCTTAAATATATCTATGTATAAAATATATACATATTTCCACATTTTTAATTTCATAAAAAATGCAGAGTGTTACATTCTCCCCTCCTTAAAGGATTTCGTCCCCGAAATCTTCAAGTTAAGGAGAATGTATCCTACCATCCATCATCCATCTACTCATCCATTGTCCTTAAAAGATTTCTAATGCTATATGAACATATGAAAAAGTGTGTGTATATGTCCCTTATCTAATGCAAAGATCAGGCGGTCTACTGATTCAGTTGACCTCCTTAATGCAAATTATGTCAGTGCCATGAGTCCAATATGTATGCAAAGGAATCCTAATGATACATATTATTTCTATATGAGTGCACAACCATTCATTCAAATGCAACATCCATATGATAACCCATTCAATATACATCCATTAATTTAAATATGCACACTCATTCATATGCAATATGAAAGTGATTGACCCGATCTAGTGCCTAATGTGTGTGTAAATGCATCCACGAGCAACCACTAGCAAACACTTGCATCCACCAAACATAACATGTCTCAAACACATGTTTACAACCATAGGATTTTCCTACCTAAAGATCGAAGATGTAATCAAGAGGACATACTAAACGATAGAACAAGTAAAAACAAAGCGGTAGTAAAAGGAGAAGTTAAGATCATACCCTCAGAAAGGAAAGGGTACAACGCACGTATCTTGTCTTCCGTTTCCCAAGTCGCGTCTCCTTGATCATCTCCCCATTGGACTTTAACCAACTGGACCTCTCGGTTGCATAACTTCTTGACCTCCGATCCAAGGATGCATGTAGGAGCTCGTCTAATCGTGGCATCTCGCTCCACTTCCACTTCCCTAAGCATGCTCGGCTCCACAACTTTCATGGTATCATGTAAACACTTCCGCAAATGCGACACGTGAAATACGTCATGAACACCACTAAGCTTCTCCGGCAACTTCACTCTGTACGCCCTCTGTCCAATCCTCTCTGTAATGGGGAATGGCCCTACGAACCTCGGTGCCAACTTCCCTGCAGATCCAAAATGAATAAAAATCATGTCCCCAACACCGAACTCAAGATCGGTTCTTCTCTTATCAGCCTATGACTTTTGCCGGCCCTGTGCCGTCTTCAAGAATTGTCTTTCTCGAGCTCTCGTCTCATGAAATGCAAATTCTTTAATGAACTTCCTATAATAGCCCGCCAACCTTAGAAAGCTTCTTACTTCCGTTGTGTTTCTAGGAACCTTCCAATCTTGGATTGCCACCACCTTCGCGGGATCCACTGCTATCACCTCCTTAGAGACCACGTGTCATAAGAACCTCACTTCCTTCCTCCAAAAATGGAATCTGGAGAACTTACCCTTGAGTTGATGTGCTCGAAGGATCTCTAAGACTTCCCTAAGATGTAAGGCATGTTCTTCCTCGCTTCTAGAGAATATCAAAATGTCATCCACAAAGACTACTACGAACTTGTTTAGAAACTCCCTAAACACCCTACTCATCAAGTCTACGAAATATGTCGGTGCATTCGTCAAACCAAAAGGCATGACGGGCCACTCGAAGAAACCGCCAGGGAGTCCTAAAAGCAGTCTTATCTATACTCTCCTCAGCTACCCTCAATTGATGAAATCATATAGCTAAGTCCAACTGCGAGAAAACCGAAGCGCCCACCAACTGATCGAACAAATCATCTATCCTCGGTAATGGGTGTCTATTTTTCTTTGTGAGTTTATTTAACTCCCTATAGCCCACACACAATCTAAGTGAACTGTCCGCCTTTGTAGCAAAAACAACTGGAGCACCCCATTCCGAAATACCTCTTCTTATGAACCCTTTCTTAAGTAGCTCCCCTACTTGCTTACTGAGTTCCCTCCTCTCTCTCTCGGAGCCATGTGGCGCACTGGCAATGCAACTGGCTTTGCATTATCTACTAAGTATATACGGAAGTCTATCTCGCGCCTCGGGGGTAAACCCCGAACCTCATCGAAGACGTCATCATACTCATGGACTACACGAACAGATTTCAAATCATCGATGGATGCGTCAAGTGATTCTAGGTAGCTAAGCATCACCGAACCTCTAAGGTCACAAGAAATATCAAGGGTCTTTCCCCGACGAGTCAACAGTGTAACTACCCTTTTTTCACTGTATAGGATGGCACCATACCTGGCTAGCCAATCCATCCCTAGAATCAAGCCATGGCCTGTGAAACCAAGAACGAAGGCGTTGCATTAAAACCCAATGTCCAAGATAGACACTCTCAAATCCCGACAAAGCATAGATAAATGAGCCGAACCACCAATTGGATTTGAGACTACAATGGGATCCGTAACTATACTAGCATTTTAGGTGCAGTGTTTCAACTAACGAAGCAGATATAGATGAATGCGAAGCGCAAGAGTCGAAAAGAGTCCTAGGAAAAAGAAATCAAATCTTCAACCGAAACTTCCTACCTCTTTCCGGTATACTAACCACGAGAACACAACCTGCCCTCCAGTAGATCCTTCCCTCTACCCTTGTCCTTGCTTCACCACACTGGAAACAACCACATGTCTTCCTCTTGTCACGGAGTTTATTATTCTTTCCACCCTTCTATGATTTTTCCACTTTCACCTCTTTCTTTTCACCTTTACCTTCTTCGTGGATTAAAGTCATATCAACAAGTTTTTCTTCCTTGGGCTGTGCTCCCTAGCCTAAACCACTCATTCTCATTTTTTTCCCATCCTTGTGTAACGTGTAAACAAGTCTCTCGAAAGTTGCCTCTATCGCCCGGAAAACCCTACGAAGCTTGAAAGAAGATTAGCCGCAGGTGAAACTATTGCGGCTATGGATAGAGATTGGGCACTTCTTTACCCTACGACATGTGCCATAGTTTTAACATGCCTACGGAACTATGGCGGAAAGAAAGGAAAAAGAGATTCAAGTAGAGAATCAAAGAAAGATATATGGCTTCTGGGGATTATGTTTTTCATAATAAACTTTTCTTTTTAAAATACTCTCTTTAACACACATTTTTGAAAATACTTATAAAAAAATGCTTTTGAAAATGGTTTTCGAAATATTTTATCTATTATGGTAACCTTCAGCTCTGATACCACGTGTAACCCCCCACATCCGTTAATGTCACTCACAAAGGGAATGCATTAAGTTTCATGGAGTATTATAAGAGTATAGAACAAAATATCACAAGACAGATACATAAAGTAGTACTTGAAAAATTTGTAACTTTATTGCAGCAAAAACAGAAATAAGTTTGGTTACATCTTCAAACACCAAAACCAAGTACATAATATCAGTCTTGTACAAAAGCTATCAGAGTACATAATTTTTAAAACCACAATCCCATATCTTAAAGCCATAATGAAAAGGAGATAAAGCTGAGCATTACTCTCAACGCTTCCAACCACTTCACGAAGGAAGAGATCCGAGTCAAGCTTCGGTGTTTCCTCCCTGAGAACCTAGGAGGAAACGGAAAGAAAAGAGGCAAAACAAAACGAGGTCAGACATAAAGTCTGGCGAGTCCAGTGACTTTAACTATATAATTAGTAAAGTAACAGGATAAGACATAAACTGGATATAAGAAATGACTGTAACATAAGCAGATATGATAAGGTGAACAAGGTAAGCAAGATATAACGTTGATTGCGCTTCTAATCACCATAAGATAATTCCTACACCGCACCAATCCTAGTTATACAGAAAGTTGATCCCTCTTACTAATCATAATAATAATAATTATAATAATGGTAGTTTCGTGTACTCCTAGCTGCTATCGTAGGTGCCGCCTGCTCCTACCTCCACTAGTTGTACCCACTACCCTCCCCCATTCTAATTACAACATTTATTCATAATATGGTAGTTTCTTGTACTCCTAGCTGTTGTCATAGGTGCCGCCTGCTCCTATCTCCACTAGTTGTACCCACTACCCTCCTCATTCGATCGACTCCCTAACTCGTAGATACCCGTGCTGGTCCCACAGTAGGGTGTATCACTCCCTAAAGTGGCAACCCAAAGAATGCACGGCTTATACCTACACGATGCAACAACGTCTTACCTACCGGCCCGGACCCACGCTCGCACATGACTCCATTGGACTTGGTTGCCACCGTTCTTTACTCTTTTGACCTCTTACAATCAAACCCAGTAAGCGTGTCCCGTCCTCGACCTAGTTCGAGCTCACATAGATATTAAAATGGGTTACTGGTTGAAAAGGGTCCCCACACTTGACACAAGCTTCCCACCTACGCTCGGTCCCCACTAGGACTTCCCCCTTAACCCTCTTATTACAATTCCCATGTTTTCCCACATGTCTCACCTTGGTTAAGTGCTTCTAATTATATTTCACATGTCACCCATGTCACCCGCTTATCAAATCAATATGTATTATTGGTTATGCTTTCCTTAACCCCATCCACTTTGTTCATGTAATATTGGTTAAGTTGTTATCTCACACAGGTTAACTTAACCCCACCCACCTAACATGTTTAGGTATCATGTTCATCTTTGGTCAGCATTAATTAGTTATTAATGCACAGGCCTCCCACATTAAGTCGATTGCTTGTGGCCGCTAGGTGTGTCGGGCGGTTCCAGGCAGACTTCTGCCCCAAGCCAGACTTAAGCTCGTGTCTAAGCATCTTTTAGTTATGCTTGCGACCTCTCACATTAGACTGACCGTTTGCGGTTGCTGGTTAGGCCAGTTGGTTCCGGGCAGGCTTCTACCGCAAGCGGAGTCTAACCTCGTGTCTTAGCATGCTTATCTTAGCCAATTTATTTATTTGCAGTTTATGCCAATTTTAGGCTAATTACGACAATTAGCCAGAATCCCCAATTAAAATTATGATTATAATTTTAATCCAAATTAGGCCTATAATCTTACGTATACCTGTCATGCCAAATTACACCCAAATTACTTTGCGTTCATTGTTATCAACAATTTATGCCAAACCCCATGTATACAAATTGTACTAATTCATGCCACAAATCAATTACATGATTACAAACCAATTTATGCCAATTACATATTATTCAATAATTTCCCCAATCTTTTCCCACAACGTTCCCACGTTATTCATACGTATAATTCAATGTAATATGTTAGGCTCGCAGTTAGCCTAATCTCATAAAAGGAAAAGAAGAGAAGGGAAGAGAATTAAAGCACCAAAACTGACATAACACATAAAATAGATCTAATAAGCATATGAACTGGCAAAATAAAATAGATCTAATAAGCATATGAACTGGCATAGATCTTATAAGCATATAAACTGACAAAATAAAATATCTCATAAAATAGATCTAATAAGCATATGAACTAGCATCATAAAATAGATCTAATTAAACATATGAACTTGCATCAGAAAATAGATCTAATTAAACATATGAACTGACATCATAAAATAAATCTAATTAAACATATGAACTTGCATCATAAAATAGACAACTTGCATCATCATAAAATAGATCTAATTAAACATATGAACTGGCATCATAAAATAGATCTAATTAAACATATGAACTTGCATCATAAAATAGATCTAATTAAACATATGAACTGGCATCATAAAATAGATCTAATTGAACATATGAACTGGCATAATAAAATAGATCTAATTAAACAAATGAACTGGCATCATAAAATAAATCTAATTAAACATATGATTCATCTCACAGTCATGTTCATAAAATCCAATCCACAAACTTATCACAATTACTTTTAATTAATTACATGTGAAAGTAACGTGGACTTACAAAGAATGGATTAAGGAAGAGATTTAGGCGTTGTTGTTGTTGTAGATCCGATCCCCTTTTACACAATTCCTTTACTTTGATTTGCTGAAGAAAAAGCTCTCTACTTTGATTTTGGTTGAAGAAGAAAGGCTAGACTGATTTTGATTTGTGCAGCATGGTCGTATCATGAATTAGTTGTAATGAAATTAGTTTTAGCTTTAGACGTCTTGACTTCAACCCAACTTCAGACGTCTTGACTTCAACTCAGATGCTCCATGACTCATCCATTCTCGACGACCCAACCTTGTGCCAGCGACCTAACTCCAACGACCCGAAGCTCTTTAACGACCCAACCTTCATTTCTTGGAGCACATGCTAGCGACCAATCCAAAAACAACCCGACTCCATATCTGACCAATCTACCTTCAATCTTGACTAATCATCACCAAACGACCACATCGATGCAAACAACTCATCCAAATATCCAATTCAACCATCAACAATTTATGAAATCATCAACAACACTAAAATGACAATTATTCATCAACAACCATATAGAATTCACCAAATCATGATAATCAATGGAAAAACAAAACAATGGATCTAAACTTGCATAAACATATAAATAACATAAGAATAACCGTTTTAAGTTGCTAGATTAGATCCTAGGGTGATTCAAATGAAAATATACTTATCATGATGTAGATTTTGGTGAAAACAACTTAAAATGATGAAAATAAGATCAGACAACCCATATATTTGATGGAATACGTGTGGGAGATGCTTATCACTAACCAAATCTTTGACATCACTTGAAAACACTAAATTCTCAATCCGGACAGCAAAGAATTATCTTCAAACCTCTCAATTTGATGCAATCTCCCTTCACTTGATGTAGATCTTGCTTTGTTTGATGTAGATCTTCAATATTCACATGTAGATCTAGAAATTTAATGGCGGAAAGGTGTATCTGATTGAGCAAGGAGGATTACGAGCTCAACCAAATGAGAGAATGAAGAAAAGTAACCCTCTCTCCATACCTCTAACCCTCTATTTATAGCCTCCAACCAGTCCACTAATGGGCTACACCAAATCAGCCCATTAATCATTAGCCAAACCTGTACAGAAAATGTGCAACACTGAAACAACGATTCCTCCCAAACCGCTGAATCAAATCTTTAATATGACCACTTTACGGAATTGGAAACACCACTTTCTTTCCAATGAAGTCGATATCAGCTCCTGATTCGACCCCAGTCAAAAGTTATGCCATATAAAAAACTAACAGGGGCAAAATGATCACAAATAAATTTGGTAAAAATTATGGGCATGTCTCACATACTCATAAACAACATATTAAAATATGAGAATGATCCAACCCTCAGGGAATTAATTAAAAATATTTTACGATCCTCCGATACGTAAAATGAGGGATGTTACAAAACTAATTGGGATTATCGAGCCTTACCGAAGTAATCATTCATTTTATTATCCCAATCCCAACCTATTCATCCCATGGAGCAAAACTGGTAATACTCCATGTCTAACACCCATCGTTTTATCAGTTAATTTAATTATCATTTTATGTTCAAATCTAATTAAAGATTTAACCATCGTATGGAGTTAAACTGGTGGTACTCTATCTCGAATACTTCTCGTGTTTGGTAAATTTAATTGCCCTTTAAATTTCAATCTAGTTAAAGATTCACTAAAACTCCAACTTAGTTTTAATCTTCAAAAATCATTTCTTAATATTTGTTCAACCTTTAGAAATTAATCTTGTCTTTACTTGGGTTAAAGAAAAAATGTTATTTAAAACATTGCTCACGATAAACCAAAAATCATCCTCCAATTAATATGAATCTTCACGGAAATCTGAACAATTTATAATCGATATAAATTTCCGTATCCGAACAATACTATAAGTGGAATAACGGAAAAGCCTTTTAAATTCCATAAACAGTAAAGGTCTTCCTTTATGGAAGCTCAGTTCGATTATTATTAACTCGAATTCCATTCAATTCCATTTAATTAAATAGATTAGAAAACTTCTTTAAACCTTAATTAAAAGATTTATTTCATTCACAAATGGGTTCAAGAACAGTATTATTGAAGATACCATTCACGACAAACCCAAAATCCCATTTTCCATTTAATTCCAATTTAATTTATTAAATTGGAAAACTTCATCAAATCTTACTTAAAAAAAATTATTCTATCACTTTCATTTCAACAGGGTTTAAGAATAATGTCATTAAAGACATCATTCACAACAAACCCAAAATCCCATTTGATATTAAATATAAGGTCTTAAATGGAAATCATACCGACTTTTATTCAATATCAAATCCTGAAACCAATAGATATCGTTTTGGAATAACGATATCAATATCTTTCAAATTCCTCAACGATATCCATATAATCACGGAATCCAATATCAAAAATATCCAAAGTTAATTTTCATTCAAATCCATTTCAATTTATATGTTGGAAATTTCTGGTTATGTTAAAATCTTTTACCATCCAATTTATTATTTCTAAAAATCATTGGATTACTATTCTAGTTGTTAACTAGTTCATTTAGATGAAAATATCTTTTATCTTCTCAAACTTGGAGTATTTCATAAAAAATCTTTCCAAACCATTTATTATGATTTTACATAATTTATTTGCATTTTTAATAATTTTATTAAGGAACTTACAGTCGGTTTCCAATGTCGGCTACCGAACTGCATCCATAACGACCTTTTTCAAAACTGATTTGAACTTAAATTAAAATCTAACTGTTGGATTTTAAAAATTCTCATTTTATTGGAAAGCTCATTTCATTACGGTTCTAGTTTCAGGAAATTCCGACGGTCGGATATCACCAGTACGTCAATTCGAAGTCACGGGTTGACGTTCGCAAACTGTCGTTGTGCGACGCGTTCTATTCAAGTCTGAGTTTGATTCAAAATGCTTCAAAACCATTTTCATAAATTATATAAAATATATATAATCATCTTTGAAAACTCATTTCAGTCGTTTATCTTTAAAATTGCACATTTCACTGTTCAGTCAATTTTAATATTTTTGTGTCCATCCAAAATCTTGTTGTATATAACGGTGTTGTATACACAATTATATGATTTTTGTTTGAAGATAACAACCAAATATATTTTATTATTAAATGTGTTTGTAACTATACTGGTATACTACACAACAAACAAGAATATAATATTTATATTTAAATAAAATACAACTGTACAGAAATTTAAATATTCACACAGTATTTTATTTGAATAGAATATTTTATTTCAACATTTTAAACAGTACAAGTTTTATACTCAACTATTTGTACATTTCTATAATACAACTCAGATTCACTAATATTCGATCTTATACAGTACTCCTCACTACAGTTCGCTCAACATTGTTACATACACTGTGTTTACAGTTTCATTTGTACAAACATACACACTCACTCATTTACAAATACTCTTATATACATGTCTCTGTCATCTTCAGTCTTCAGTCTTCACTGCCACAGTCAGTCCAGTCACAATCCATACCTGTCACATACAGAAACACAAACACAGTATCTGTAATAGAAATAATATTTTAAATTCTAATGAATGTAATTTTTATTTTGAAAATTTGTTTGCCTCAGAATTTTGGTGTGTTTCTCATCATTTTTCATGACTTGGTCTGATTCATCTGTGTCTAGTCAGTTTGTATATGTATAGTACAGGGACAAGAAATCTTTTCTGATGGCTGCATATACACACGTGTATATGCATACACGTGTGCACTGCCTCGCCAATCCATGTGCAACTGAGGATAAGCCACGTGGACCAACTCGACTCAATGCAATAGACAAACTATACGTGGACGAGCATCTCGACAGCAAAACATATATACATACATATATATATATATATATACACACACATACGTGTATATATACATATATGTACACATGCAGTCTGTAACAACCCGAATTTTTACAACACGTTAAATCAAGAATCAAGACAGGATTAAACTTTAAATTTTGAATCAAGTGAAACGGGCTATGCCATTGCGTTCGTCTCGGAAAAATACGCGAAATAGAGTCCGAGTTTTCGAGAATCGGAGTCCGTATGACCCGTAAAAGGCCCAAAGAAGGTTTCTGGGAATTTGAATTTCGGAAACAGTTTTGGGAATCAGATCTGGGGGCTAGGCTGGAAGTTTCCCGCCTAGGCCATGTCGACAGGCCTGTCGACTTGGGCCCAGACCAAGTCGACAGCCCTGTCGACTTGCCTGTCGACAGGGGGTGGCCGAGGCAAGTTGCCTTGCGCACCTGTTTGTCTCACCTGGTCTTGTTCTTGGGCTGGTTCTGGAAGCTTCCGAGATTTGATGGTCCTAATCTATCCTAGATCTAATCCTATGGCCTAAAACACACCCTAATCTCTATAAAAAAGACCCTAAACCTAACCTAAATCCCTAAAAATCAAACCTAGCAACTAAGTGCTGCCAAAATCAATTTTGATCATGGCCTCCATCTCCAATCCCTAGAGCCTATGCATTCAAATCGGGTTCAAATCAAAAGGTGCAAGCTTTCTACACCAAATAGAGGCCAAATCAACATTGCTATGCGAGTTTCATGAAGGTTCTTCTTTAAAGGAGCCACCTTCCTTCGTCAAGATGATGCATGACCCCTTTTCTGAGCCTTGCCTATGTAAGTTCTAGCTACTTTTGGATCAAAACGGTATTTTTAATGTTGACATGGGATAAAATGAGATAAAGCATAAGTATGCATGTATGTGAACCTAACTTTGCCCCTTTTCTATGATCTATGACCTTAGACTAAGATGTAGCAACTTAATCATGTCACTCATGTTATGTTTAGCCTAGTTTATCTTGCAAGTTTGGATCTTTGTCTATGGAAGATTTGCATGAACCTTTGGGAACCATTTGACTTGTGAAACATAGGCAAATACTTGACCTTGGGGCTTATGCATGCATATGAACACAAACCCCTTATGTTTCATGCATGTTTGTGGCAAAACCTCCTTATTATATTATGCAAGTTTGTGGCCAAATCATATATGATAGTATGCATGCTTATGGTCAATCCCTATATGACTCTATCATGCATGTTTTAAGGCCAAACCCCCTTATGACGCCATGCATGTTTGGAGCCAATCCCTTTTGTGGCATCGTGCATGTTTTGGGGTCTACATGTAGCCATAGTATACCTACTATGTTGACTCGCTTTGCTTGCGTTGGGAAAACACGATTTTGGGTAGTTAGATAAACATGAACATGTCGCGAAATCTTAACTTGAATATGACATGTGTTTATACTTGAAGATATGACTTGAAAGATAACATGGAAGTTGACATGTAAGTATGCATAAAAACATGAGCTTGGGAATTTATCTATTAAGTTAGGTCTACCCTTTGGGAATTTACCTATTAAGTTAGGTCTACCCAAATGCTTGAAAACTTGTAACATGTTTTGGAAACATGATGAACTTGGATAATATAAGTGTGGCCAACTCGAGGTTGGGTTGAGTTTGCAACGTAAAACTACCCGGAACCGACCGGCCTAACTAGTAGTTGCAAACAATAGGACCCAATGTGAGAAGTTGGTCATGTCGCGCTTAAGACCCGAGGTTAGACTAGGTTGTGGTGTAAATCTACCCGGACCCGCCCGGCTTAACTAGTAACCACAACAAGGTCTAATGTGAGAGGTTAAGAGTGCATTAATTAAATTAATGCCACATGATAAGGTTAAGTAAATTTGACTAATGACACTTAACCGATATGACACGAATGGGTAGGTTAAGTGGGACCGGGCTTGATTTCCTTAATGACACTTAACCATGCAAGATGATTAGGGGATGGGGTTAAGTAATTTACACTTAACTAATCCGACTGGGTAATTAGATGAGGTTAAGTAATTAAGACTTAACTAACCTAACTGCGGTAACTAGATGGGGTTAAGATTAGGCTTAACTAATCTAAACATGGTAATCGGATGGGGTTAAGTTAGCCTAGACTTAATTAATCCAACTTGGTAATTTAATGGGGTTAAGTTAAACACTTAACTAATTTAACACGATGATTTGATGAGGTTAAGTGACCTATACTTAACCAATCTAACTCGTTAATTTGATGAGGTTAAGTTAACCTATACTTAACCAATCTAACGTGAAAACATGATAAGGCTAAGTCACGAATCGTTTGAATGCGCTTGACCGATATGACTCAGTAATTAGATAAGGTCAAGTTAATACATATACTGAACCAATCTAAAATGATAATTAGATAAGGTTAAGCCATGAATTGCTTGATATACTTAACCAACTTGACACATGGTTTGTAGGGTTAAGTTTTGGACTTGGATACTTAGCCAATTTTGACGTGGTTTTAGACGGGTTAAGTTGTGAACTTAAGTGACACTTAACCCATTAGATAAACCCTAATTCGGAGGATTAGGTAAATAACCATAGTTAACAAGGATTATGGAAATAAGGCTAAGTGGTAAACCTTAGTTAAAAGAAACTAAGTAATAATTCTTAGCCAAGGAAATTTGGACCACCTCTTAGATAGATGAGTAACCCGATACGGTAGGTCATCGTTTAAGTATACGTGCAGGAGCAGGCTATCTGATTTAGATAAAGGCTCCAGCGAACTGGGTAACGAAGCAGCGGCTTCGGGGAACGTGAGGATATTCTTGGGATCCCTCTGTGAGCTGCCAGGTCATTATACTAAGCTCACGAGAGGTTGAGGTCTGCGGTAGAAGAACCAAGAATATGCCTTGGTTGCTATGCGAGCGACCTAAAGACTGGGGTGGATAGCAGTGAGTCGACGAATACATAAGGTGCCCGAGATAGCAAGTTCGTCGATCATCTACCATCTTAAGTCAAGCGTGTACGTACGGAAAGGCAGGGAACACCCAACAGACCATAATTGCTATCTAATTATGGGTGAGGTAGGCCGTAGGATGTGGGCTGGCCGGAGTGTAGTTCTCATGCAAGATTGTCTCTTGTGTTGCCTTTCACTAGTTGAGGGAGGGGTCTCGTGGGACCATAGCCACGGGTAGAAAAGCAGACCTTAGTATCTGCATCGGCAGATAAATCTAAAGCTCCCGACCGAGTCCTGTATTTCTTATTTTGCCCTGTGACAGGACTCGGATGGCACGATGTGATACATGTGCATACAGTTATAGAAAAACGATTCACGATGAATGCGTGGGAAAAAGGGCGCGGTTGACGGTTAGCGTAATCCCTAGTGGCCTAGGTGGTTTAACCCAAACCGAAATACGAAAGCGTGCAATAGGTAAGCGTAATCCCTAGTGGTGCTAGGTGGCGTAAGTCCTAGTAGTTCAAACGATGATTCATATGGAAGAGCCTAGCTAGAACAAGGGTGACAGTCCAAATGACTTCAAGGATAAAACGTTTACATGAGAAAGCCCGTACGGCCTATGGCAAAGGACTGATCTTATACATGGAAATAAACATATGAGTGGGAAAACCTACATATGCTATATATTAGGTTGACATGGACCATTACATGACATTGGGCAAGGGACATTCATGGTTAACACGTGACGCGGGTTGGGATACTAGTACGAGAGGTGCAGAGCAAATATACATGTTAGAACTAGGAAGAATATACATAATAGATACCGTGGGATGTTAGACGGGGCAGATACCTTGGGATAATGTACTCGATAGAAATCTGACGATGTGATACCTTGACTTATCATAACACCGTAGTTTATCATGATACCTTAGTTTACCTTGCCACAGTAGTTCAACCGGCTACCCTGGTTTAGTTTATCTATGTTGTAGTTATCCTTATGTTTACTTTCAGTTTATGCATGTCATGTTACCTTTACCTGTTTTTATACTGGAAGTAGATAGGACTTACTCAGTCTTTTTGACTGACCCGTTTTGTTTCGCCTCTTTTCTTCCGTTTCCCCCCCCCCCTCCAGGTTACAGGGAGGAAACAATGCTGTTTAGTTCGGACTTCTTCTGCTTGAAGGTCATCATGGATGGCTTGGACTTTTCTTGGCTATGGCTACTTTACTGTTTTATTTGGGGAATAATTTATGAAAAAGTCTTTATGCTTCTTTACTATTGCAAGACAGGTTTTGATGTACTCTCATGTAAAAGGCTTTAGACCTTAATTATTAATGTTTATGAAAGTTCGATTTTACTTCCGCTATTTTATATGTTCTGTCTTGTGATATTTCTGTGCATGTTTACCTTGATAATGCTTCACCAAACCTAGTGCATTCCCTTTGTGAGTGACCCTAGCGGAGGTGGGGTGTTACACAGTCTATACAGTGTCGAGCTCAAACAAGACATGGCATATGTGGACGAGCAAACTCATGTATGGCATGCAATAGTAAAAGCAATTTCAAGTGCAAAGTAACCCAAGAAGTCAATACAGTAAGTGCCAAGGTGGTGCAAGCATACACATTTCATTTCAAAACAGTGAAAACGTAGCATGGTTCAACAGTGTGGTTAATGGCATAGTTACATGGTAAAGCAAATTTTCATGGTGAGGGTGCATGAAAACAAGTAGACAAATCTACAACATGATCAAAACCAAGGAGGCAAGACAAGTATCTCAGGTCAAAGTGAAACATGTATGCCAGCATTACATGTGACATGGATGAGCACAGTTCAGCATGGTATAAGTGCACTAGCAATAAGTAAAGAAACAATGGTGCATACATATACAAGGGACAGTGCAACTTGGGTATGGTGAAACAATGGAGCAACATACATACAACAAAAATGGAGTGTTCACAAGTATTTACACCTCAGCATGCAAGAAGAACAAGGTCCAGGTTCAATGCAAACAGTTCGAGCCAAAGTGTGCAGACTCACACAACAGTCACAAGAAATGGAACAAACAAATGATATGCAGGATTTACATAGCAAAACAATGAAGCAAATCAGTGCGCTTGCTCATGTATACAAACAGGGACATCTACATGAAGGAGACAACATCTACATGTGGACAACTTTTTAATGGACACACGGCAAAACATGTCGAGCCAGTTTAAGATACAAAAGTATTCATGTATTAGCAGCAAAGTCAACAAACAGGGACATTTCAAGTGCACACTTATATAATCAGGGTTCTTGTTTTGGACGAGAATGTTTTGGCAAGATTTTAATGTGTCCAGAATGCAGTGATCAAATTAAGGCAGAAATCACGCAAGTATTTCTTCATAATTAATCAGGCAAGAAACCAGTTTTCAAATGGAAAATTATTTCCAGTTTTTCAGCAATTATTTTTGGCAATAGTTTTAAAAGGGACAAAGAATTTATTTCCTGATCCTCGGCCAATTTACTCAAAGCCGAAGTTATTCAATCAAGCAAATTAGAGTGCTTGTATATGGCAACAAGAATCACACAATTTTGGCAAGAATCCATTTCGGTTCAAATCCTTCCAGAAATGCACAAGGAAATTCAGAGAATGGTACACAAGTTTAAAAGCATTCTTGTTAAAATTAGTTTCATGAACTCCATTATGATTGCCTTAAGATATCGAATTTTTCAAGGGGTCTATGATGTTTAAATCAAGCAAGAAATATGGGAAATCAATTCACTCTTTCCAAGTATTCAATCACAAAATTCACGGTTTTTTAATCAAGGCATCAAATTCTTTTTCAGCCGAATTTATCAACAAAATAAATAAGAGGAAACCAACGCAAATCAGACGAAGTCATCACGTGAAATCAGAGTGTCGATTTAGGCTTTCTAAATCCTATAAGTTCACATCCTATTCATCATCGGCATGCATCGAAACCCACAAAATCAATTCAAGCATTTCAAAGCAAGAAATTTTAGAAAACTCACAGTTTCGATCGATCCAGAGAGCAATCCCAAATTGGACGAGCAAAGCAATCGAAGAATCAAGCATCCATTGATTTGAAGGAAACATCAGAAGCCATCGAAGAACCAATGTCCATCAGAGTGAATTGAAGACGTGATTTGGGACAGAAGAAAACCCTAGAATCGCCAGAGAAGAACAAGGCCGACATTTCTTTTAAAAGACATTGCAAATGAAAGTGGTCGGCCAATGTCTAATTAAAAGGGCTTAAGTTTTTATTTTATAATACTAGGGTTTTAATTCTAGGGTTTTGGTTTAGCTTGTTAATTTTAATTTGTATTGGTTTTAATTCTGTTTTCTTTGTAAACCATTCAAATAGTTTCTAGGTCTGTAATATCTAGGAAACCAGTTAGGGTGTTAACTGGCAGTTTACTAGAGTCTGTAAAAACTAGGGTTACAGGATTACGGGTTTGTATTCTGGGGAAATTTGATTTAGGGGATTAGATCAGTCTAGGGTTTTGAGCGTAGGGTTAGTACAGGAGCAGGGAGTGCGAGTTTACATAGTCTTGTAAGCGGGATCTCTTCTATCACCTAGTAGAAACCTTAGGAATGCAGCAGTAGGCAGGGTTTTGCCGAAGCTGGGTATCTCTGTGTGTTATTTTCTTTCTGCTTTTTATTTCTGTTGTATTCTATTATCTGGTTATTATTTAATATCCTGTCAGATTTTTAACTCGGTGAAAAACTGTGATAAACCCTATTCACCCCCTCTCTAGGGTTAATCTAGATCCAACAAGTGGTATCAGAGCAGGTAATTTTAACGCTAGAGTCATGGGTCATCCTAGTTGTTAGTCTTCTGAGAGTCAGTCCAATGATATTCCAATTATTTTCAATGGAACAGATTTTTTAATATGGAAATCAAAATTCGAATTATATATAAAATCTGTTAATTTTGAATATTGGAATATTATTGAAAATTTGGGAGATATGTTAGATAAGAAGAATAAGGTTTTGAATGCTCGTGTTATGCATATTATTTATTCCTATCTTGATAATGATCAATTAAAATTTATCTCTCATTGTTTAACTACGCAGGATATCTAGAGAACTCTCAACGCACTGTATGGAAAATCTGACGACTGCTCAAAACCCCAGAATGGAAACTCAGATACAAATCTATGCTTAACAGGTCATATAGATGATATTTCGGATAAATCAGATGATGGAGATTCAATAGATGAAGAGACAGGAAATTTCTCTTATGAAGATTTAGTTTATATGTGCGTTGATTTAGCTTAATCTGTTGATAAACTTCAACTGAAAATTAAAACTTTGAAATCTGAAAATTCTGAGTTGCGATGCAAAAGTAATGATTTGGAATTGAAATTTGAAAGTAGAAAATTTTCTAATTCTATCTGCAAAAATTGTTTGAATTTAGAAAATAACCTTGCTCATCTTAATGAAAATCTTGAAAACCAAATTTTGATTTTGAAAAACAATAAGGATGAGCTAACTCATAGAAACAATTTTTTGCAAAAGGAATTAGATAATTTCAAGACATATGAAAATTCCAATTTTGAAATTTTTGAAAATGATAAGTTGTTGAAAACTGAATCTGCTTTGAAAGAGCTTGAAAATGAAATTGAAAGATTCAAATTTTTGAAAAACAACAATTTGAAAAGCAATTCAGTTTGAATCAGAGATTCTTGAATCCAATACCAAAATCAAGTTGCTTGAAAACGAAAATTCGTTTTTGAAACAAAATGATATTGAAAGGAGAAAGATCAGCATTAATCATTGTTCAAATCAGATAAAAGAAAATTTTGATCATAGATCCAAAATTCAACGATTAGAATCAACTTGGGATAAATTTTCTAATGGGAAAAAATCGTTGAATATGCAGTTACAAAACCAATTTTCAGTTGGACATAAACGTGGTCTTGGTTTTGGGAAAACAAATGTTTTTGAAAATTTGAATTCGTGTGATTTTAAAAATTCCTCAAACTGCTTTGGAAAGGTTTGTTCTGAAAATTCCAAAAGATTTTTAAATCACAATCGAGATAAGAATCTGTTTTATAACAATCCGTTTAAACAATCTTGGATTCCAAAAGGAAATAAAAGTTTTTTAACTAAGTTCAAACAGATTTGGGTTCCAAAGGGTACAAAGGTAAATTTGGAAGGATTGTTATAAAAATAGATTTGGGTACCAAAAGATGTGAACACAACAGTGAGTGGTTTTACAAATTTTGTTAGACCACTCGATATCTTAAATTGTTAGGTACCGGAGGAGGCTGAGGAACTGCATTACTAAAGAAAAACTGGATTCAAACCGCTTCATGTCACTAAATCATTCGCAGTTCCTTAAGCCACATCTGTTGAGTTAGAGATTCTGATTTACATTGGATTCTGGTATGATCTCTAAACTCACCTTTGTAAATATTCTCTGTTTCTATTTTCTTTGTTTATTTCTCCTTCTGTCCCTTCTGTTTATTCTCTTTGTCTGTTTGATTTGTCATTGTAATTTTTCTTGTGCTTTCTTAAACTTCCAATTGTAGAATTCATATTTTCTGGAAGTTCACTTCATTTGTATGAAACTCTAATGTTTTATTTATTTCCAGATCTTAAATTTAAACTTGTAAATATCTGCAATTGTTTTGAAGTTTATTTTCTAATCTCTGAATTCATAACAGTGTTGATGTATTCTTGTCGTATCTTGAACACTGTTGATTTGAATTCTATATTTTTTGAAGATCTGAAACTTTAATGGAATTTCACACACCTCTGTTGTTTTGAGTCTCTTCGAATTCATTTTGGAAAGACTTGAAATTTATACTCATTACAGCACTACGTTATTTATCAGTTGTGATAATTTCAGAAATTTTCAGATTGGCTTGAATATTTTAAATTGTCTTGAATCTTTGATACATCTTGAAATTCATCTTTATTCATGATGAAATTAGTTTTGTTTGAAATCATCGGAAATCCTAGATATTTCGAATATCACACACCACTCAAAATTGAAATTATCAATCTTGTGTGAATAATTCATTATATCTCAAACTTGACATTGATTCAAGTGATTTCAAATAAATTATTTTTAATTTCTTTTTGGATCATGAATACCTCTCAAACTTGATGTAAATGATCTGAATTTTTTCTTTGGGCTTGTCAGAAATAATTTGGAAAAATTCTTTGTAAAATTTGGTTCTTGAAATTTATTGGTATTTCATGGTTATTTGATTTGAATATCTGTTTGTTTAAAATCATTTGAAATTATTGGTTTATTGAATCTCACACATATCTTGAATCAAAAATTAATAATCTGGTGTGATCGATTCATTGAATCCTGATATCTTCATATTCCATCAAATGATTTAAAATAAACGGTATTTTTTATCTTGGATCATGAATCATTATATGTGACCGTCATCCTGACAAGTTTGCTTTGAAACTGTTTGTGTTGTCCTGATATTCAATTGAAAATATTTTGGAAATTGCTTGTTTATGATCTGTTTGCTGCTGTGATATTGTTTTTCAAATAACTTCTTGTTCTTGTCTACAGCTCTGATAAATATGCCAAATTTGTTAAAAAAAAATTGGTTGGGCTTTGTGATTAATATCTGTTAATAAGGACACCAATTGGTATCAGATTAGGAAGTGTTGAATTTTTTATTGATCTTATTCTCATTCTGTATATATATATAGTCTTGTATATATATCTCTAAATTCCTCTTGTAATTGATTTTCAATTTTAAAATTATTTATTTTTTATTCATTCAGAAATTGAAATCAATATCCAAATTGAACTGTATTTACAATTCATCAAAATTATTATTAGATTTTGAAATTGTGATGAATTGTGACTGCAGTATATTTCACAACAAGAGGAGATTTCTATTTAGATTTTTCATGATGGTTGAACATTTATTATAATATCTTTGAATTGGCGATTATTTCACGACCATCTCCTTTATCTATCATCATTCTGCCATCCATGATAATTTTATATTAATGTGGAGAGTTTAATATTTTTTTTAATTTTTTTTTTGGATAAACAGTGAAATATTTGTGATAGAAATAGGACTATGTTATTATTCAGAATTAGTGATAATTGAAAATTTTCAATGATCCCGGTACAGTCGAGCATATTTCATAATATAATTAATTTAGAAATTTATTTCATAGTCCATTTCTGTATCTACCCCGTAGTCTATCATCCATATATTGGTTTTATATACCGAGGAGTTTTTTTCCCTTTAAATGCTGAAAACGATAAATATATAATTAATACATAAGTGTGTCTCTAACCTCATTTAAAAATCCAAGCTCTGGTCATGCATGGTTATGAGACAACTTATAATTTAAGATGCGACTGACCTCATTTAAAAATCCAAGCTCTGGTTATGTGTGGTCAGTGTGCTCTTAAATAAAATAAAAAGAAAAAGGAAATATTGGGTATAAATTGAAATTAATCTGAAATTCTCCTTGGTGTATAAAAACCAGCCTATCAATCCATCTTTCTAATCTGTGAAATTTGTTACTTTATGACGTATTATGATTTGTTGATTGATAACTATTGAGATTTGAGATTATTCGATTTTGTCACTTAAATTGAATTAATAATTATAGTCCAAATCCATCACTGTTTTTTCAGCTTTATTTTTTATAAAAATTTCTTTGGAAAATAATTGGAATTCATATTTTTTAAAATCTCTCCATTATTATAAATTTCATCGTAAATCCGTCATTCTCTACAATGTGAAATATGTCACTAGTTCTCAGTTTATTATGATTTTTGTTTGACTGATTGAGATTTATGATGATTGTTCTTCCTCTTAAGAAGAAATTATATTTTTTAGTCATTTTTCATCTATATTTTAAAATTTTGAATCCTTTTGATGATAACAAAAGGGGGAGAATGGATTGGGATTTTGATTTATGAGTGAATATATTATAAATATTTAATTTCGAAAATTCATTCAACTTTCATTCATTTCACTCGTGCACAATTATATGGGGAGTTTCTTTTGTAGGGGGGCTTTCAAATAGGAGGAGTTCAGCTCTTCACTCTCAAACACATTTATTGGATTCAAAATCTTAATATTTGTTTGTCAACGTCAAAAGGGGGAGATTGTTGTATATAACAGTGTTGTATACACAATTATATGATTTTTGTTTGATGATAACAACCAAATATATTTTATTATTAAATGTGTTTGTAACTGTACTGGTATACTGAAACACCCCACCTCTGTTAAGGTCACTCACAAAGGGAATGCCTTAACTTTGATGGAGCGCTTTAGTAGACAGAACCGAAACTTACAAGACAGATAAAACAGTACTTGGAAAATTTATAACTTTATTACAATAGAAAACCGAAGTAAGCTTGGTTACATCCTTTCAAATCACAATATCAGAATTCAAGTACAAAATATCAGTCTTGTACAAAAGCCTTCAGAATGCATAGTTTAAAATCATAATCCCCACAGAAGAAGACAAGCCATACTTAAAGCACTTCAAGCGGAAGAAATCTGGATCAAGCTAGAGTACTCCCTTCTACAAAACCTGGGGGGAAACAGAAGAAAGGGGGCGAAAACAACAAGGGTCAGACAAAAAGTCTGGTAAGTCCAGTGATTTTCAGTTATGAACAGATAATAATAACATGATAATAAAACTGGATGAGAGATAACAGTAACAGGTGTAGCGGACATAACAGAAGAACAGAATGATGTAAGCTATTGCTTTACACTTCTCTGCACTAATACTAGTATAACAGAATTAAGTGTCACCCTAATGTCTAAACTGAAACAGAAATGGGTACAAAATAATTTCCACAGAAGAGAATGCTAGTAATGGGCCTTTACCACCCCAACAGAAACGGACAGAAACAGAATGCTAATAATGGGCCTTTACCACCCCTGTAACAACCCGCATTCTACGCATCGAAGGATCGTAGAATATTTATTTCTTTCTCATTTGAAGTCGTATGGTCATATAACTTTGGGAAACAACTATTAGAGTCATTTCCCATGTTCATGATTTTTGCCGATTTTTAAATGACCGTTTTACCCTAGTTGGTACTGTTTTGGCCATAACTTTTGACTGAAAAGGAGTTTTGACTTGAAACCACTTCCATTGGATTCGAATGATGGTTTCTCTTTCCGTAGAGTGGTTACATTAGCCAAACGGACTTACCGTTTGGGAGATATGGCTGAAACAATGTTTAGAAGGTGAAAAACAGCTAATTGGGCTTAACCGGGTGATTAGCAACTAAGCCCAATGGAGGATTTCGGGATTTGGGGTATTTAAGGGCTGATAGGGTTAGGATTTCGGTTTTAGACTCATTTTTCCAGCCGCCACTTACCTCCTTCAAGCTCTAGCAATGGCCTCCACCTTCTAATTTCATCCCAAATCGTCTCTAATCACTTTCTAATCGAAGATTAAGCAAAACTACATCAAATCAAGGGAGGGTAGCACAAAATCAGAGAGAGAGCTGCTGGAACACGTAGGGATTGGATCCAAATCAGAGATTATTTCAGATCTAAAGTTTGTTTGTGGCTAAGGTGAGTGATTTGCATTGTTTTTCACTAATTACGGCTAATTATGGTAATTAGCGAAGATTAGCGAAATTATGGCTCAGAAAAATCTAGAAAAATTCCTAAAATTCTAAAACATCATTTTATGCCTCTGATATGAATTTGGGTTAATTTCGGCTAATTTTGCAAATCCCGGAATTTGGGGGATTAAGGGGTGATTAGTGGAAATTAGCGAATTTATGCATGTTAAAAATCTGGAAAAATATTCATAAATTCTGAAATATTGTTTTAGACCTCTGATGTGAATTTGGGATAAATTTGGTTAAGTTTTGCTAATCATATCATAAGTTTCACCCAAACATGCTTAAGGGAAAATATGGGGTTTTGGCTATTTTTGATCCATTTTAACCTATCATATTGTTGTTTTGGTGTTTGTGGTTGATTATACATGTTGCTATGACTGTATGTTATGCTTTGTGATTGATTAGAATAGTTGGAATGGTCAAAAACGTCGTCGAATGGCGTAAAATGTTTGCTGGAAAAGTTACAGAAAAACAGTGCAGGCTTTCGGATCGGATCGGGTGGATGGGCTCGGACCGGAGCGGACTGAGCAAAGTATCACCGAACCGAACCGAAGCTTGACACAGGAGAGAGTGGCAAAAAGTAAGGCCACCATTATATGAACCAGATCGGATCGGCTATAGAGACCACAACCTGATGGTGGAAGGAGCTCGAACCCGAACCGCGCCACGTACTGGAGCACCCAATCCGCTTGAACGATCCGAACCGTGGAGCATGGAGCACGATCCGAAGATGGTCCACGACTCCGCCAGCAGCTCCGACCCGAACCCATGGATGGAGATGGACTTGGAGACCCCAACCCGACCCGTTGAGGTGTTGATGATCTGATCTGCCACCAGGTGGATACCACGAGTTGGAGCATGGAGCACGACCCGATCCGGTGCATCATGGAGGGACTTGAGGAACTCGATCCGATCCGAGGTGATGAAGCAATCCAAACCGAACTGATGGCAAGGAGGAATCCGAACCGATCCAGTATTGACCAAGAACCCGAGATGCAAAGGTAGTCCAAATGGAAGTTAGAGCTCAGGATCCAGATAGGAACCAATGAGTTCACTTCGTGATTGGGCTTTGCTGCGGGACGTGTGCAAAGGGGTTGTTGGTATTCATAACTTTGGTTCACCACTGAGAGATGGATGGTGGGCTTGTAGTGATAGTTACACGGGATTGGATTCCGTCATGACCCAAAGTATTAGGTGACCAAAGTAGTGGATATCGTATGCTTTATGCACTGAGTGAGGGATGTGAGGATGATTGCTATGCTTGATTGTTTGACATCACTATGACATGCACACCCCCACCCCCGTATCTCTTACACAGTATGTTAGTGGCACCTTAGAGTATCGTACAGTATGTAGTGCTAACTCTTTGGTTGCAGGTCCAAGTTCAGGTATGATTGGATTATACCTGTTATTGTTCTGTTTTGTTGCTTATCGCTCATACCAGGCTTTATGTCTGACCCAGAGTTTTATGTCTCCTCTTATTACTCTGGGTGCTCACACGAGCAGACTAGAGACAGGTTATGGTTAGCTGGTGATGCGCGAGTAGCTGATTCGGAGGCGAGCAGGAGGCTTCCACGTATGATATATAGATATTCTCCCTGTGTCGTTGGTGGTCGCTACTTGGGCATTAGTAGTGTACCTCCTTTATCTTGCTTTTGCTTTGAGACAGTTTGAAAAGTTGTAATAATGTTTAACTTTGGATCATAAGCTGTACTTATATTTTCCGCTGCTATGTTAGTTGTTTCAGCTTATGCACTGTCTCACCTGTTTTATGTCAAGTATGTTATTATTATATTTTATTCTATGCGCTGTGAGACATTCTACAGGTTCTTTGTTCGTTCACCCTCTTCTTTCTTTTCTCCTGACGACCGTCCCGTGCTAACTGGACATGTGTACAGCGCACTTTTGGAGTATATGTCGGTTGGTGCGGGGCGGGCCATCACATTTGGTATCAGAGCTCTAGGTTGCGTAGTTAACCTAGGGAAAGACACTAGGGAGAGATAGTACGTTTACGAGAGCGCGTATTTGTGATTACTTTGGTTTTTAAAAGCTATATATATACTATTGGTAGTATAAGAATGAAGTCGTACTGCACTAGCACCACTATGGGATCGTTAATCGTTTCCCCTTTTACAGATTAACGATGAGCCGATATTCTAGAGGTGCTGGTAGAGGGACCAACCATGGGAATGCTCCTGACATGAGGACAATGTTCACTAACTTCATGAGAGACATGCTTAGAGATGTTCAGGGAGCAGTTCCCAATCCCGGAAATGGTGGTGGTCTAGTAGTGCAGGCGCCTAGGGTCGATTTCGCCAAGTTGTGCAAGGATTACACTAACTTTGGTGGGAAGCCATTCCACGGAACGGAGTCGGCAACAGATGTTCAGGATTGGTTGGATAACTGTGATCGTATCTTCGACGACTTGGGTCTTGAGGATGCGATGAAGAGAAGGCTAGCGTCTCGTCAGCTGCAAGGGCGAGCGATGAATTGGTGGAATGCCATTAAAACAGCTACTCCAGAAGATCAAGTTACTTTGAATTAGTTTAAGACTCGCTTTTGTGATAAGTTTATTCCAGTTGCTCATAAATCAGAACTGAATTCGACACTTTATCGAAATATGGAGGGTCCCTTATCGATACAGTCGAAAAGAAGAACGAGAAGTTCATAACTGGCTTGGATGGGTACTTGGGGGAAAGACTTATAAACCATATCGATGAGATGTTCGAGTCTATTGTAGGAAAGGCATTAAGGTCAGAGAGCCTTTTCCCTAAGTCGGAGGTCGAAGTTGCTACGGCATCTGCAGAGGAGCCAAAGCCGCAAGCAGGCGGTGAAGGCAAGAAGAATTCTCAGAACAAGAGGAAGCAGAACCCGACCAAGGATGGTTAGGGTAAGAAAAATAAGAAAGATGGTTAATGCTTTAGTTGTGGCAAGAAGGGCCATTACGCCAGAGATTGTCGAGAAAAGCCTGGGGAAAGGAAGTGCTTTAACTGCGGCTAGGCGGGACATCACAAGGATGATTGCCCACAACCTCCTAGGGAGAAAAAGATTGTGAAAGTGTATGCTATCAACGTTGTTCCTTCTTCGTCGAATGCCCCAACTGCGGCGCAGAAGGAAAAAGGTGTCGTTATTCGAGGTATGCTTTCTATTTAAGATGTTTTGATCGGGTTTTGTTTGACAAACCTGAGTTAGTCGATAGACCTTTAGTAGTGACGAACCCGATTGGTGGTTCTACTAGTTTTGACATGATTTGTTGTAATGTGGTCTTATCGAGTCATGGGTGTATGTTTCCTTGTGTTTGCTTTGTTTAGGCTTTACTGGGTTTAGCATTATTTTGGGGAGTCGATCTACTCCAAAGGAATAGGGTGGTATTAGGTACCTACCTAGTGATGGCGATTGTAACTGGAGTTAAGAAAGCTGAAAGGTTATCGTTGTAATAAGTTCTAATTGTCTCTGGGAGGCAAATGAGTACTCCAGTGCTAGATTGTTTTGCTAGTATCACCTCATGTGGATTGTCTGAACTCGGAGGAGATGTTCCTTGGGTGCTTGTCTGATATTGGTTTAGGCCTTTGGGGCTTGTGCTTGGGGAATGTCGATTTCGACTAAGATGGTTTGCGTGAGGGGTAAATAGTTGCTGTGATTTTTCATTGGATGATATCTTGGTTTACTCGAGGAGTGATGGGCAGACGGAACATGATGAGACTGTTCAATGGTATAGACTGCCCAGAGTTAGACTCGATAGGGTTATGAGATTGCTCGAGTAGGACTCGAGAAAGATGCAAAGTAATGGATTGTTTAGGACCCTATGTTGATGTTCTCTATTGGATAGTAGAACTTTGAAGGAATAGGATGTGTTCGTTGATCATGGAAGATACAACGAAGATTAGGGCGATTCAAGTTGGACTTGAACTCGTAAAAGAAAATGGGTGTTCGTTGATCTTGGAGATGCAACGAATAGGGAGACGACTCACGTTGGACTAGAGTTTGTCACTAATGGATACTCAAGACTGGGTCTGAGTTATAGATTGACTCGAGTTGGACTCGAGAAGGCTGCAAGGAATTGGATTCAGCTCGAGTTGGACTAGAGAGGGCAGCAAGATAATGGATAGACTTGGGTTGGACTCAAGTATTTTAGGAGGACTAAAAGCAGGGGTATCTGGGGACGCCCGTTACCTTGGATCCGTTGGACGTGATCTAGTTATCCTTGGAGGATAAACGTACGTTGGACGTACGGTAGTCCGATTGGAGGCTGAGCTTCCATTAGTTTAATTATCCTTGGAGGATAAACGTACGTTGGACGTACGGTAGTCCGATTGGAGGCTGGGCTTCCATTAGTTTAATTATCCTTGGAGGATAAACGTACGTTGGACGTACGGTAGTCCGATTGGAGGCTGGGCTTCCATTAGTTTAATTATCCTTAGAGGATAAACGTATGTTGGACGTACGGTAGTCCGTAGGGAGGCGGGGCTTCCATTGGCCTGGGATTGGTTGGACCAGTCAAGTAGGCATCGGTGTATGTATGGAGGCTAGGCTTCCATTAGTTATTGATGTTGGTTGGACCAGACATACTAGAATCGACATATTGGGATTGGTTAGACCAGTCATGTAGGTGTCGGTGTGTTTATGAATTTAGGAGGTGATAGGTAGGACTTGTTTGATGGATGTTATGGTTGCTATGTTGTTCCTATTTTTCTTCCTTTGAGTAGACTATCACCTGTAGGGTTCCAGCGATGGGGAACAAAGTGATTGTAGTAGAAGTATGAGCCAGTGCAGTAGAGTCGTCATGACTCGAGGGGCAAAGTGGACATAGTAAATAATTAGTAAGGCTATGAGCCAGTGCAGTGGAGTCGCCATGACTCCATGGGGCAGAGTGATCATAGTAAATGATTTGGGTGCGGTAATAGTTGCATTGAGTAGGAAACATGCCAGTTTAGGGGTTTTGTTTCTAGGATGGAAGCAACTAGAGTATATCACATGATATGATTTCAGGCCCAAGAGTGAATTGGATTCAGAAACACTAGTAAGCTTGACGATTAGATCGATTTTGATTGAGTGGATTGGTTCCAGTTAGAAGGACGATCCTAATCTATTGGAAACCATCTCTAGGGTAGAGATGGGTATCGATGGAAAGAGAATGATCAAATAAGGCTTTGATCGAGAAGGGTGGCTTCGAAAGAATAAGGGACTAGTTGTACCCAACGTAGATGAACTGAGAGGTGAAGTGCTTAGAGCATATCATCACTCGAAATTGACTATACATCCCAGTGGTAACAAGATGTATTGAGACATAGAGCAGATCTACTACTGGGAAGGGATAAAGATAGGCAGAAGGCTTATCTCGGTAAGAAACGAAGAGATTTGGAATTCTTCGTTGACGACTTGGTGTTCGTCGAGATCTCTCCATAGTGAATGTGATTCGGATTGGTTGGAGAGGTAGGTTAGCACCAAGATTTGTTAGCCCATTCCCAGTCCTCGAGCAAGTTGGGAATTTGGCGTATGAAGTAGAGCTACCTGACAAGATGGCGGGAGTTCACAACGTATTTCATGTTTCCCAGTTAAGGAAGTTGTGCAAGACCCTAATGTGGCTATTTCACCAGATCAGTTGGATGATAGCGAGGTTGAACCCGAGGCGGTTGAGAATCGCAAGTCTATGCGTATCGTTGGGAACGATACGAAGCAGCTTCGAAGGAAGGCGGTGAAACTAGTCAAAGTCCAGTGGGGTGAGAATGAAAAAGACTGTACTTGGGAAACAGAGGAGGATATAAGGAAGAAGTATCTAGAACTCTTTGCCTAGTAAGGTTTTGGTAATGATAGTTTCTTCCCTTGTTAGTAAACCGCATGCTAGGATAGACTTGTTTTGCATGTTGATTGTTGTTTTATGGTTGATGGGCATGCGAGACCCTTTGTGTGTTCTGGTTAGGGAATTTCGGGGGCGAAATTTCTTAAGGGGGGAGAATGTAACAACCCGCATTCTACGAATCGAAGGATCGTAGAATATTTATTTCTTTCTCATATGAAGTCGTATGGTCATGTAACTTTGGGAAACAACCATTAGAGTCATTTCCCATGTTAATGATTTTTGTCGATTTTTAAATGACCGTTTTACCCCTAGTTAGTACTGTTTTGGCCATAACTTTTGACTGGAAAGGAGTTTTGACCTGAAACCACTTCCATTGGATTCGAATGATGGTTTCTCTTTCCGTAGAGTGGTTACATTAGTCAAACGGACTTACCGTTTGGGAGATATGGCTGAAACAAGGTTTAGAAGGTGAAAAACAGCTAATTGGGCTTAACCGGGTGATTAGCAACTAGGCCCAATGGAGGATTTCGGGATTTGGGGTATTTAAGGGCTGATAGGGTTATTTAGACTCATTTTTCCAGCCGCCACTTACCTCCTTCAAGCTCTAGCAATGGCCTCCACCTTCTAATTTCATCCCAAATCGTCTCTAATCACTTTCTAATCGAAGATTAAGCAAAACTACATCAAATCAAGGGAGGGTAGCACCAAATCAGAGAGAGAGCTGCTGGAACACGTAGGGATTGGATCCAAATCAGAGATTATTTCAGATCTAAAGTTTGTTTGTGGCTAAGGTGAGTGATTTGCATTGTTTTTCACTAATTACGGCTAATTATGGTAATTAGCGAAGATTAGCGAAATTATGGCTCAGAAAAATCTAGAAAAATTCCTAAAATTCTAAAACAACATTTTATGCCTCTGATATGAATTTGGGTTAATTTCGGCTAATTTTGCAAATCCCGGAATTTGGGGGATTAAGGGGTGATTAGTGGAAATTAGCGAATTTATGCATGTTAAAAATCTGGAAAAATATTCATAAATTCTGAAATATTGTTTTAGACCTCTGATGTGAATTTGGGATAAATTTGGTTAAGTTTTGCTAATCATATCATAAGTTTCACCCAAACATGCTTAAGGGAAAATATGGGGTTTTGGCTATGTTTGATCCATTTTAACCTATCATATTGTTGTTTTGGTGTTTGTGGTTGATTATACATGTTGTTATGACTGTATGTTATGCTTTGTGATTGATTAGAATAGTTGGAATGGTCAAAAACGTCGTCGAATGGCGTAAAATGTTTGCTGGAAAAGTTACAGAAAAACAGTGCAGGCTTTCGGATCGGATCGGGTGGATGGGCTCGGACCGGAGCGGACTGAGCAAAGTATCACCGAACAAAGCCGAAGCTTCACACAGGAGAGAGTGGCAAAAAGGAAGGCCACCATTATATGAACCAGGTCGGATCAGCTATAGAGACCACGACCTGATGGTGGAAGGAGCTCGAACCCGAACCGCGCCACGTACTGGAGCACCCGATCCGCTTGCACGATCCGAACCATGGAGCATGGAGCACGATCCGAAGATGGTCCACGACTCCACCAGCAGCTCCGACCCGAACCCATGGATGGAGATGGACTTGGAGACCCCGACCCGACCCGCTGAGGTGTTGATGATCCGATCTGCCACAAGGTGGATACCACGAGTTGGAGCATGGAGCACGACCCGACCCGATCCGGTGCATCATGGAGGGACTTGAGGAACTTGATCCGATCCGAGGTGATGAAGCAATCCAAACCGAACCGATGGCAAGGAGGAATCCGAACCGATCCAGTATTGACCATAAACCCGAGATGCAAAGGTAGTCCAAATGGAAGTTAGAGCTCAGGATCCAGATGGGAACCAATGAGTTCACTTCGTGATTGGGCTTTGCTGCGGGACGTGTGCAAAGGGGTTGTTGGTATTCATAACTTTGGTTCACCACTGAGAGATGGATGGTGGGCTTGTAGTGATAGTTACACGGGATTGGATTCCGTCATGGCCCAAAGTATTAGGTGACCAAAGTAGTGGATATCGTATGCTTTATGCACTGAGTGAGGGATGTGAGGATGATTGCTATGCTTGATTGTTTGACGTCACTATGACATGCACACCCCCACCCCCGTATCTCTTACACAGTATGTTAGTGGCACCTTAGAGTATTGTACAGTATGTAGTGCTAACTCTTTGGTTGCAGGTCCAGGTTCAGGTATGATTGGATTATACCTGTTATTGTTCTGTTTTGTTGCTTATCTCTCATACCAGGCTTTATGTCTGACCCAGAGTTTTATGTCTCCTCTTATTACTCTGGGTGCTCACACGAGCAGACTAGAGACAGGTTATGGTTAGCTGGTGATGCGCGAGTAGCTGATTCAGAGGCGAGCAGGAGGCTTCCACGTATGATATATAGATATTCTCCCTGTGTCGTTGGTGGTCGCTACTTGGGCATTAGTAGTGTACCTCCTTTATCTTGCTTTTGCTTTGAGACAGTTTGAAAAGTTGTAATAATGTTTAACTTTGGATCATAAGCTGTACTTATATTTTCCGCTGCTATGTTAGTTGTTTCAGCTTATGCACTGTCTCACTTGTTTTATGTCAAGTATGTTATTATTATATTTTATTCTATGCGCTGTGAGACATTCTACAGGTTCTTTGTTCGTTCACCCTCTTCTTTCTTTTCTCCTGACGACCGTCCCGTGCTAACTGGACATGTGTACAGCGCACTTTTGGAGTATATGTCGGTTGGTGCGGGGCGGGCCATCACAACCCCAGCAGAAAGTACAGAAACAGAAACAGATTAATCCCTATGTAAACAGAATGTAGAATTAGGTGTACACTAGTAAATGGGCCTTTACCACCCGAATAGACGGTACCACACAGAAACAGACAGGTGTCACCACCCAACAGAAACAGACGGTACCAACAGAAACAGACAGAACTAAGTGTACCCTAAAACCCTACCCCAAGCGATCGGCTCCCTAATACATAAATACCCTGTGCCAGCCCCATAAAAGGGTGTATCACTCCCCTAAGTGGCAACCTTTAAATGACACAGACCTATTTACAGATGTCACGGCGTCTTACATCCTCAGAGGCAGACCGGGATCCATGCACGCACATGACCCGGTTGGAACGCGCCATCAACACCCCTCGCCATTATCAGAATGAACCGCTTATAATTAGTTCAGTAAGTGTGCCCGGACCCTACCTACTGTTGGGTCAAAGTTTTGATACCAGAAAGGGTTACTGACTAATATGGGTCCCAAACAACAGATGACACAAGTAATTCCCCTCCTAACCTTGTGTCCCCAGACTAACAGATTTCAGATTAACTTGTTTACAAGTTCAGACATGCAGAATTCAGATCAACTAGTTCACAGATCAGACAAGTTTTCAGACTAATGGATCAGATATACGGATCTAACAGATTTACAGATTTGTCTAACTTTGTAGTTGGGCCTACAGATTCACAGAACAGATTTATTAAATTCATCAGTCTAGTTGGTTTAACCCTATCCACCCAACACGTTTTAGACATCATACTTATCTCAGATTTTCATTAATTAAATATTAACGCCCAGACCTCTCACGTTAGACTGACAGTTTGCGGCTACTGGTTAGGCCGGTTGGTTCCGGGCAGGTTTCTGCCACAAACTGAGTCTAACCTCGGGTTTCAAGCATGTTATGACTAACTTCTCACATTAGAACCTATTGTTTGTGGCCACTGGATGTGTCGGGCGGTTCCGGGCAGGATTACGCCGCAAACTCATTATAACCTCGAGTTAGCCATGTTTATCTTTGCGGCCAATTAATTAATAATTTACCATTTATGCCCACGCCTAATATACATGTCAATTATTCATAACTATAGCCAATTCAGATTATGTCAATAACAGACTAAATATATCAACTCAACAGATATAGCAGATAACAGATTTCGCAGATTAGGCGACTTAACGGATTTAGCAGATTAAGCAATTTAGCAGATTTAGCATATAACAGATTAGGCATTTTCAGCAAACTTAGCAGATGACAGATTTGGCAGATGAACAGATCTAGCAGATTAGGCAATATAACAGAACTAGCAGATTAGGCAATATAACAGAACTTAGCAGATTAGGCAATATAACAGAATTAGCAGATTAGGAAATATAACAGATTTAATCATTCCTTAAAGTTTCATAAACATATCTTGCCTAATTATAAATTTGGCCTAAGTTTGTATGCCTAAATAGTTGTCATGGTTCACAATATGATCATATACCCCACGTTTGCATCGAATTTACATGGCACAGATTATGGTCATAATTTACCATGTAACACATGTCCCAAATTTAGTTAAACTTGCCTAGTACAAAGGATTCACATATAAATTATACCAAATATAGCCATTGATTTCAATGCATGTCATATATTCAAAAATCTCCCACTTAGGTGTTGTTCACATTTAATAGCTATCAAATCTTAATATAGACCTTCACACCTAAGTCATATTCTCTTTTTTATCTCAAGTCATGAATTGTTATATAAACAATATGCACAACAATCTAGAACTTTAAATTACAACAGATCTTAATTCAAATTATGCGTTATGTCCAGTGTCTCAAGTCACATGTTAACATACAATGGTTCCTCTTCTTCCAATTCACAGAATATGCATAGATCTAAATCTAGTTTACAACCTATGTCCTTTTTCTTAAATCAGTCACAGATTAGCCATGTCCAATTATGCCATCGTTCATTATTTGTCCCAAAGTTTAGCGTTTGTGCATTAATCTCTTACGAGATTTGGCGCAGGCTCGGGGTAGCCTGGCTATAGAACAGAAAGAAGAAAGAGATACAGAATAAAATAGATCAGAACAGAATATACACAATCTCAAATTCAGATTTACAATCATGTCACAATTATAATTAAAGTTTATATCGGAAAATAACTGTACTTGCCTTTCGTGGTTTAAGAAGGGAAATAAACTGGTGTTGATGCAGAAAGGCTGAATTACTCTTCTTTAATAGTTGTTGTAGCTCTAAATTTTGATTTGAGATTTGATTTAACTTTTAATTCTATTCAGGTTGGAAGAAGGTGCATCAGTCCAAGTTTTGATTCCAGCAGAGTAACGGCGCCATTATTTTATTTAATTAGAACAGAGGCAGAGTATAGGCAGAATGGAATGGTGTAGAGAGAATGAGGCTAGAGGGCTGTTTATATAGGATTAGGCGGACGAACCTAGGCCGAAAACGTGACCAAATACATCAGATCGAACCAGGTTCAAAACTGGGTTTCGAGAGCAGGTCGACCCCAGGTCGACTACCCAGTCGACCTGGTAAGGGGGGTCGACTACCCAATCGACTCCCCAGTCGACCTGGGTCCTGGGCGGGAAATTTCCCGCCCAGCCCGCTTCTGGGTTTGAATTCGAATTTCGAGCTGTTTTCGATTCTGAAAATTCCTGAAACTTCGGAGGGTCATATCTCCCTCATACGAACTCCGATTCTCGCAAACTCGGACTCGTTTCCAAGCAGAATTCCGAGATGAACGCAATGGCGCAACCCGTTTCCCTTGATTCTTATTTTAAAAAAATTAATTATTCTCTGATTTGTTACTTATACGTTCACAGAAAATACGGGGTGTTACATTCTCCCCTCCTTAAAGGATTTCGTCCCCGAAATCTTCAAGTTAAGAAGAATGTGCCCTACCATCCAACATCCATCTACTCAACCATCAATCACTGGCGTCCATTTTCCTTAGAAACTTCTAATGTTGTATGAACATATGCAAAAGTGTGTGTATATGTTCCTTATCTAATGCAAAGATCAGGCGGTCCACTGATTCAGTTGACCTCCTTAATGTGAATTATGCCAGTGCCATGAGTCCAACATGTATGCAATTTTCCTATTTGATACATATCATTTATAAATGAGTGCACAACCATTCAGTCATATGCAACATCCATGTGCTATGTCAATCATTTTGCATCCACAAAAATTGAAAATGCTCACACATCCATATGCAGTATGAGAGTGTTTTCGAGCCGATCTAGTGCCTAGTGTGTGTATATGCATCCATGAGCAACCACTAGCAACCACTTGCATCCACTTGCAACCATCAAACATAACATGTCTCAAACACATGTTTACACCCATTAGTTTATACCTAAAGTTCGAAGATTCAATCGATAGGATACAGTCGAATGATGGAAGCGAGTACAGATAAAACAAAAACTTGGTTCCCATTAGACATTGGTTGAGAGAATAATTCCCCTAAGAATCAACCCCGAAGACCGAAACCAACATCAGATTGACACCCAGAGGATTACCCTCTTTAGACAATGTCAAAACTGGAAATCTTAACCTTATCAGAAATATTCAGATATTTACAGATTACTGGTACAGATCAGATTACCGAATGATTCTTAGGAAACTAAGCATGATAAATCCCAGAATGTATGCGTCCTACTTGACGCCTAACACAGATATCTCTCAAACCCCAATCTATCACAAACAGATGAGTCATAACCCTTATGGGTTTGAGTCTACAGCGAAATCAGAAACAATACTAGTATTAAAGTGCAGAGTATCGATTGCAGAATCAAAATGCCAGAATCAGAAAGAGTTTTAACTTAACCATCAGCTAAGAAAATTAAACCTTCTACATAAATTTTCTTATTCCTACCCTATCTACCAGTCACTTAAGCATTCGCCTGTCCTCCGGAAGTGGGTTCTGCCCTCTGCCCTTGCCCTCGTTTCTTCGGGCAGTTCCTAGTGAAGTGTCCCATCTCACCACAGTTGAAGCAAGTGCCCTTCCTTTTTCTGCAATCCTTGTTCAGATGAGTCGAGCTTCCATAAGTAAAGCACTTTTTCTCCTTCTTATCTTCAGACTTCTCATCCTTCTTTTGTGTTTCCTTTTTGGGCCATGCTTTCTTACTCTGTGGTTCTTCCTTCTTTGTCTCTTTCTGTCCCTTGTCTTCCTCGTGCAGTAGTGCTATGTCCACCAATTTCTCGTAAGTCGCTCCCATGGGTACATGGGTCATGGCTAGGCTGTGCAGTGGCTCGTTCAATCCTTTAACAAAGCGGAGAGCCTTTTTATGCTGAGTGTTGACTAAATCCAATCCGAACCTAGCCAGTTGGTTGAACTGGTTGACGTATTCCTTGACCGTCATACTTCCTTGCTTAAAAGATAAGAACTTTTCCAATTGTAGACTTCGTTCAGCTTGCGAGAGGAATTTTGTCTCAAACCTTATTCTGAAATCCATCCATGTTTCAACCGGCCTCTCGGCGTTAGTGACTTCCCACCAATAGGAAGCTTCGTCTTTGAGCAACCATACTGCCAACTGTACCTTCTGCTTATCGTCCACCTCGAAGATAACGAATAGATCCTCAGTTTCTTTGAGCCAGTTCCTCGCTTCTACGAATGATTCAGTTCCCTTGAAATCCTTTCCACCCATGGCCCTAAAACCTCTACAGATCTTTGAGAAAGCAATTGCACGAGGAGGGGGCGGAAGAGGGGGATAATTTGCTGGACCTGCGGCGGCGATCCTAGCCTCAAGATATTGACGAAACCAACCGGGTACATGAACACCCTCTGGTATCTCAGATGCTTCAGACATGCTGAAACGAAAAAGGAAAGATTCAATACAAAAAGGACTGAAGGAAAGATATATGGCTCTTGGGGGTTATGTTTTTCAAAATAAGCTTTATTTTTGAAAATACTTCCTTTCAAAACCTTTTTTAAAATAGTTTTCAAAAACTTTACCCAATCTGGTAACCTTCAGCTCTGATACCAAGTGAAACACCCCACCTCTGTTAAGGTCACTCACAAAGGGAATGCCTTAACTTTGATGGAGCGCTTTAGTAGACAGAACCGAAACTTACAAGATAGATAAAACACTACTTGAAAAATTTATAACTTTATTACAATAGAAAACTGAAGTAAGCTTGGTAACATTCTTTCAAATCACAATATCAGAATTCAAGTACAAAATATCAGTCTTGTACAAAAGCCTTCAGAATGCATAGTTTAAAATCATAATCCCCACAAAAGAAGACAAGCCATACTTAAAGCACTTCAAGCGGAAGAAATCTGGATCAAGCTAGAGTACTCCCTTCTACAAAACCTGGGGGGAAACAGAAGAAAGGGGGCGAAAACAACAAGGGTCAGACAAAAAGTCTGGTAAGTCCAGTGATTTTCAGTTATGAACAGATAATAATAACATGACATGATAATAAAACTGGATAAGAGATAACAGTAACAGGTGTAGCAGACATAACAGAAGAACAGAATGATGTAAGCTATTGCTTTACACTTCTCTGCACTAGTACTAGTATAACAGAATTAAGTGTCACCCTAATGTCTAAACTGAAACAGAAATGGGTACAGAATAATTTCCACATAAGAGAATGCTAGTAAAGGGCCTTTACCACCCTAACAGAAACGGACAGAAACAGAATGCTAATAATGGGCCTTTACCACCCCAGCAGAAAGTACAGAAACAGAAATAGATTAATCCCTATGGAAACAGAATATAGAATTAGGTGTACACTAGTAAATGGGCCTTTACCACCCGAATAGACGGTACCACGCAGAAACAGACAGGTGTCACCACCCAACAGAAACAGACGGTACCAACAGAAACAGACAGAACTAAGTGTACCCTAAAACCCTACCCCAAGCGATCGGCTCCCTAATATATAAATACCATGTGCCAGCCCCATAAAAGGGTGTATCACTCCCCAAAGTGGCAACCTTTAAATGACACAGACCTATTTATAGATGTCATGGCGTCTTTCATCCTCAGAGGCAGACCGGGATCCATGCACGCACATGACCCGGTTGGAACGCACCATCAACACCCCTCGCCATTATCAGAATGAACCGCTTATAATTAGTTCAGTAAGCGTGCCCGGACCCTACCTACTGTTGGGTCAAAGTTTTGATACCAGAAAGGGTTACTGACTAATATGGGTCCCAAACAACAGATGACACAAGTAATTCCCCTCCTAACCTTGTGTCCCCAGACTAACAGATTTCAGATTAACTTGTTTACAAGTTCAGACATGCAGAATTCAGATCAACTAGTTCACAGATCAGACAAGTTTTCAGACTAATGGATCAGATATACGGATTTAAAAGATTTACAGATTTGTCTAACTTTGTAATTGGGCCTACAGATTCACGGAACAGATTTATTAAATTCATCAGTCTAGTTGGTTTAACCCTATCCACCCAACACGTTTTAGACATCATACTTATCTCAGATTTTCATTAATTAAATATTAACGCCCAGACCTCTCACATTAGACTGACAGTTTGCGGCTACTGGTTAGGCCGGTTGGTTCCGGGCAGGTTTCTGCCACAAACTGAGTCTAACCTCGGGTTTCAAGCATGTTATGACTAACTTCTCACATTAGAACCTATTGTTTGTGGCCACTGGATGTGTCGGGCTGTAACACCCCGTAATTCTGTAACACTAAGATTCGAAAATCAAGGAAGAATTAAAAGTTAAAATCAAAATCAAGGGAAACGGGCTGCGCCATTGCGTTCGTCTCGGAAAAATACGCGAAATAGAGTCCGTATGACCAAGATATGGCCCGTCAAAGTTTTCAGAAAATTCCAAGTTCAAAACAGTTTAAACTAGAGTTAAATTTGAATTCAAACGCGCAGGGGGCAGGGCGGGAAAATTCCCGCCCAGGTCAAGTCGACAGGGGTGTCGACTGCACAATCGACACCACCTCCCCCATGTCGACTGCCCAGTCGACATGGGTGTCGACCTGCCCGCTTTTTCCAGCTTTCTGCACCTGGTTCGTTCTGCTGTATTTGGTCACGTTTTCTGACCAGGTTCGTCCGCCTAACACTATATAAACAGCCCTGGTCTTCTTCTCTATTCACAATTCTTTTCTACCGTTATGCTGCAAAGATTCTAGTTAGTCATGGCTCCTCCTCCTCCTCTAAAATATATAAACAAAATAATATATATAAAATAAACCAAGACGAGGAAATGCTGCTAAAAGATTTTCAAGAAGAGGTTCAAGTCAAGCTAGGATTCAAGAGGAGGTTCAAACAACTTCAACGACTGTTTTTCTACGAATCTTAGCAACGCCATCTTTCTGTTCTAATCTCATCTCTGTAAGTCAGTTATTTTTAGATTTGAACGTTTTTCTTTGTTCGTGACATGAAATTAAAGGAATAAAAGAATATGCCAAATCTCTCTCTCTCTATTCGAATCAGTGCCTACATTCTTGAACCTAATTAAGAACTGTTATGATTCGAGGACAAATAAGACTATGACTATGAGCATTTGCATATGACTTTGGACATTGCCTATGACTTTGGACATTGCCTATGACTATGAACATTGCCTATGACTTTGGACATTGCCTATGACTATGAACATTGCCTATGACTGTGACTGTGACTATGAGGATTATTTCCTTGACTAAGCCTATGCCTTTGATTAGAAAACATAAACTATTGCCTTTGACATAATAAGGACATCTGTGATTAAACACCTATGATTCATGACTAGAAAAGGGTTGTTTAAGCTTTGTGATTATGAGATTGGGTCTAAACCCGATTATTTATTCTACTTGTCCTTGTTTTTCTTTGGTTTTAGACCATGGGAATTTACCTATTAAGTTAGGTCTACCCATGTTCTTGAACCTACTCTGTCTATTCTTGGTTTTAGACCTTGGGAATTTACCTATTAAGTTAGGTCTACCCATGTTCTTGAACCTACGTCGTTATTCAAAACCATTTTAAGCCAGTTGTTATATCTATCCTTTTCATAGCAATCTTTGGTTCATTCCCTATCTGCTACGAACCTAGATTTATCTATAATCTAGATTGAAACACGATTGTACGAACGGTGGGAATGCGATTTGGGGCAAAATATGAAATTTACTAAAACGTGGTTTAACTTGGAAATTGGCATAAATTGGGAACATGTATTATGGCATGTTCATAGAAATGCAAATTGGATAAATTTGACATGAATTATAAGATGAGTAATTTGAATCTAGTATTGACGTGTAAATCTAGCATTTACATGAATAGTGAGCTAGAGTAATAAGTTTAGTTTGACGTGAATTAGAATGTTGAATCGGAATTGGATTAGCTAATTTGGCACAGTAAGTATATTGGCATAAATGTGAAATTGGCCATAATTGGGAATAACTGTCAGGTTTAGCAAAATCATAGTCAGTGACACTTAATTTGGTATAGTTTACATACCAAAAGGGCATAAATATGATATAGAGGGGAGAATGGGCCATAAGAAGAAACGTTGACAATTCACATTAAAAGAGTAATTAGGAAATAAATAAATTAGGAATAATTTACTTATAGAATTTGGCTTGAATGAGGCAATGTAAATTTAGACAAATAAAGGTTTATTAATGACATCTCTTTTAATGGTACACCAGAAAGTTCTAGGGTGACAGAGAGGATAGTGTCTAGGCTTGGGTTTGGAAAATACAAGTTTCCTGCTCTCCCTGGCTATCCCTAACTGATCCGATGGACGGGATGGTTACTTTCAAAACCTGATTTGAAAATTAATCAAAACCCTTTGAACTTAGAAAACGCGAATATGCCTAACCCGAGGTTAGACTGAGTTGCGATGTAAACCTGCCCGGAACCAACCGGCACGTCCAGTATTCGCAACAATATCTGTCTAATGTGAGTGGTCGCGGCTTTAATCTATTTAGTTAAAGCTAGAACAAGAATGGTAGGGTTAAGTTAACTAAGACACTTAACCAGTTCAACATGATAACTAGACTGATGGGTGGGGTTAGGTTCAGACTGACACTTAACACAGTTAAGCTAGAATGGGAGGGTTAAGTCCATAGGAACACTTAACCAACTTAACACAGCTAAGCTAGAATGGGAGGGCTAAGTCCATAGAGACACTTAACCAAACTCAAGGTAGCAAAACGAGACTTGTAGGGTTTAAGTAAAGTTAATACACTTAGCCAAATTAATATGTTAACTAGACTAGAGGTTGGGGTTAAGTAAAAATCTAATACACTTAGCCAATTTTGATATGTTAGCTGGGCTAGACCGTAGGGTTAAGTAAACCTGAACACTTAACCATCAGGTTGTGATAAAGGAATGAGGTTAAGTCTAAAACATGAAGGGGTAATACTTAACCATTAATAACGTGTTAGTTAAGACAGACGTGCAAGGTTAAGTTAAAAAGGGACACTTAACCAATACAGGGTGAATGGGTAGGGTTAAGTAATAAGAAATACTTAACCCATATAACTTGGTGGGGTTAAGTCAACATGAATTACCGATAACACTTAACCAGTATAACAGGATGAATGAAGAGGGTTAAGTTGGCTTGAATTGACTAATGACACTTAACCAATCCAAATTGACGGGAAAGGGAACTAAGTAGTAAACCTTAGAAAACAACGATTCTGGAAACTAAGTGGTAAATCTTAGTTAGTAAAACTAAGTAGTAATTCTTAGTATAACACGGGAAGGAGCGAATGTCCGTCTGAGTAGAGAGAAGGCTCCAACGAATTGGGTTACGAAGCCCGAGGCTTCGAGGGGACGTGAGGGTACTCTTGGTATCCCTCTGTGAGGCTGCAGATGATCCACCTGGGCCCACAGAGGTTAAGGTCTGCGTAGAAGAACCAGGGGTATGCCTTGGTTGCAAAACATGGCAACCTAAAGACCAGGATGGACCGGTGTGATTCGGCGAGCAAACGGTAGCCCTGTGATAGCGACTCGTCGTCTACCATCCATCTTGAGTCAATCGAGATACGTGAAGCGGAAAGGCGGAGAACTCCAAAAGACCATATACTTGCTATCTAGTTATGGTTGCGGATGGCCATAGGATAGTGGGGCACCGGGGGATGGCGTATAGTTCTCATTTTTCAAGGTGTGCCTTTCATTAGTTGAGAGAGGGGTCAAGTGGGACCATAGCCACTGGAATAAAAACAGACCTTAGTATCTGCATCGGCAGATATCTGAAAGCTTCCGACCGAGTTCTGTATTCCTTGATTTGCCCTGACACAGGACTCGGACCGCACAATACGAGACATGTGCATCTAGACAAGCGATAACGATTCGCGATACATGCGTGGGGAAGTATAGGAACATATACCACTCTAGGTAGTGTGTCCTAGACTTGGGGGCATCGTTTTACAGATAGCATAATACCTAGTTGGACTAGGTGGCATAAATCCTGAATCCGAGAAGCGTTCAGCAGATAACGTAAACTCTAGATAAAACTAGAAGGCACTTATTAGAAAACCCTAGGTTAAATCTAGGTAACAAATAATAAATGTATGCCTGAAGGCGATGGAAAACACAGGGATTGGGATCACATTATCGTTACTAGTTGGGACAATAGTTAGGTGGTGCAGAGATATAGAAATCGGTATAACAAGGGAATAGCGAGGCGGCGAAAGTATTAGGGCGAAGCGGCGAAAGTATTAGAGCATATCCAGATTATCTTATCTTAGCATACCTTGTAACTATCTTGAGTTAATATTGTGACCTTGTTGACCCTATCATCATGGTGTTATCTTGCATTCAGTTAATTCATGTCGTTTTGTTTTTCCAATTTCACATGCTAGAAGTTACTGAACTTACTCAGGCTTTATGTCTGACTCTGTTTTCCTTTCGTCTTCTTTTCTTCCGTCCCCCCCCCCCCCCCAGGTAGTAAAGGAGGGAATAGCATAGCTCGGATTTAGTTGGACCATCACTCTTTCCCAGCTTGAAGATTTGTCGAAGTTTTGCTTGGATTCTCTTTCTAGATGCTATGGCTGGCTCTTGCTAGAATTGGGGAATATAAATGTTGTTTTATGCTTCTTTAATTTGTAAGACAGATGATACTCTGATATTGTAAAGAAATCTTTGTACAAACTATTTTATCAATAAAGCAAAGTTTTATTTTCCGCTGTTTAATTTCTGTCTGTCTTGTAATTTATCTGCATCTTTTACCCTAAATGCTCCACAGAACTTAGTGCATTCCCTTTTGTGAGTGACACTAACGGACGTGGGGTGTTACACGGGCGGTTCCGGGCAGGATTATGCCGCAAACTCATTATAACCTCGAGTTAGCCATGTTTATCTTTGCGGCCAATTAATTAATAATTTACCATTTATGCCCACGCCTAATATACGTGTCAATTATTCATAACTATATCCAATTCAGATTATGTCAATAACAGACTAAATATATCAACTCAACAGATATAGCAGATAACAGATTTCGCAGATTAGGCGACTTAACGGATTTAGCAGATTAAGAAATTTAGCAGATTTAGCATATAACAGATTAGGCATTTTCAGCAAACTTAGCAGATGACAGATTTGGCAGATGAACAGATCTAGCAGATTAGGCAATATAACAGAACTAGCAGATTAGGCAATATAACAGAACTTAGCAGATTAGGCAATATAACAGAACTAGCAGATTAGGCAATATAACAGATTTAATCATTCCTTAAAGTTTCATAAACATATCTTGCCTAATTATAAATTTGGCCTAAATTTGTATGCCTAAATAGTTGTCATGGTTCACAATATGATCATATACCCCACGTTTGCATTGAATTTACATGGCATAAATTATGGTCACAATTTACCATATAACACATGTCCCAAATTTAGTTAAACTTGCCTAGTACAAAGGATTCACATATAAATTATACCAAATATAGCCATCGATTTCAATGCATGTCATATATTCAAAAATCTCCCACTTAGGTGTTGTTCACATTTAATAGCTATCAAATCTTAATATAGACCTTCACACCTAAGTCATATTCTCTTTTTATCTCAAGTCATGAATTGTTATATAAACAATATGCCCAACAATCTAGAACTTTAAATTACAACAGATCTTAATTCAAATTATGCGTTATGTCCAGTGTCTCAAGTCACATGTTAACATACAATGGTTCCTCTTCTTCCAATTCACAGAATATGCATAGATCTAAATCTAGTTTACAACCTATGTCCTTTTTCTTAAATCAGTCACAGATTAGCCATGTCCAATAATGCCATCGTTCATTATTTGTCCCAAAGTTTAGCGTTTGTGCATTAATCTCTTATGAGATTTGGCGCAGGCTCGGGGTAGCCTGGCTATAGAACTGAAAGAAGAAAGAGATACAGAATAAAATAGATCAGAACAGAACATACACAATCTCAAATTCAGATTTACAATCATGTCACAATTATAATTAAAGTTTATATCGGAAAATAATTGTACTTGCCTTTCGTGGTTTAAGAAGGGAAATAAACTGGTGTTGATGCAGAAAGGCTGAATTACTCTTCTTTAATTGTTGTTGTAGCTCTAAACTTTGATTTGAGATTTGATTTAGCTTTTAATTCTATTCAGGTTGGAAGAAGGTGCATCAGTCCAAGTTTTGATTCCAGCAGAGTAACGACGCCATTATTTTATTTAATTAGAACAGAGGCAGAGTATAGGCAGAATGGAATGGTGTAGAGAGAATGAGGCTAGAGGGTTGTTTATATAGGATTAGGCGGACGAACCTAGGCAGAAAACGTGACCAAATACATCAGAACGAACCAGGTTCAAAACTTGGTTTCGGGAGCAGGTCGACCCCCAGGTCAACTACCCAGTCGACCTGGTAAGGGGGGGTCGACTACCCAGTCGACTCCCCAGTCGACCTGGGTCCTGGGCGGGAAATTTCCCGCCCAGCCCGCTTCTGGGTTTGAATTCGAATTTCGAGCTGTTTTCGATTCTGAAAATTCCTGAAACTTCGGAGGGTCATATCTCCCTCACCCGGACTCCGATTCTCGCAAACTCGGACTCGTTTCCAAGAAGAATTCCGAGACGAACGCAATAGCGCAACCCGTTTCCCTTGATTCTTATTTTAAAATAATTAAATATTCTCTGATTTGTTACTTATACATTCACAGAAAATACGAGGTGTTACATATACTACACAACAAATAGGAATATAATATTTCTATTTAAATAAAATACAACTGTACAGAAATTTAATTATTCACACAGTATTTTATTTGAATAGAATATTTTATTTCAACATTTTAAACAGTACAAGTTTTATACTCCACTATTTGTACATTTCTATAATACAACTCAGATTCACTAATATTCAATCTTATACAATACTCCTCACTACAGTTCACTCAACATTGTTACATACAATGTGTTTACAATTTCATTTGTACAAACATACACACTCACTCATTTACAAATACTCTTATATACAAGTCTCTGACATCTTCAGTCTTCTGTCTTCACTGCCACATTCAGTCCAGCCACAATCCATACCTGCCACATACAGAAACACACACACAATATCTGGAATAGAAACAATATTTTAAATTCTAGCGAATGTAATTTTTATTTTGAAAATTTATTTGCCTCAGAATTTTGGTGTATTTCACTGGCTCTAGTATCCACTGGCTTTCAAGGAATGGAATATTACCAAGCACCCTCCATAATTTCGGATAGTATTTATGGTTCTACCTTTTTCTTAGCAACAGGCTTTCATGGTTTTCATGTAATTATTGGAGGTTCGATACAATACAAAACACCCATGTTATTTGCTGTAGGGTTCATCTGTAAACGTATATTATTAGGATCCTTGGGATTTGGGTTTTTTCATGACTTGATCTGATTCATCTATGTCAAGTTAGTTTGTATATGTATAGTACAGGGACAGGAAATCTTGTCTGTTGGCTGCATATACACACGTGTATATGCATATACGTGTGCACTGCCTCGCCAATCCATGTGCAACCAAGGAGCAGCCACGTGGACCAACTCGACTCAGTGCAACAGACAAACCATACATGGACGAGCATCTCGAAAGCAAAACATATATACATACATATATATACACATACATGTATATATACATATATGTACACATGCAGTCTATACAGTGTCGAGCTCAAACAAGACATGGCATATGTGGACGAGCAAACTCATGAATGGCATGCAATAGTAAAACAATGTCAAGTCCAGAGTAACCCAAGAAGTCAATACAGTAAGTGCCAAGGTGGTGCAAGCATACACATTTCATTTCAAAACAGTGAAAACATAGCATGGTTCAACAGTGTGGTTAATGGCATAGTTACATGGTAAAGCAAATTTTCATGGTGAGGGTGCATGAAAACAAGTAGACAAATCTACAACATGATCAAAACCAAGGAGGCAAGACAAGTATCTCAGGACAAAGTGAAACATGTACGCCAGCATTACATGTGACATGGCCGAGCATAGTTCAGCATGGTATAAGTGCACTAGCAATAAGTAAAGACACAATGGTGCATACATATACAGGGGACAGTGCAACTTGGGTATGCTAAAACAATGGAGCAACATACATACAACAAAAATGGAGTATTCACAAGTATTTACACCTCAGCATGCAAGAAGAACAAGGTCCAGGTTCAATGCAAACAGTTCGAGCCAAAGTGTGCAGACTCACACAACAGTCACAAGAAATGGAACAAACAAATGATATGCAGGATTTACATAGCAAAACAATGAAGCAAATCAGTGCGCTTTCTCATGTATACAAACGGGGACACGTACATGAAGGAGATAGCATCTACATGTGGACAAATTTTTAATGGACACACGGCAAAACATGTCGAGCTAGTTTAAGATACAAAAGTATTCATGTATTAGCAGCAAAGTCAACAAACAGGGACATTTCAAGTGCACACTTATATAATCAGGGTTCTTGTTTTGGACGAGAATGTTTTGGCAAGATTTTAATGTGTCCAGAATGCAGTGATCAAATTAAGGCAGAAATCACGCAAGTATTTCTTCACAATTAATCAGGCAAGAAACCAGTTTTCAAATGGAAAATTATTTCCAGTTTTTCAGGAATTATTTTTGGCAATAGTTTTAAAAGGGACAAAGAATTTATTTCCTGAATCCTCGGCCAATTTTCTCAAAGCCGAAGTTACTCAATCAAGCAAATTAGAGTGCTTGTATATGGCGACAAGAATCACACAATTTTGGCAAGAATCCATTTCGGTTCAAATCCTTCCAGAAATGCACAAGGGAATTCAGTGAATGGTACACAGGTTTAAAAGCATTCTTGTTAAAATTAGTTTCCTGAATTCCATCAATCTTGCCTAAAGAAATTGAGTTATTCAAGGGTCTATGATGTTTAAATCAAGCAAGAAATATGGGAAATCAATTCACTCTTTCCAAGTATTCAATCATAAAATTCACAGTTTTTTAATCAAGGCATCAAATTATTTTTCAGCCGGATTTATCAGCAAAATAAATAAGAGGAAACCAACGCAAATCAGACGAAGTCATCACGTGAAATCAGAGTGTCGATTTAGGCTTTCTAAATCCTATAAGTTCACATCCTATTCATCATCGGCATGCATAGAAACCCACAAAATTGATTCAAGCATTTCAAAGCAAGAAATTTCAGAAAACTCACAGTTTCGATCGAGCCAGAGAGCAATCCCAAATCGGACGAGCAAAGCAATCGAAGAATCAAGCATCCATTGATTCGAAGGAAACATCAGAAGCCATCGAAGAACCAATGTCCATCAGAGAGAATTGAAGACGTGATTTGGGACAGAAGAAAACCCTAGAATCGCCAGAGGAAGAACAGGGTCGGCATTTCTTTTAAAAGACATTGCAAATGAAAGTGGTCGACCAATGTCTAACTAAAAGGGCTTAAGTTTTTATTTTATAATACTAGGGTTTTAATTCTAGGGTTTTGGTTTAGCTTGTTAATTTTAATTTGTATTGGTTTTAATTCTGTTTTCTTTGTAAACCATTCAAACAGTTTCTAGGTCTGTAAAATCTAGGAAACCAGTTAGCGTGTTAACTGGCAGTTTACTAGAGTGTAATAACCCGAAAATCTGGGCCAGTTTAAATTTTTTATTTTGGCAATTTTAGCGAATTTTGATTATTTAAAATAGATTATTTTAAATAAAATCGACGAGAAAATTTATTTTGAATATATTAGAACGTATATATTATATACGCCGTAGTTAGAATATAAATATTTATATATAATTATAAATAGAATGGAAAATGGCGCGGTAGTTCGATAATTCGATTTCAAATTTCATTTGAATGTGCCGGGTGCAAAACAATCCGGATTTTAGTGAAACCAAAAACATTAGGATCTAATTGATAATATCTTTCCAACGAATCCGAAAGATCGAGATTTCATAGCGGGAATCAAAAGTTACGTCCAGTTGAAAATTCTGAATAGTCGCTATGGAATTCAGGCCCTTAAAAATGGGAATTTTGCAAATGACCTCGGATTTCGACGAAACCAGATTTGTTGGGTCCGCAGTGTCAAATTATTGCTAGATTCCAAATTTCATAATTTTTCGAATCAATATGTGAGTGTGGCAAAGGAAAACGCGTTTGACCAGTTTCAGTTGATTTTAATCGACTGGAAATTGGCCATTTTTCAAACGGTCTCAGAAATTCGACGAACTAGTTTTGTTAGGACCGTATCGTCAATACGAAGCTAGAAAATATTTTTCTGGAATTTTTCTAGTCAGTATGTGACCCCGGTAATTTGAAATGTGCGTTTAAAATTCAATATAGTGATTTAAATGAAAATTCAAAAGGAAACTGATTGCAACGATCAAATCAGCTTGCGATACATATCCCATCGTGTTCGGAATGGGGGTAAAACACTATGGGCGACAGGCGGTGGGCCTCGTTTCGAGGTCGTATGTAAAAGTCAATCTTTTTACGAAATTAAATAATAAAAATAATTTTAATTTCTCTCCCCTTATCCTTCGTTCTGCCCCCCCCCCCCCCCCCCCCGTTCACTTCGATTTCAACCAGAGAAAAAAAAACGAATGGAGCTCGACGCCATCCCTCCCCGTAGCCGCCACACCGCCGTTAGAGCGCCGCCGGAGTTGATCGCCGAACCCCCTTCACCATCGACCCTCTCTCCAAGCTCCTGCTTTCTCCTCTTCTTCCAATAAAACCCGTAACCCCCTCTTACCCCCAAAACCGATCTGAAACCCGCTACCCCCTCCTTGGGAGAGACCGCCTCCGACTGCCACCACCGGCGCCAGTCAACCCCACCACCAACCTGAATCCGTGAGCGAGCCCTCTCGTCCGTTCGACGGTGCGTTTTCTGATTTTTCTTTAATTATTTTGAAACAAATTTGATTTTCTAAATTACATAAAGTTAGGATCCTTATTTACATAGATCTATGATTTTTAATCGTATAAAAACTATATTTTTTATCGTAGAAAGATGCGGTTTTTAACATCATAAAGATGAGGTTTTTAACATCATAAAGTTCGGGTTTTTAATCATACAAAGAATTGATTTTTGTAATATAAAAATTTGATTTTTATATATAAGTTAACAGATTAAACATATAATAAAAATAGGATTTTTATATGTTGAACATCGAAATAAAAATAGGATTTTTATATATGGAATAGCATAGTAAAAATTCGATTTTTAAATGTATGAAGCAAATATAAAAATATGATTTTTAAATTGAAGGTGAATAAATAAAAATGTGATTTTTATTTTAAAGACATCTAAATATAAAAATGTGTGATTTTTATATATGTAGTGGCTACGGGTAACGAAGATGCGATAGCAATGAAGATTTCTATAAATGAAGTGCCGTGGAGCTAGGATAGCTATCTGTGAGAATTTCTCACCTTTCAATTTCTTTTCTAATTATATATATATACTAGGATGCAGACGGTGCTTAGTAGCACCCGACACAATCGTCCACAGACCATGGACTTGTTTGTTTGGTTGCATAGATTAGTTATATGATTTGATTTGAATTTGGTTGTTTGGTGATTTGATTGATGTGTGAATGGCGTAGGCCTTCACTAGACCGGGGATAAGGCTAGGCCTCGTCCCGTTTCTGGTATCGTGCCGTTATGCCGCCGAAATTTTCTAAAATATGTTTGAAAATAAAAATATCATTTTATTATGTAAATGAATAATAGAAATTCATATGTTGGAATAAAATGTTTTATCGTTAAAAATATAATTTTTAACGTGAGAATGAATATAGTGAAAGTGAATAAAATAAAATATTCATTTACAAACCAGACGGTTTGTTTATGTACACCTATTCGAAGGACATTGATTGGGTCGATAAATTTTACACATCACCCAACAGCACAAATAAAATATGTGTTTGATGGTTTGAAACCCCACACGGGTGTTGGGATGAAATTTGAAGTTCACTCATCCCGATTGATTGAATATGTCGATCGGTTGATTGACAGGCTGTTTTAAGCATTGGATATCTATATTTGATGCTTATACAGTGTAGTGCACTTTGGTTGATGGTTGATTATTTTTCCATGCTATTATATACATGTGTTGTATGAAAATCCATATAATTAACTTTATATGGTAATTGATTGGGCCTCATTCCAGTTTTAAAATAGAAATATTTGAAATAGAAATATTCGAAATGGAATATTTGAAAATATCAATATATGAAGCCGTGTTGATTAGATTGACGCCATTTTGACGTGAACGATATTTATATCGATTTTATTCATTTTGAAATGAATTGAATTGAAAACGATTTCGAAATGAATTGAATTGAAAACGATTTCGAAATGAATTGAATTGAAAACGATTTCGAAATGAATTGAATTGAAAGAGATTTCGAAATGAATTGAATTGAAAATGATTTCGAAATGAATTGAATTGAAAGAGATTTCGAAATGAATTGAATTGAAAGAGATTTTGAAATGAATTGAATTGAAAACGATTTCGAAATGAATTGAATTGAAAACGATTTCGAAATGAATTGAATTGAAATCGATTTCGAAATGAATTGAATTGAAAACGATTTCGAAATGAATTGAATTGAAAACGATTTCGAAATGAATTGAATTGAAAACGATTTCGAAATGAATTGAATTGAAAACGATTTCGAAATGAATTGAATTGAAATCGATTTCGAAATGAATTGAATTGAAAGAGATTTCGAAATGAATTGAATTGAAATCGATTTCGAAATGAATTGAATTGAAAGAGATTTCGAAATGAATTGAATTGAAAACGATTTCGAAATGAATTGAATTGAAAACGAATTCAAATGGAATTGAAAGCGAATTGAAATGAATTCAAATTGAATTGAAATTTGAATTGAATAGAAATGAATTTTAAAACGAATTTATAAAGAAGAATTCAATTTTGATTTGAATTGAAATGGAAGTTGAAATTGCTTTTGAAACGAATTTAAAACTATTTATATAATTCGTTTTAAATAGAAATCGACGAAGTGTATATTATATATATTATATATATAATATAATGGCCTGAATAGAACGCGCCGCGCCGCGGCAGTTCGTGAATTTCGACCATTTATTTCAAACGGACATTACGGGAGATCCGACCGTCGGATTCTCCTAAAACCGGAACCGTTGGGTTCGTATCGAAAAGAGCTTTCTAACGAATATTAGAAATTCAAAATCTAACGGTTGGATTTGGAATTATGTCCAAATCAAATTCGAAAAAGGTCGCTGTAAGTGCAGTTCGATGGCCATTGATGGAAATCGACTGTACGGGCCTTGATAAAATTATTAAAAATAGTAATAATTTGTGTAAAATCATAAGAAATGATTTAGAAAGAATTGGGATGAAAAACTCCATATTTGAAAAGATAAAAATAGATTTTTATCAAAATGAACTAGTTTTGAACTAGAAGTATAATTCTATTTATTTTTAAATAAATAAACTGGATTGGAAATGGTTTTGAAAATAACCAGAATTTCCAATGATTGCATTGGAATGGATTTGAATCGAAATTGTCTTCGGAATATTTCGATGTTGGATTTCGTGATTATACAGTTGTTGTTATGGAAATTTGAAAGATATAGATATATATATCGTTATTTCCAATACGATATTTGTTGGTCGCAGAATTTGATATTGAATATAAGCCGGGATATTTTCTATTCAGAGCCTTGTATTTAATATCAAATGTGATTTGGGTTTGTCGTGAATGGTGTCTTCACTAACACTGTTCTTGAACCCAGTTGAGAAAAGATTAAATCTTTTTTATTTAGATTTAATGAAGTGTATCAATTAAATGATATTTAATTGGAATTGAATTGGTATTGATTTTTGGGTTTATCGTGAACCGTGTTTTAAATGACACTGATTCTTTAACCCAGTGGAAGATTAAAACTAAGTGGAGTTTTAATGAATCTTTAATTAGATTGAGATGATCGAAAATGGAGTATCACCAGTTTTGCTCCAGGCGATGGTTAAATCTTTAATTAGATTTGAACGTGAAATGGTAATTGAATTTACCGATAACACTGTGGTGTTAGATATGAAGTATTACCAGTTTTACTTCATGGGATGAATAGGTTGGGATTGGGAAATAAAATAAATGATTACTTCGGTGTGGTTCGCTAATCCCGACTAGTTTGAATTGATATTCAAAGGAGATTAAAGAATAAATTTAAAGAATTTATCTTGGATAAAATTAATGGGAACTTTTCCCAAAGTATAGGAATATTTGAATAAAAGAATATTCTGAATTGGAATGAGGCGTATGTTGTGTTTGTGTAACACTTTTATAATATATACGCGAGTTATTCAGAAAGACCGGGTTTATCCCATTCTGAATAACTGATTCGACGTGGTGTCGAAGATGAAGACGGTGGTCGAAGACCGGAAGTCTTCACGTCGTTTGGGTGATTGCTGATGATCTTGATTGGGCTGTACACCCAAGAAGATGGAAACAGTTGGTGATCATCCAGACGTACTTGGAGATCGATGGATATGCGGGGTACTAGGTGCCTCCGGTTTCGTTCAGCCCCAGAACGGACTTGTAAATGGACTGTGTGTCTGACATTGGATTTTAGTCTGTGTGATTGATTTCTATTAAATATATATCTGTTTGGCGGCGGAGAATTTATTCTCTTGCTTAACGCCCTTCTCTGAGACGTACGAGCTCAGGGGTTATGTATTGATGGATATCAAACGCATGGAGTGAATTGCCTGTGTGGCACGCCTAAGTGGCAATTGATCAAGGCTTCTGTTGAAAAGCAAAGTCTTGTGGTGATGATCAAAGCACAGCCTGTGTGGCACAGCTTTGTGTAACGTGAATTCGCGAGTTTCACACCCGGTATGAACCAAAAACGGGAGACGGACCTCAGGGAGGACTTGCGTTTCTTTCTAGCTAGAAGTGGCGTCAGTGGTTTTACACGCCCTGACGAGTTTGACTTATGTGGTTGTTGCTGTTGCGAGGCGCCTCGGTTATATCGGTTTCGGCCGATGCATTCTGGTCGGCAGACGGACCAGACTTACACCCCATAGGGTATGGAGACGTATTGTTCAGGCATAATAATCCACATCGGTGGACCGGCCCTGACGATCCAAGGGGCAGTTGCGGCTGTTCTTGAGACACGGGCTAGAGCGTCTCGAATCGGTTGAGGACTATCTTTTGCCTCGGTTCATAGATGGATATCCAACTTCCAAATACGTGACATTTGCGGTTTTATTTGTAGAGCCTAGTATGGCGACATAGTGGGATGGGGCATTCATGCCGCCTATGATTGATACTTATGATTTGAAGTTGTTTTATACACTATGCACTTATAATAGTATCAAATGATTTGTTTTAAACGTATCAAGCATTCTTGGCTATTATAAGGTAAAAACCCTATCCTCCGGCTTGCGTTGCATTGTGTGATGGGAACTGGGTCTTATAATAGCTTCATTTTCCTTTATTTAGCATTGCGCTGTTTGTTTTATGCACTGGTATTCTTGGAAGGAAACCCGTTCCGTGTTATACGGCGTGGTCCCTTGATTTACCTGACTTTAAAATAAAGACTAATAACTGTTTTAGTTCTCACACCAGTCACATGACTGACCTGGAGTTTATTGTTTTAACCTAAACTCTGGGTGCCCTTATTTTGACACGGGCAGCTAGTAGTTTTGGTTTTGCAGATTTATATTCACAGGACCCTGGTTTACAGCTGGAACGATATCCGGAAAGCTTTGTATCCGTATATCTCATTCTAGTTGTGTATTGTATTATTTTTCCGCTGCTATGTAACTTATTGTTAATCTCTGATATTTCTGTGTAATATTCTTTTATACTCTGTATATTCTTGTAATCTGATGCATTGTTGTAATATACAGTGAAATGTTCTTTTGTATGCGTTCTGTTTTGTCCTGTTCTCAAACGATAGGGCGTTTCGAACGGCCTGGATCGGTTTAGCGACTGGTTCGGACCGAGCGAAATTCCTGCTCGTCACATAGAGTCTGTAAAACTATGGTTACAGGATTACGGGTTTGTAATCTGGGGAAATCTGATCTAGGGGATTAGATCAGTCTAGAGTATTGAGCGTAGGGTTAGTGCAGGAGCAGGGAGTGCGAGTTTACACGGTCTTGTAAGCGGGATCTGTTCTATCACCTAGTAAAAACCTTAGGAATGCAGCAGCAGGCAGGGTTTTGCCGAAACTGGGTGTCTCTGTGTGTTATTTTCTTTCTACTTTTTATTTCTGCTGTATCCTGTGATCTGGTTATTATTTAATATCCTGTCAGATTTTAACTCAGCAAAAAACTGTGATAAATCCTATTCACCCCCTCTAGGGTTAATCTAGATCCAACAAATCGGACATCAGATCCAAACTTCAATTGTTAACTGAATATTATATCAAAATATTCGTTTTATTCTAGATTGAAATGAGATTCAACTAATAACCTTATAATTTTAGTTATATGGATTTCATACATCATATGCATTCAATAATAGTTATAAACAACTATTAAACATCCAATTCATATCCAAAGTGCACTTACATCCATATAAGCCTTAATAATTATTTCATGCTTAAATCAGTCTGTCAATCAATCAATTAACATTCAATCTAAACACTGGGGATTGATGTAAATCAAATATCAACCAATAAATAAATAATTAATAAATTATTTATTCCATCTAATTGGTATTATTTAAATGGGTAAACATAAACAAGTCGTTTGACTTGTAAATGGATTTATAATCCAATTTCAACTACCACAAATAATTAAACATCGTTTTCAATATGTTAATTATATCAAATTCACAATCAAATCATAACATAAATAATCATCCATTCATCCGTGGGATTGCAAACAACTATGATGTGAGCTACCATGCACCGTATACAGTTTGTGATTATTAATTTATTAAAAATCAACATAGGAAATCAATATGTTTATAGTTATAAAAATAAATAACTGTACAAAATATTTGAGTGAGAGAGTTCTCACGGAGATTTTTGATCGTTAAAATAACAATCGCTTTTGAGTTAAATTAAATGCGGATTTAATTTAACCGAAATTTTCAACTAGCTCCAAATTTGACCAAATTAGTTTTGTTGCGAAGCTCTCAACTCCACGATCACAATGGATCCTATTTCACGCGATTCTGAGTTCGTAGCAATAAGATATTAACATACGAACTTTAAATACACGAATTAAATAATAATTCAAATCAATCTTCTTCTCCAAACGACACCCTACACTTTAAACGCTCACCACGACCAAACCGTAGCTTGGAATCACACAAGACCAGCGCCATTGTCTTCGGCATCTCCACCTCTTTCCGCGCTGGGTGGTCCCTCCTTCATATCGCAACGAAGGCCCCGTAGTCCTCAGTTGAACGGAAATGACCGTTTTTCGTTCAAATTGATTTTGCGGCCACCTCGTTGCTCAAAATGCCACCAAATTTTACCATTAGCTCTGCCCCGACCTCCTGAACAACTTTCCTTTTGGACACTTCGCCTGAAAATGGATGGATCGGCGGGAAATTGTTCATTTCCTTGACTGTCTCATTTTCCAGCACCCCTCCGATTGGCTCAACATTCCGGCCAACTCCGACCACCTGAGACGTCGCCACCACTGCCAAAAGATCGTATGCTCCCCCTCTACCTTCCCTTAAAATCTCTCGGTCTAACTCTCCACGTGGTTACTGCAGCAAGCAAAAGAACAAAGATGAACAGTTTCCATTCAACTCATGATAACTCTCGACTTCAACTACCAATGACCTCCAAAATTTAGGCGTGGGTATCTCTTTCCATGCCCTACAAACCCAATAAATTTCATGGCCTAACTCCTTACGGTTTGAGAGATATAAATTATTTGGTGTTGAGGTTTTTTTTTTGCAAAATGTTTTGAGAGAGGAGAAAGGGTGGCTGCCATTTTCTGTGGAGAAGAGGAAGGAAATAGGGTTTGGGAAGGAAGAGAAAAGGATAATATATATGTGGGGTTTATTATTTTATTAATTCTTTAGTTAATGCTCTCTTCGATCGACGTTTGTCGATACCCCGATCACATACGAACTCCGTTGGCGATGAAAATTGACACACAACTATGTTTTGACAATACGGTCCTAATGAAACTTGTTTCGTCAAATTCCAAGTCCGTTTGCTCAAAAAGCTCTATTCCAGGATCAAACGATTGATCGATTCACAATTTATTGCGCACGGCCACATACTAGCTCCAAAAATTACAAAATTTGGAATTTAGCATTAGTTTAATATTCCGGATCCAACAAAAGTGGTTTCATCGAAAACGGAGGTCGTTTGCAGAAAAGCTATTTTAAGCGCTTTAATAATATTAAAATATTAATAAATTCCATAACGACTATTTGAAATTTAATTTGGACATAACTTATAATTCATAAAGTGAAATATCAATTTCTTACACTCGTTAGAAAGATATGGTTAATTAGATCCTAACATTTCTAGTTTCATCAAATTCTGATTTACATGAACACTGTACATTCATTTAAAGTTTAAAACTAAATTTCCAAACTACCACGCCATTACGAGCTCGTTTTAATTAATTTACAAATTTATACTCTCAAACTTCGTTTTAAATTAATTCTAAATCGTTTACTCTTAAAATAAATCGTTCAAAATATTTAATTTCAATTAAAATCAATTAAAAATAAATTTTAAATTGGTTCCAAAATTCCATGTTGTTACAATCTCGTCCACTAAAAAAAATTCATCCCGAAAAAGGAACGAATCTGAAAGTCATTTAACCAACCAACTCAACTTTCATTATGGCCTGAGTTATTCAACTTTTCAGTTTCTAAAAACTTTCAAATTTGGCTAACACCTCAAATTTCTGAAAAATTTCGCCATAGCCTCCTTTGTACGGGTTGATTTGAACAAATATGTATGGCCTTAAAATTCTCCAATAAATGTACGGGTTGATTTGAACAAATATGTATGGCCTTAAAATTCTCCAATAAATAAATATATATATATATATATATATATATATATATCAAACAAATGCCCATTGGGAGATGCGCAAAATTTTATCAACCCAATACCCGTGAGTGGGATTCAAAATCATGTGAACATCCATTGTGACCTATGTACACCCAAGGGAGATGTGTAAAAATTTATCATCCCGAGACCCATGTCGGGGATTAGTCATGATCCATGTGCCTTATCTACAACAAGGGTGACGTGTATATTTTTGTCATCTCAAGACCTGTTTTGGGTTTGTTATATAATCATATTATTTCCTTTATATGTTTATTTTAGTCCATAATCGTCCTCAGTTCAACCTGTAATTCAGTCCTCGCTATACAAGCATCAAATAATTGCATGCTCATATGGTCATCCAAACCCCGTCATATAAGCATCAAATAATTACATGCTTATATGGATATGCTATGCTATGCTGTTCATAGTATATGTTATGCGGTGTAGTCTATACCTATTTACTATCCAATGGTGTATGTTTAATTTCACACAAGAATCCATCACAACACATCCAATTCGTTCACAGCAATAACAATTTATTTCTCTATTCAGCTTTAAGTCAATAACCTGTTCGACATATATATGTGTGTGTGTATATATATATATATATATCCAATTCTAACTAATTTTAATTTCAGTTTAACTTGACCCAATTCAAATAAATAACAAATGTGTTTTTTTCCATCTCATATATTCACTGTCCAATATCGGACATCCTAAGTAAATAAACAGGAAGTCAAACAATCACACAAACAAGCAATTGATCAATTAAATTTGTACACATATAACTTTTATATACATAAAAATATATCTTCTAAGATCGGGTTATATATATAATCACAAATACCTTACTTATAAATGTGTCACTCTCAACTCATTCTAAGGCATTACTAACCCCATCTTTAACGAGTTTCTCATTTTAGGATACTACTGATCCTATCTCTTATAAGTATTCTTGAATATAATGTTGCTAACTCTATCTATGATGAATTCTTTCGTTTGGTTCTAATGTGTCTTGTTCTCGAGTTTTGTAAACCAAAGCTCAGATACCACGCTATCACGACCCGAAATCCCCGGCTGGCCTAGAACGAACGAGAATGCGGATTGTTTGAGAACACGATGCATCAAAACACAGAACAACAGAACTTTTCGTTGTTATTACAAAAATTTACATCACAGTACAAGAATATCAGAGTATGAATAAATAATATACACAACAAAAATACAATTATTAGAGAATAAAATACGTAGCATTGGAAATAAAAATGTATAAATACAATCCGTAGCGGAAATACTTCAAGTAACACAACTGAAAGAGATACACGGATACAAAGCTTTCCGAATATAGCTCCAGCTATAAACCAGGATCTTGTTAAATAATCATCTGCGAAACCAAAACTACTAGCTGTCCGTGTGGAAAATATGGACACCCGGAGTTTAGGTGAAAAACAATAAACTCCAAGTTAGTCGTGGGATTGATGTGAGAACTTAAAACAGTTATTAAATATTTACTTTAAAAGAGGGTAAATCATGGGACCATACCGTATGACACGGAACGGGTTTACTCCACATGAACACTAGTTTAAAACATAAAACAATGCAATGCTTTTTGAAAAAAATGAAGCTATTATAAGACTCAGGTCCCATCACACAATGTAACGCAAGCTAGAGGATAGAGTTTTACCTTATAATAGATAAACATGCTTGGTACGCTTTAAAATGAATAATTTTGATATTATTATAAGTGCATAGTGTAGAAAACAACTTGAATATAAATGTATCAATCATAGACGACATAGGTATCATATATTATGTCGCCATATAGGTTTACAACTAAAACCGAAAAATCGTGTATTGGAAATTGGATTTTATCTATGAGTCGAGGCAAGGGATGTCTCCTCACCAGTTTCGAGACACTCTAGCACTTATCTCAGGATCACACCATAGGTAACCCTTGGATCTTCAGGGTCGGTCCACATTTAACTTTTGTGGATTGGTTATTCCTGAACAATATGTTTCCCGGTCCTATCGGACCTATCACCTGGTCAGTATGTCGACCAATCATATCCAAGGGCCCTTGCATCCATCATCCACATAAGTAAAATGTTTGGGATTCATACCATGACATCACCTATAGCTAGAAAGAAACACATGCACTCCCTGCAGTCATAAATCCCGTTTTTGACTCATACCGGGGTGTGAAGTTCGCGAATTAACACTACACACAAAGCTGCGCTATTTAAAGCCGTGCTTTGATCATCATCCACAAGGCCCTGGTTTTCAACAAAAAGCCTTGATCATTGCATCTTAGCATGCCATATCATACCATCGATTTCCACCAATATATAGCCTCTAAGCTCGTATGTATCAGAGAAGGGTGTTAAGCAAGAGAATAAAATCTCCTCCACCAAACAAATATATATTTAGCAGACAAAGAATACAGCGTGATGTACAATGTCAGACATACAATCCATTTACAAGTACGTTTTGGGTCTGAACGAAACCAGAAGCACCTTATTCCTTATCACATATGTCCAATACAGGAGAGAGGTCCTCGCATATCCAGACAATCAACAAGTACATCCAGACAACTACCGCTATAACCCCTTCAAGGGAGCTACCCATACCCAAGGCATAAATAGTAATTCATTCGATGTGAATATTGTCGGTCTTGCACCGTCTTCAATATCTTCGACTTTTAATTGACGTAACAGTTATTTAGAATGGGTTAAACCCGGTCTTTCCCAATAACTCGCGCATCTAGTAATCAAGTGATATAAAAACACATCTTGCATCTCATTCCAATTCAGAATATTCTTTTAAACATATATTCTTTATACTGAGAATTATTTCCATTTATCAAAGATTTTAATTCATTTAAACCTCTTGTTTAAATCTTCCTTTGAAAACCATTGCAAAAGATTTTGTATTATCTTTCAACAATCTTAAACCGAATTAAGGTTTTATAAACTAGTCGGGATTATCGAGCCTTACCGAAGTAATCATTCATTTTATTTTCCTAATCCCAACCTATTCATCCTTTGTAGCAAAACTGGTAATACTCCATATCTAACACCCATCGTTTTATCTGTTAATTTAATTAACATTTCACGTTCAAAGCTAATTAAAGATTTAACTATCGTATGGAGTAAAACTAATGGTACTCCATCTCGAATACTTATCGTGTTTAGTAAATGTAATTACCCTTTAACTTTCAATCTAATTAAAGATTCGTTAAAACTCGAACTTAGTTTTAATCTTCAAAAATTAATACTTAATGATTGTTCAACCTTTAGAAATTAATCTTGTCTTTAATTGGGTTAAAGAACAAATGTTATTTAAAACAATGCTCACGATAAACCAAAAATCATCCTCTAATTAATATGAATCTTCATGGAACTCTGAACAATTTATAATCGATATGAATTTCCGTATCCGACCAATACAATAAGTGGAATAACGGAAAAGCCTTTTAAATTCCATAAACAGTAAAGGTCTTCCTTTACGGAAGCTCAGTTCGATTATTTTCCATTCAATTCCATTTAATTAAATAGATTAGAAAACTTCTTTAAACCTTAATTAAAAGATTTATTCCATTCACAAATGGGTTCAAGAACAGTATTATTGAAGATACCATTCACGACAAACCCAAAATCCCATTTTCCGTTTAATTCCAATTTAATTTATTAAATTGGAAAAACTTCATTAAATCTTACTTTTAAAAAAATAATTCTATCACTTTCATTTCAATAGGGTTTAATAATAGTGTCATTAAAGACACCATTCACAACAAACCCAAAATCCCATTTGATATCAAATATAAGGTCTTAAATGGAAATCATATCGACTTCCATTCAATATCAAATCTTGAAACCAGCAGATATCATTTTGGAATAACAATATCAATATCTTCCAAATTCCTCAAAGATCTCCGTATAATCACGAAATATAATATCGAAAATATCCAAAGATAATTTTCATAATCCATTTCAATTTATATGTTGGAAACTTTTGGTTATATTAAAACCATTTACTGTCCAATTTATTATTTCTAAAAATCATTGGATTACTATTCTAGTTGTTAACTAGTTCTTTCAGATGAAAATATATTTTATCTTTTCAAACTTGGAGTATTTCATCCAAATCTTTCCAAACATTTATTATGATTTTACATAATTTATTTATATTTTTAATAATTTTATTAATGCACTTATAGTTGGTTTCCAATGTCGACCACCGAACTGCATCCATAGCGACCTTTTTCAAAACCGATTTGGACTTAAATTAAAATTTAACTGTTAGACTTCAAAAATTATCATTTTATTGAAAAGCTCATTTCATTACGGTTCCAGTTTTAGGATAATCCGACGGTCGGATCTCCCGGTAAGTCAATTCGAAGTCACGGGTTGACGTTCGCGAACTGTCGTTGTGCGATGCATTCTGTTCAAGCCCGAAGTCGATTTAGAAATTTTAAACGCTTCAAAACCATTTTTATAAATTATATAATATATATAATCATCTTTGAAAACTCATTTCAGTCGTTTATCTTTAACATTGCACATTTTACTGTTCAGTTAATTTTAATATTTTTGTGTCCATCCAAAATCGGACATTAGAACCAAACTTCAACTATTAACTGAATATTACTAAAAAATATTCGTTTATTCCAGCTTGAAATGTGATTCAACCAATTACCATATTATTTCAGTTATATGGATTTCATACATCATATATATTCAACAATAGCTATGAACAACTATTAAACATCCAATTCACATCTAAAGTGCACTTACATCCATATAAGCCATAAAAAATTATTTCATGCTTATATTGGTCTGTCAATCAATCGATTAACATTCAATCTAAACACCAGAGATTTGTGTAAATCAAATATCATTCCAATACCCTTGTGGGGTTTTCATCCAACAAATAATTAATTAATTAAATATTTATTCCATATAATCGATATTATTTAAATGGGTGAACATAAGCAAGTCGTTCGACTTGTAAATGGATTTTTAATCCAATTTCAACTACCGCAAATAATTATACATCGTTTTCAATATGTTAATTATATCAAATTCACATTCAAATCATAACATAAATAATGATCCATTCATCAATGGGTTTGCAAACAACTGTGATGTGAGCTACCAGGCACCGTATATAGTTTGTGATAATTAATTTAATAAAAATCAGCATATGAAATCAATATGTTTCCAGTTATAAAAATAAATAACTGTACAAAATATTTGAGTGGGTAAGTTCTTACCGAGATTTTTGATCGTTATAATAACAATCGCTTTTGAGTTAAATTAAACGTGGGTTTAATTTAACCGATATTTCCAACTAGCTCCAAATTTGACCAAATTAGTTTAGTTGTGAAGCTGTCGACTCCACAATCGCAACGAATCCAGTTTCGCGCGATCATGAGTTCGTAGCAATAAGATATTAACATACGAACTTTAAATACACGAATTAAATAATAATACAAATCAACCTTCTTCACCAAATGATGCCCTCCACTTTAAATGCTCGCCAGGACCAAACCGTAGTTCGGAATCACACGAGACCGACGCCATTGTCTCCTGCATCTCCCACTCTTTCCACGCCCGGTGGTCTACCCTTCAGATCGCCACATGGGCCCCGTAGTAGCTAGTTGAACGAAAATGACTGTTTTCTGTTCATTTTGGTGCTGCGGCCACCTCGTTGTTCCAAATGCCACCACATTTTACCTGTAGCTCGGTCTCGACCTCCCAAACAACTTTCCTTTTGGACACTTCACTTGAAAATGGACGGATCGACGGGGAATTGCTCATTTCCGTGACTGTTCATTTTCCAGCACCCCTCCGATTGACTCGACATTCCGACCAACTCCGACCACCTGAGATGTCGCCACCACTACAAAATATCTGTATGCTCCCCCTCTACCATCCCCTAAAATTTCTCGGCCTAACTCTCCAAGTGGGACCACCGTGAGTAAAAGAACGAAGATGAACAGTTTCCGTTCAACTCATGATAAATCTCAACTTCAACCACCAATGACCCCCAAATTTTAGGCGTGGGAACCTCTCTCCATGCTCTACAAATTCAAAAAAATTCATGGCCTAACTCCTTACAGTTTGAGAGATATAAAGTATTTAGTGTTGAGGGTTTTATTTGCAAAATGTTTTGAGAGAGGAGAAAGGGTGGATGCCATTTTCGGTGGAGAAGAGGAAAGAAATAGGGTTTGGAGAGGAAGAGAAAAAGATAATATATAGGTGGGGTTTATTATTTTATTAATTCTTTAGTTAACGCTCTCTTCAATCGACGTTTGTCGATGCCTCGATCACACATAAACTCCATTGGCGCTGAAAATTGACACACAACTATGTTCTGACGATACGGTCCTAATGAAATTTGTTTCGTCGGATTCCGAGACCGTTTGCTCAAAAAGCTCTATTTCGGACTCAATCGACTGATCGATTCACAATTTATTGCGCACGGCCACATACTAGCTCCAAAAATTACAAAATTTGGAATCTTGCAATAATTTAATATTCCAGATCCAACAAAAGTGGTTTCGTTGAAAACGAAGGACGTTTGCAAAATGACTATATTTAAGGGCTTTAATAATATTAAAATATTAATAAATTCCATAGCGACTATTTGAATTTTTAATTTAGAAATAACTTACAATTCATAAAGTGAAATCTCAGTTTCTTACATTCATTATAAAGATATGGTTAATTAGATCCTAACGTTTCTGGTTTCATCAAATTCCGATTTATAATGAACTTTGTACATTCATTTAAAATTTAAAATTAAATTTCCAAACTATCGTGCCATTAGAAGCTCGTTTTAATTAAATTATAAATTTATACTCTCAAACTTCATTTAAAATTAATTCTAAATTATTTATTCTCAAAATAAATCATTCAAAATATTCAATTTCCATCAAAATTAATTAAAAATAAATTTTAAATTGGTTCCAAAATTCCGGGTTGTTACAAATGATCATTGTTATGGGATTACAAGCTAATCAAGGTATGATGGTACTATGTTATTAGTAGTTTGGACTAGTGTATTGCAATGAGATATATTGTGTGAACTTGTTGTTACAGGAGAAAAGCAGGGTATGGTATGATCCCTTGCCTTTAAGAAAGATTTAATATATTTGTTTACATGTACTTCTGATAACCCTTAAAAAAAGTTTACGGAAAGTGATGGTTGTGATTTAGTTCAGTTTATTTGTATATAGTTTTAATTTATAGTATTTTGATATAGTTATCCTCACATCAGAATTTTTGTCTAACCCGCGTTTTTTCTGGTTATGTCATGACACTCTCGAGTACGCATTTGAGTAGTTAAAGATTTTTTCACTTTTGGGGATAAGCTATTGGATAGTGTAGGTAAAACGTTATGAAGGCATGACGTCGATGTTTTAAGATATATACTTGATATACTATTGTAAATATTTATATATGGGACTGTTTTATCAGATATATTTTCATAACTTTGTGCATTTTGGAGTTGATGTATCCTAACTACTCTGTACTAATATTCATTTGTCAGCTTCTTCCGCTAGTGCGATCTCTTATATATAGTTACTCTTCTATTGTTCATGTATATCATATATGTAACATCCCGAGATTTTATGACAATTTAAATTATTAAATTTAGTGTGATCTTGGACAATGTGGTTTAAATATTAAAGTTGTAATTTATTTATGTTGATTTATAATGAAAATTGAAACTTAATATTGAATATATTTTGATTTGGGTAAATTATAAATGAAATATAAAATTTGAATTTGTAAAATATGAAAATTGGATTCACAATAAACGATAATTGATTTAGTTGATTTATACGTTTATATGAGTTCCAGTTTGACTTGAATAAATTTGATAAAACATCTGAATTGGATTAAGTGGTGAATAAACGAAAAATGAATATTTTATTTTATTAATGAACTGGTTAAATTTGTCATTTTGCAAATAATCTCGGAATTCGATGAAATTAATTTTATTGGATCCGAAATTATAAATTGTTGTAAAATCTAAAATTTCGTAGCCAACAGAGTTATCGCTTGATCGCAAGAATTTAAATCGTACTGAAATTTGTGTGTATAATTTAATTAAATAATCGAGTTTAGAAGAAATTGCTAGAGACTTTAGAATTGGGCTTTGAAACCTATTCCGTTGTGTTCAGAAGCCGTCAAGACCTATTGTTAGTCTGTAAGCAAGCCTGATTTGGACACAGTCCAGTTTTTGGCTATAAATCACGCAAACAGAGGAAATTAATTAATAAAAATTTCCAAAACCCTAATTTATTTTCTCAGCTGCCTCTTTTTTCCAATGGCAATTTTTTTTCAACCTTTAAGTGATAATATTTTCCCGTCCAAGCGACGATTCGATGAAGTTCCAAAGGCAAAGTCGAAGATCGTAACGAGGGCTTCAGATTCGTATGGTGATTTGTAGTGGATCGAAGCGGATTCACCAGAATTGGTTTAGGAAGATGGCACGTGTTATGGGTTTTGGGGCCGTTGGTGACCACCGCAAGGGGTGGCGTTCAGGTCGAAGGGGGAATGGGGGATGGCGAACACGGTGAGGGTCTCCGATCGGATTCTGGTGGACAAATGGGAGGTTTGTGGTTGAAGATTTAACGAACGAGATGGGTTGTTTTTCTCGATCTGGAAACGTGAATGCGAGAAGAAGAGGGAGTAGTGTAGGGGTTATGTGTCAGCAAGGTATTGGATGAGAAGTTGGTTTATATTATTTTATTTTGATTTGAATTGTAAACGTTTAAACGCGAATAACTTCTTCATACAAATTCAGTTTGACACGCGGTTTATTGCATTGGAATCGTATCGATGAGCTCTTCGCGATGTCGCTGGGTTGGACAGATTCTGAAGCAGTTAATTTTTTAGGCTTATTTTGGATTCAAACACGTTCGGAATCAAGGTGAGTGATTAAACCCACTCACACCTTACTAAAATATTTGATTGTTAGTTAAATTAAATTTATGTTATGATATGATTGTATTGTTTGCTATTTGAATGTTTAAACTGCTTATTTTTGTTAATCAGCATAGACAGTATAATTTAATTTAATTGTTGTTATAAATTTTACAGTTAGAATTTAATTTCTAGTTTAAAAACCTCATACCTGATGGCTAACTAATATTATATTGAACTGTTAAGATGTGTTGATTTTGATGGATGCCTTGAATTTATATATTTAATGTATTGATATGTAATTCATCTTGTTGTCGACATTGTTATATATGCTTATTGATTTTTTTTTATTAATCCCAACCATTACCATAGATGTTACGGGCATCAAATGAGCCTGGGATTAATCATTGAAATGAATTAAGAACGTAGGTTGAAATGATAAATACCTATGACCCTGATTTGGATTGAAATGATATATATCTTTTCCCAAAATACTGAAATTAAATTTTAAGTATCACTCGGCCATAGGACAGAAAATTATATACGGACACCGGTTGGTTAAATCCAATTTGTTTTAACTTTGAACCTTGGAGTATTGTTTAAAGACAATATAAATTATAAATTGATTTCCTTTAAACTTGAACTTTGAGTTTTGAAATATAAAAAAAGGAAATAATTTAATGTTGTAACTGAAGCAAAAAATGAAATTGAATGTGAATCAAATCTATTGAAATTGAATTGTTTTATCCACCTTTGAAATTTATTTTAAATCAACATTGATTTAAACGATATCTGAATTGTGAACTCAATATTTGTTATAAATAGAAATCATTGAAAATGAGAATCTGATTTGGAATTTAACTATTTGAATTAAATTGATTGAATTGAAATGAATGGAAAATGGAAATTTAATCGATTGAAATATTGAAATTGAGTTGATTTGATTTGAAATTGGAATACGACTTCAGGTCAAATTGAAATTTTGTCAAAACGATTCTAATCCCAACCATATTATTTTAAAGCATTTTAGAAACTATTTTACTTTAAAAATTGTTTACCTTATAACTGTTATTTTTCTTATATATATTAATTTTCTTTAATAAACTATTTAAATAATCAATTATTTATTTTATAAATTACTTTAATTTTTTTTTTTTAGATTTTACTAAATTTGATAAATTTTATTTTCTATACAAGCTATCTATTTCAAACTTTTCAAACTATTTTAATATATTTTTTAAACTATTTAAATATTCAAATTATTTTAAGATTAGAATCGTTTCAAGATTTTAAATTGGTTTGAATGGATATTTTATTTTGAATAATATTCTATCTTGAATATTGAAATGATTTTAAGAAAATCTGATTCTTTGATATGAAGTTCGAACCCCTTTGAAATGTAAAAGAACTGACCGGTGTGAAAAATGTAAATGATTGGTTGTTAAAGAGACCGGGATCGGCTATTGTCATACTCTCTGTCAATACTGAAAACCACTTTAACAAGTGTGTACGCGGTGGAGTTCCAGAATGAAGTAGGTTGATTTGGAGGCGATTACTGGATTTGAAGAAAGAGAACGATGATGGATGTCCTTGACCTTCAGGTCATAATTAAAATGACTAAAACATGGCTATACCGGACCAAGTGGGGTTAGCTACCTCCATCGACAACACTTCTTCCTATATTACTATAGTCCCTCGGTTTGATTGATCTGATTTGATGCACATCCATGATTTGGGAGTGTTGTTCGAGGTGGCCAGTAGTCGCGGCTATGTGTTACCATCAGTCCGGGCGTGCAACTAGAATATTCCTTCTCTGGGCACTCCTCGTGTGCCTTGTTATATTATCCTGATCGAGCCTTCTATGACTTTGATTTGTACCGTACCTATGGAGTCCCCTCTGATAGCCACTATTACTGTGGACTTTACGGTATTTGTATAGACTATGGTATTATAAACAGTGTAAGGGTACTAATGGTAATCCCACTTACGCTATTTTAATATTTTATATTTAAACATAAACACTATTACAATAGCGTATTGTATTATATAGTATGTAGTTTAACGGATCCTTAGGAGATGGAAATACCCGTAACATCTCTTAAGTTATTGCACTCATATTATCACCTGAATTTGATTTAACTGATATGAGAATATTTTAGTTCTGATCCGAGTATTTTTGTCTTTTCTTTTGTGCTCTGGTCAGCCTGAGTTTTCAGTTATTGAAGATGACGTTATGAAGATGAAGATGGAGCTTGATAGACGTATTATTATTATTTTCCCACTGCAAATATTAGTATGTTGTATAACAGTTAACTCTGATAATTGTTGTAAAATAAAATCAAATTTATGTTTTAATAGCTTCATGAACTGTTATTTATTTATTATATTTTGTCCTTCCGTTGTGAGATTCTATGATTGTTTTTTTCTTTCTTCTTTTTCTTATGTTAATCCCAATAACTATCTGTATTTTAGATTTGTTTAAGTCGATTGGTGAGTATCATTGTCGATTCGAACGGTCAAAAATCTAGGTCGTTACATTTGGTATTAGAGCTTCGGTTTAGCGGAAACCTTGGCTCTATTTGGGATTAACTCATTAGAGATAGGGTAGTAATACCCTAGAATGAGTTTAAGTGTATATGAGAGAGCGTACTTGAAATTTTGAATAAAATGGTCTTGTATTATGTTGATTTGTTTTGTTGAGTATTTATGAATTCTGGTCGATAATTGGGACGCCAATGCATCGATAGCGATTTCTAAACACTTGAATTGGACTCATTAACATAATATTGTTTTGAATTATATTTTATATATATAAAGAATTATTTGAAAAATGAATTTTTCTCTTAGATTATCATCATTTATTGTTGATTAGCCAATATCTCTAAAGTATTGACTATTGAACAATATTAAGGAAAATGAAATATTGAAAATTAATTGATAATGAAATATAATGATTTTAAATATGAAAATGAGGATTTAAATTCGGGTGCTTTTGAAGTGTTGATTTATAAATGATTTTGAAATAATATAATTATAAATAAAAAAAATTAAGTAGAATTTGTTTAGTAATGAAATTTTGAGTAAGCGTATACTCCCCTCTTAGCTCTAGAAATGATTGCGGTGATGAGTGCACGCATCATCGACGTTTATTTCGAGAATATGGGTAGGGAGACCACTTAGAACTTTTATACTTTGTTTGGAGAAATTAAATTTCTTTTAAATCTTTTATAGTACATTTTGATATAAAAGATATAAATATATGTATTGTTTTGAAAGTTGATTGGGAAATAAACCCGAAGTTGAATTCTTAATTATAGAATAATTAATGAAATGAATAAAACTTGTAATTTTAAAAGCTTTTAAAAAAAGAGAACCTAAGAGAAATGAAAGCAAAATAGAAACTCTTAGAAATATGAAATGATGAATTTAAAAATAAATTGAAACTGCTGAACTTGTATAATAATCATTCTTTTTCTATAACACAATATAACTTATCAAATTATAAGAAGTCAAATTGTTATAGAAATAAGAAAAATTTCAGTATATAAGTATTGGTATGAACATTGAAATAAAATTTGACGGTTCATAAACATGAATGAAACTTAAAATTTTGACAATGAACGGTCTATAATTAGTTATGTTTGAAATTGAATTCAACTAAGTAAAGCAAATAAAATGAATCAATGAAGTAAGTTAATAAAGTGAATTGTGTGGTTATGAATTAAATGTATTGATATCAATGTCTGGTTTTGTGAAAGCATAAGAGAATAGGTTTATAATTTATAAACTTAACGAATGCTAAACGAATTAATTAATTTAAATTAAAACGAGCTCGTCACGTAACGGAAGTTCGTAATTTTCCGAATTAAAGTTTAAATGAATGTATAGAATCCAAAATAAGTCAGAATTCTTTGAAACAAGAATCCTTCGAAGTTGTTTGAATATAGTTTTCTAATGAAAGAGAAAAATTTGGATTTCAACTTGTAAATTTTAAGATATGTATAAATCAAATTTCCAGAAAAATCACGGTATGGTAATTCCTGATTTAAGACTAAAATATTAATAAAATGGATGTTTATAATATAGAATTTGAGAAATAATGAGTTAAAATTGGTCTCGAAATTTTTGAACCTGTTGAGTTGAGTATAATGAACATGTTAGTGTTTATACATTTAGCTAACATTAGAATATGTTGAAATTTGGAATAATTGAATTGTAAACATATACGAAATAGATTATGCCTATAATAAGAAATTTAATTTGTAATATTGACATTGAAAATTTGTTATTTTGCTTGTTCGTATGATTTTGATAGTTGGATGTTTTATTTGTCGTTTTGAATGTAATTGCTATTTCATTTATATTTATTGTATATATATATATATATATTTCTTATTTATATGTTTTATTGGTTATTGAGTGTTATAGTAGGTACTGAAGGCAATTTGCTTGCTTTGGAGCTACTAACGCATAAAATTTGCTTTTGCTTGCTTAAAAATAAGTTAAATCGCTAATAATGCAAATGAAAGGTACGTATATCGAATTATATATTGTATTTTGGCATTATATATTGTTACCCCGTTTTTGGGATGCCTCATCATTAAGATGAGATGTATATTTGTGATTATATATATATATATATTATTTTCCAGGCCTAACCATACAAAATGGACTCTGCTGAAATTTTTCGTGAATTTATGACTCATATAATTTTGAGAAAATTTGACTTTTCAAATTTATATAATTTTTTTATATAGGTAATTGTTTGTAAGTCGAATAAGAAATTATATGACTAAATATGCAAATTTACAACTTTCTTACTACACCTTTTCAAGGACGAAAAGTTTTAAGTGGGGGAGCGTGTAACATCCCGAGATTTTACGATAATTTAAATTATTAAATTTAGTGTGATCTTGGACAATGTGGGTTAAATATTAAAGTTGTAATTTGTTTATGTTGATTTATAATGAAAATTGAAACTTAATATTGAATATATTTTTATTTGGGTAAATTATAATTGAAATATAAAATTTGAATTTGTAAAATACGAAAATTGGATTCATAATAAATGATAGTTGATTTATACGTCTATATGAGTTCCAGTTTGACTTGAATAAATTTGATAAAGCATTTGAATTGGATTAAGAGGTTAATAAACGAAAAATGAATATTTTATTTTATTAATGAACTGGTTAAATTTGTCATTTTGCAAACAATCTCGGAATTCGATGAAATTAAATCGTATTGAAATTTGTGTGTATAATTTAATTAAATAATCGAGTTTAGAAGAAACTGCTAGAGACTTTAGAATTGAGCTTTGAAACCTATTCCATTGCGTTCAGAAGGCGTCAAACCTATTGTTAGGCTGTAAGCGGGCCTGATTTGGACACAGTCCAGCTTTGGCTATAAATCACGCAAACCGAGGAAATTAATTAATAAAAATTTCCCAAACTCTAATTTATTTTCTCAGCCGCCTTGTAAAGACCCGGATTTTCAAAACCAATTTAAATTTTTTATTTTAGCTATTTTAATGGATTTTGAATATTTAAAATGATTTATTTTAAATAATAACGACTATAAATTTATTTAAATCGAAGTTAGAATGTATAAATTTATTTTAATTATAAAACGAAATCGAAATGGCATGGTAGTTTGAAAATTCGATTTTAAACTTCAAATGAATGTACATAATTCAAAATAAATCGGATTCCAGTAAAACCAGAAACATTTGAATCTGTTTCATAATATCTTTCTAACGAATGTGAAAAATTGAGATTTCACTTTATAAATTGAATGTTATGTATAGTTTAAAATTTAAAATAGTCGTTATGGAATTTTTTTTAATATAATACATAGCTCTTAAAAATAGCCATTTTGCAAACGATCTCCGTTTTCGACGAAACCACTTTTGTTGGATCCGGAATGTCAAATTATTGTTATATTCCAATTTTCGTAATTAATATGTGAGCGTGGTAAATTTAAACGCGTTTGGTAATTTCAGTTTGAATTTAATCGATTGGAAAAATGTCATTTTACAAACGGCCTCCAAATTCAACGAAATTAGTTTTGTTAGGACCGTATCGTCAAAATATAGCTAGATTTATTTTCTGGAATTTTTGGGAGTCAGTATGTGGCCCCGGTAAATTAAAAATGTACGTTGAAATCAATTTTGAACATTATATTAATTTATATTTTAATTTTAACGAAAAATGATCGAAATAGTCGAATTGGCTTATGGGACATATGCCATTGTGTCCGGAAAGGGGGTATTTCGCTAGGGACGACAGTCGTTGGGTTCAATTTGGAGTTCGAATGAAAAAGTAACCTTTTGGAATTAAATTAAATTAAATATTAAATATATACTTGGTCAAACCCCCTTTTCTCTTCCTCTCTCTCTCGTTCGAAATCAGAAAAAGAAAGAAAAAAACGCGTCGCTGCCTCCTGCTGCGCACCGCGCCGCCACTCCCCCAGGCCATCGTCGACGTCCCCCCTTCCTCCTCTTCCCTATCCTCCTCCTCCTTCTCTCTCTCCATTTCTAAAACCCTAAGCCCCAAATCCTCCCCAAACCGCCACCGTGGGCCCCTCTACCACCACCTGGCCACACCTCCCCACGCCCACTCAGGTCCTGCCGCCGCCCCTCAGCCACCCAACTCCGGTTGTGGACCCCACATCACTAAAAATCACATTTTTACAAAAATCCCGTATTTGTAAAAACACTGCTGACCTTGTTTAGCCAATAACTCCCAAACCGTGCACTTCTGGGCAAAACTCCACAGTACCAAAGTCGAAGATCTCATTTTTATCTTCGATTTGAGTATATGGAAGTCATATTTTGGATTACAGAGTTGTTCAGTAAACGCATCCAAATACTGTCTTTTCGCAAATTCTGGCAAATTGGAGCATATTCGGAAGAAAGGCCACTAGGCGAAAGTTGTCCGGAATGACGCGTTTAAGCTAGAATAAAAGACGGTGTGAAGATTGGAGCTCATTTGCGAATTCTAGGATAAGAACAGCAATTCAGAATGTTAGAAAATAACGGCGGAGTGGATCCCAATGTGAACTCTTTATCACTCATATTATTTTCCAGTAAAATATACCCTAGGTTGCAGGTGGGGCTTAGTAGCTCCTAACACTATTTATTGTACAAACCATGGTTGTTTGTTTGGATTGTATTGTGGAAATTCGGATTGTGGTTGTAAAATTGATTGTAAATTGATTGTGGGATTGTTTGGATTAATTGTGATTGATGTGTATGGCACGAACCAGTATCAGGAGAGGGGTAATGCTAAACATTACTCCGGTTCTAATATCGCGCCGTTATAATGCTGAAATTTTCTGAAATAAACTATATAAAATATTCATGTGTTGAATAAAATGTTTGAACAATAAAAATATTATTTTTATTGAATGTATGAACTATATAAAATAGTCAAGTGTTGTAATAAATATTTTAACGTTAAAAATAAAATTTTTAACGTATATATGAACGTCATAAAATTCTCCTGAAATGAAAATAAATATTCATTTACAAATCGAATGATTTGTTTATGTACACCCATTTAACTGACATTGATATTGGGATGATATTTGACGTACACTAATCCCAATTGTTTAGTTGTATGTGAATCGATTGGTTGACAGACTGTTGTAAGTGTTAATTATTTATATTTAATGCTTATCCAGTTGTGTAATGCACTCTGGATGATGGATGATTGTTTATCATTGTTGTTGTGTACATGTGATGTAGGAATTCCATGTAACTAACATTATATGGTAATTGGTTGGGTCTGATTCCAATTAAGGAATAATGAATGTTTTAAAATAACGAATATTTTAAAATAATATTCCGTAAAGGATTAAACTGTGAATTTGATGTCCATTTTTGGATGGACACGAAAATATTGAAATATGTGAAGCCGTATTGATTAGATATGCGCCATTTTTAACACGAACGATTTTTATATTGATTTTATTCATTTTTATAATGAATATCGAAAAGGAAATGATTTCAAAATCTGATATTTTGAAAATATTATCATTTAAATATTATAATGATAAGGAGTATTCAATTTTGATTTAAAATTGAAACGAAAGTGGGAATCGTTTTTAAAACGAAATTATAAAATACGTTTTGAACGAAATATATATATTAATGAATTGAATAGAACGCACAGCGCTGTGACCGTTCGCGAATTTTAACCATTGACTTCGAATTGACATTACGGGAGATCCGACCGCCGGATTCTCCTAAAACTGGAACCATTGGTATTTATCCTTTTTTCACTACCTTTGAAATGTTATTTGAATTTTAAATACATCAAAAAGTAGATGCTGGTAGGCCAAACTGTAAGTTATCACAAGCTGGTAGGCTAGTAATTATTCAATCTGTTGTTACCGCTATTACCACGTATTGGTCGAGGCACTACATATTGCCTGGTAAGTTGATTGATATGATTACTAGTGCTTTGAATAAGTTTCTTTGGCATGTTGATCCTTTTTCGAAGAAAATGATTCCTTTTTCTTTCCACAAGTTATATGATGAAAAGAAATTTGGAGGCCTTGGTATTACAAATTTGCATCAATGGAATGTGGCTGCCATTTCTGTATACTTTGAAAAGCTTTTTGCAACTGAGAGAGGTCTGTGGTCTCAATGGGTGCATGCTAACCTTATTGGACGTAGAAATTTTTGGGATTTACCTATTCCTCAAAGCTGTAGTTGGAGCTGGAGAAACATTTTGAAGCTTAGAGATACCTTCAAACCTTTTATTCAATGTAATTTCAGGAGTATAGAAAACTTGTCTTTTTGGCATGCGCCTTGGGCAAAGCATGGTCTGATTTTGAGCGAAGTTGTTGATAATAATATCATGCTTAACTCAAGAATTCCTCAATCTGCTTCTATTGCTAATTATTTTCATGATGGAAGGTTTTCTTTGCCTCATTCTAGCTCTGCTTCCTTAAGAGCTTTATGGAGTGATATTACTGATAACTTCAGTTTCAACGGGGACGAACCTTTGCTTTGGAAGGGAAAGGAGCACTCAATTAAGCTAGTGTACAATCTGCTTCATACTCACCGTCCTTCGTTTCCTTGGCACTCTCGGTTCTGGAATACAGGTTGCTCTGCTAAGGAGAACTTGTTACTCTGGAAAATTATGGCGAATGCGATTAATACCAAGAGCAAATTGTACTCATGTGGAATTATTCAAAATAATATATGTGTGCTTTGTAACGATGCTGAAGAAACTAACACTCGTCTCTTCTTTGAGTGTTCTTTTGTTAATCAAATTTGGACGAGATTGCTAGCAATTGGTGGCTACCATCGACCTTCACTCTCTAGTCAGATTGAGTGGTTCAATATTTTTAAGGCGACGAGGTGGAAGACTAGGAGAGCATGTTTGCTGTTGAAGCTCTTGAAGAAATGCATCTATGCAGTGTGGATGGAGAGGAACACTAGAATTTTTGGAGGAGCTATGCTTGCGGCTGATCAGATTTGCATGCAAATCCATAGAAATATGTTGCGCTCCATATCTAGTGATTCATGATATTAATAGTTTTGTGATTTGTAATGTACATATGTATGCATTCTGGCTTATCTTGTAATTTTGACTGTGAACTTCCTGTTATGTAAATAAATATCCATTTTGCCTTTCAAAAATAAATAAATAGATGCGATAAAAAAGTAGACATGAGAGATAAAACCAGTACATTCGAAGTGTATTATTGTTAGCAGTGTCTCTTTTTTAGGTAAATTATTATCATTTCTTCTGGAGTTCATATGACGTTCCTTCAGGGAATATTGCTCTTCTTTTTATAGGGATAACATATAACAAAATAAAATATTTATAACATATCTTCCTAGATGCTGGATTTTGCAATATAACATTAAATAAAATATGAGATACATATTTAATAGATTAATTTTATATACAAATATACCTTATGGAATAAGGGTAATGTAACTACCCGCATTCTACGCATCGGAGGATCGTAGAATATTTAATTCTTTCACATATGAAGTCGTATGGTCGTGTAACTTTAGGAGGCGACTATTGGGGTCATTTCCCATGTTCACGATTTTTGCCGATTTTCTAAATGACCGTTTTACCCCTAGCTGATCTTGTTTCATCCATAACTTTTGATTAGAAAGGATTTTTGACCTGAAACCACTTCCATTGGATTCGAATGATGGTTTACTTTTCCGTAGAGTGGTCACATGTGAAAAACGGACTTACCGTTTGGGAGATATGGCTGAAATAAGGTTTAGAAGGTGAAAACAGCTTAACCGTGCCTAATTAGGGTGATTAGCAAGAGGGCCCATAACCCATTTTGGGATTAGGGTTATGGGGAGGCTGAGAACAGTAGGGAAACGGTTTCTATTTCATTTTTCAGCCGCCTAAAACATTTCTCTAACCCTATCCATGGCCTCCACCTTCTAATTTCATCCCAAATCGCTCTCTAATCAAGTATTAAGCATAGCAACATCAAACCAAGGAGAAATAGCACGATTTCAGAGTTAGAGCTGCTGCTAGACGCCGAGAATCGCCCCAAATCAGTGGAGTTTCAGTTTTGAAAGTTTTATTTGTGGCTAAGGTGAGTGATTTGCATGGTTCCTCACTAATTATGGTTAATTAAGGGTAATTAGCGTTAATTAGCAAAATTATACAAGTTAAAATTCTGGAAAAATGTTTATAAATTTTGAAATATTGTTTTAGGCCTCTGTTAGAAATTTGGGTTAATTTGGTTAAGTTTTGTTGATCCTATCGTTAGTTGTGCTTAAACATGATTAAGGGGGAAAACATGGGTTTTTGGGTATGTTTGGTCTATATTATCATGATTATTTGTTGTTTTGGTGTCTGTGGATGACTACACATGTTGCTATGACTGTTTGGAATGTTTCGTAATTGTTTAGAACAGTTAGAATGGTCGAAAACGCCGTCATGTGGTGTAAAAACAATCGTTGGAAGTTGCAGGAAAAATATGCCAGAGCCGGATCGGATCGTGCAGAATCCCCACACCATGACCCCTCGGATCGTGCATCATCCCCACACCACGACCCCTAGGATCGTGCAGTACCCTCACACCACGACTCCTAGGATGGAGAAGTATCCTCACACCCCGACCGTGAGGAAGATGGCGAACCCTCACACCCCGACCGTGAGGAATAGGGACAGCGAGCTGCCTATTTACCACGAACCCGAACTGAGAATGGAAGAAAGGTGAATCACGAAACGTGTCAGGAGGGGGACCACGAGCCGTGTGGACCACGAACTGAAGCCAAGTGGGTGACATGATTCGAAGCTTGACCCGAACCACGAATCGAGGAAGCTGATCACGAACCGAAGCTTTGGAGCATCACGAGTCGATATGGAGGATCACGAACTGAACTGAAGAGTCACGTGACAGGATAATGACCAAAACCCGAGATGCAAAGGTAGTCCAAAGGAGAGGTTATTACTCAGGATCCCAAAGGGGATCAACGATTTAACTTCATGAGTTGGACTTTGCTGCGGGACGTGTGCAAAAGGGGTTATCGATATCCATAATTTTAGTTCACGACTGGGAGACGGATTAGTGGTTATGGATCAGTGCAATGGGGTCATTGTGACTCCACAGAGCAAAGTGATCGTAGCAAAGGATTGGGTGATCGAGTGGTGGATACCGTATGCTTTATGCACTGAGTGAGAGATGTGAGGATGATTGTTATGTTTAATGTTTGCTATCACCATGACATGCACACCCCCTCCCCATTACTTTCACACCATGTATTAGTGTTACCTTATAGTACTGTACATCTTGTTGTGCTAACTCTTTGGTTGCAGGTCCAGGTTCAGGTATGATTGGATTATACCTGTTAATGTTTTGTTTTGTTGCTTATCGCTCATACCAGACTTTTGTCTGACCCGGAGTTTTACGTCTCTTCTTATTACTCTGGGTGCTCCTAAACGAGCAGACTAGAGACAGGTTAGGTGGTAATGCACGAGTAGCTGTCCGGAGACGAGCAGTAGACTTCCACGTATGATATACATATATACTCCCTGTGCTGTAGCTGGTCACTGCTTGGGCATCAGTAGTGTACCTTTTCTTTCTTTTGCTTTAGAGACAGTAATTTGGAGTTGTAATAATGATGTTGGATCATAAGCTGTACTTTGGATTTCCGCTGCTATGATGATTTAGTTTTCAGCTTATGCACTGTCTCGCCTGTTTCATGTCAAAATTATGTTATTATTATATTTTATTCCATGCGCTGTGAGACATTCTACAGGTTCCTTATTAGTTCACTCTTATGTTTCTTTTCTTCTGACGACCGTCCCGTGCTGGTTGGACATCGGCACAACGCGTTTCTTTGGAAATGTCGGCTGGTGCGGGGCGGGTGTTACATTTGGCATCAGAGCCTAAGTTGCGTAGTTAACCTAGGGGAAAACACCAGGGAGAGATAGTATACGTATATGAGAGCGCGTATTTGTTATATTTTGGTTTTCAAAAGCTATGTATATATATATATACACTATTAGTATATCTAAGGATGAAGTCGCACTGTACTGGCACCACATTGAGATGGTTAATCGTTTTCTCTTTACAGACTGAACGATGAGCCGATATACGAGGAGTACAGGTTCAGGAGAAAACAATAGGGATGTTCCTGATATTAGGACGATGTTTACTACCTTCATGCGAGAGATGCTTAGGGATGCTCGGGGAGCAATTCCTAATGCTGCTAACGGTGGTGGTGCAGTAGTGCAGGCGCCTAGGGCCGATTTCGCCAAGCTTAACAAGGATTATACTAGTCTTGGCGGAAAGCCGTTCCATGGAACGGAGTCGGCTACGGATGTTCAAGATTGGTTGGATAGTTATGAGCGCATCTTCGAGGACTTGGGAATCGATGATGCCATGAAGAGAAAGTTAGCATCGCGTCAGCTTCAAGGACGAGCTATGAATTGGTGGAATGCTAATAAAGCAGCTACTCCTGAAGATCAAGTTACTTGGAATCAGTTTATGACTCGTTTCGGCGAAAAGTTCATTCCAGCTGCTCACAAATCTAAATTGTTTAGGAAATTTTTGGAGCTTAAGAAGAATGGTAGGGCAGTCTCGGAATATATTGCTGAGTTCGATACTTTATCGAAGTATGGATTGTCTCTTATCGACACTGCCGAGAAGAAGAACGAGAAGTTCATAACCAGCTTAGATGAGTACTTAAGGGAAAGGCTGATAAACCACATCGACGAGACGTTCAAGTCTATAGTGGGGAAAGCATTGAGATCAGAGAGTCTTTACCCTAAGTCAAAGGTCGATGTTGTTATTGCATCTGTGGAGGAACCAAAGCCGCAAGCAAGCGGTGGAGGTAAGAAGGAGTCTCAGAATAAGAGAAAACATGATCAGACCCAGGGTGGTCAGAAAAAGAAGGGCAAGAAAGATAAAGAGTTCTTTAGTTGTGGCAAGAAGGGCCACTATGCTAGAGATTGTCAGGAAAAGCCTGGGGAAAGGAAGTGCTTCAATTGCGGCCAAGTGGGACATCACAAGGATAATTGCCCGCAACCCCCTAAAGAGAAGCAGATTGTGAAAGCATATGCTATCAACGTTGTTCCTTATTCGTCGAATGCCCCAACTGCGGCGGAGAAGGGAAAGAGCGTCGTTATTCGAGGTATGCTTCCTATTTATGATGTTTTTGTTCTAGTTTTGTTGATAGCCAGGCATCCCATTCCTTCATATCTAGTGACCTGGTAGATAAGTTGGGATTGGAAGCTGAGATAGTTGATAGACCTTTAGTTGTGACGAACCCGCTAGATGGTTCGACTAGCCTTTACATGATTTGTTGTAATGTGGTCTTATCGAGTCATGGATGTATGTTTGCTTGTGATTGCTTAGTTGCTTTGCTAGTATCATCTCACGTAGATTGTCTGAATTCGGAGGAGATGTTCCTTGAGTGCTTGTTTGATATTGGTTTAGGCCTTTGAGGCTTGTGCTTGGGGAATGTTGAGTTCGACTAGGATGGTTTGCGCGAGAGATAAATAGTTGTTGCGATTTTTTATTGGATGATATCTTAGTTTACTCGGGGAGTGATGGGCAACGTGACATGATAAGACTATTCGATGGTATGGACTGCCCTGAGTTAGACTCGATAGGGTTATGATATGACTCGAGTGGGACTCGAGAAAGATGCAAAGTAATGGATTGTTTAGGACCCTATGTTGATGTTCTTTTTGAAGGAATAAGATGTGTTCGTTGATCATGGAAGATGCAAGAAGGTTAGGACGATTCAAGTTGGACTTGAACTCGTAAAAGAAAATAGGTGTTCGTTGACCTTGGAGATGCAACGAATAGGGGGATGACTCACGCTGGATTAGAGTTTGTCGGTAAGGGATACTCAAGACTGGGTCTGAGTTTATGGGTAATAGATTGACTTGAGTTGGACTCGAGAGGGTAGCAAGATAATGGATAGACTTGGGTGGGACTCGAGTGTTTTAGGCGGACTAGAAGCAGGGGTATCTGGGGATACCCATTACCTTGGATCCGTTGGACGTGATCTAGTTATCCTTGGAGGATAAACGTACGTTGGACGTACGGTAGTCCGTATGGAGGCGGGGCTTTCATTAGCCTTGGGATTGGTTGGACCAGTCAAGTAGGCATCGACGTATGTATGGAGGCGGGGCTTCCGTTAGCCTTAGGATTGGTTGGACCAGTCAAGTAGGTATCGACGTACGTATGGCTTTAGCAGGTGATAGGTAGGACATGTTTGATGGATGCTATGGTTGCTATGTTTGTTCCTATTTTTCCCTTGAGTAGACTCACCTGTAGGATTCTGGTAATAGAGAACGAAGAGATGACGGAATACACAGATGCATGTGGTACCAGGCTAGGTGTTGTACTGATGCATTGAGTAGGAGACATGCCAGTTTAGGTGCTATGTTTCTTGAATGAAAGTAACTGGAGTATATCGTGGGATATGATTTCAGACCTAAGTATGGATTGGATCCAGAAATGCTAACAAGTTTGACGATCAAACCGACTTTGATTGAGAGGATTGGTTCCAGTCAGAGGGACGATCCTAATCTATTAGAAATCATCTCCAAGGTAGAGATGGGCATCGACGGTGAGAAGATGAACAAGTATGGACTTGATCGAGGAAGATGGCTTTGAAAGAATGATAGACTAGTTGTACCCAATGTCAATGGATTGAGAGATGAAGTTCTTAGAGAACGTCATCACTCAAAACTGACTATGCACCCCCGGTGGTAACAAAATGTATCGAGACATGAAGCAGACCTACTATTGGGAAGGGATGAAGAGAGACGTTGGGAAGTTTATATCCAAGTGCATGAATTGCCAGCTAGTTAAAGCTGAGAAAAAGGAGCTTAGTGGTATGTTACAACCATTGGAAACTCCCGAATGGAAGTAGGAACAAGCCTCAACGGATTTCATCGATGGTTTACCAAGGACCAGATCGGGTCATGATAGTATTTGGGTGAATTATGTATTAGAGGATCTCTTGAGAGCTTGTATATTAGATTTTGGTGGGTCATGGAATGACCATTTGCACCTAGTTTAGTTTGCATATGATAATAGTTATCAGTCCAATATTAGTATGACTCCATTTGAGGTTTTGTATGGAAGACCGTGCAACTCACCATCATGTTAATTGGAAACCGGTGAGAAATCTATACTTGGACCAGAAGTAATAAGAGAAACTTCAGATAAGATAGCGGGAGTTCACAATGTATTTCATGTTTCCCAGTTAAGAATTTTGTGCACAACCCTAATGTGACTATTTCACCAAATCAGTTGGACGATATCGAGGTAAAACCCGAGGCGGTTGGGAACCACAAGACGATTCGTATTGTCGGACACGATACGAAACAACTTCGAAGGAAGACGGTGAAGCTAGTCAAAGTCCAGTGGGGTGGGAATGAGAAAGACTGTACTTGGGAAACAGAGGAGAGCATAAGGAAACCGCATCTCGAACTCTTCGCCTGGTAAGATTTTAATAGAGATAGTTTCTTCCCTCGTTAGTTAACCGCATGCTAAGATAGGCTTGTTGTGTTTGTTATGTATGTTTGATTATTGTAAATGATTGGTAGGCATGCGGGATCCTTTGTATGTTTTGGTTAAGGAATTTCGGGGGCGAAATTTCTTAAGGGGGGAGAATGTAACGACCCGCATTCTACGCATCGGAGGATCGTAGAATATTTATTTCTTTCACATATGAAGTCGTATGGTCGTGTAACTTTGGGAGGCGACTATTGGGGTCATTTTCCGTGTTTACGATTTTTGACTATTTTTTAAATGACCGTTTTGCCCCTAGATGATCTTGTTTCGTCCATAACTTTTGATTGTAAAGGAGTTTTGACCTGAAACCACTTCCATTGGATTTGAATGATGGTTTACCTTTCCGTAGAGTGGTCACATGTGAAAAACGGACTTACCGTTTGGGAGATAGGGCTGAAATAAGGTTTAGAAGGTGAAAAACAGCTTAACCGGGCCTAATCAGGGTGATTAGCAAGAGAGCCCATAACCCATTTCGGGATTAGGGTTATGGGGAGGCTGAGAACAGTAGGGAAACAGTTTCTATTTCATTTTTCAGCCGCCTAAAACATTTCTCTAACCCTATCCATGACCTTCACCTTCTAATTTCATCCCAAATCGCTCTTTAATCAAGGATTAAGTTTAGCAACATCAAATCAAGGAGAAATAGCACCATTTCAGAGTTAGAGCTGCTGTTAGACGCCGGGAATCGCCCCAAATCAATGGAGTTTCAGTTTTGAAAGTTTTATTTGTGGCTAAGGTGAGTGATTTGCATAGTTCCTCACTAATTATGGTTAATTAAGGGTAATTAGCGTTAATTAGCGAAATTATACATGTTAAAATTCTGGAAAAATGTTTATAAATTTCAAGATATTGTTTTAGGCCTCTGTTAGAAATTTGGGTTGATTTGGTTAAGTTTTGTTAATCCTATCATTAGTTGTGCTTAAACATGATTAAGGGGAAAAACATGGGTTTTTGGGTATGTTTGGTCTATATTATCCTGATTATTTGTTGTTTTGGTGTTTGTGGATGACTACACATGTTGCTATGACTGTTTGGAATGTTTCGTAATTGTTTAGAACAGCTAGAATGGTCGAAAACGTTGTCGTGTGGCGTAAAAACAGTCGCTGGAAGTTACAGGAAAAATATGCCGGAGCCGGATTGGATCGTGCAGAATCCCCACACCATGACTCCTCGGATCGTGCAACATCCCCACACCACGACCCCTAGGATCGTGCAGTACCCTCACACCACGACTCCTAGGATGGCGAAGTATCCTCACACCTCGACCGTGAGGAAGATGGCGAACCCTCACACCCCGACCGTGAGGAATAGGGACCACGAGCTGCCTGTTTACCACGAACCCGAACTGAGAATGGAAGAAAGGTGAATCACGAAACGTGTCAGGAGGGGGACCACAAGCCGTGTGGACCACGAACTGAAGCCAAGTGGTGACACGAGTCGAAGCTTGACCCGAACCACGAATCGAGGAAGCTGATCACGAACCGAAGCTTTGGAGCATCACGAGTCGATATGGAGGATCACGAACTGAACTGAAGAGTCACGTTATGGGATAATGACCAAAACCCGAGATGGAAAGGTAGTCCAAAGGAGAGGTTATTACTCAGGATCCCAAAGGGGATCAACGAGTTAACTTCATGAGTTGGACTTTGCTGCGGGACGTGTGCAAAAGGGGTTATCGATATCCATAATTTTAGTTCACCACTGAGAGACGGATTAGTGGCTATGGGTCAGTGCAATGGGGTCATTGTGACTCCATGGAGCAAAGTGATCGTAGCAAAGATTTGGATGATCGAGTGGTGGATACCGTATGTTTTACGCACTGAGTGAGAGATGTGAGGATGATTGTTATGTTTGATGTTTGCTATCACCATGACATGCACACCCCCTCCCCATTACTTTCACACCATGTATTAGTGTTACCTTAGAGTATTGTACATCTTGTTGTGCTAACTCTTTGGTTGCAGGTCCACGTTTAGGTATGATTGGATTATACATGTTATTGCTTTGTTTTGTTGCTTATCGCTCATACCAGACTTTTGTCTGACCCGGAGTTTTATGTCTCTTCTTATTACTCTGGGTGCTCCTAAACGAGCAGACTAGAGACATGTTAGGTGGTAATGCGCGAGTAGCTGTCCGAAGACGAGCAGGAGGCTTCCACGCATGATATACATATATACTCCATGTGTTGTAGCTGGTCACTGCTTGGGCATTAGTAGTGTACCTTTTCTTTCTTTTGCTTTAGAGACAGTAATTTGGAGTTGTAATAATGACGCTGGATCATAAGCTGTACTTTGGATTTCCGTTGCTATGATGATTTAGTTTTCATCTTATGCACTGTCTCGCCTGTTTCATGTCAAAGTTATGTTATTATTATATTTTATTCCATGCGCTGTGAGACATTCTACAGGTTCCTTATTAGTTCACTCTTATGTTTCTTTTCTTCTGACGACCGTCCCGTGCTGGTTGGACATCGGCATAGCGCGTTTCTTTGGAAATGTCGGCTGGTGCGGGGCGGGCCGTCATAGGTAATATCTTCCTGAGAATACTAAATTGCATTTCTACAACTACCTATTCATTGTTACAAATAAGTTAAAAACAATCAAATTTGCAAAAATGGTATGATTAGTAAAAATCAAATCCACTAACCTTTGTTTCCGTTTGTTAGTACTCACTCGAACTTCAAGTTCGAGTTATATTGGATTATCAATATAAAAACATCGGAGAGAATACTTAAAGTAAAGCTACGTATATTGAAATAAAACCATTGTACAAAATATATTAATTGAGGACTTATACTTTTTCAGAATTGGAAATAAAAGGTAGAGAGAAATAAAAATGAAACTTAAACATTATGCTGAAATGAATTGGAAGAAACATTAATTGAAACATCATATGATTTATAATTTGCAGATAATGAATGCCTCTCGCTGAGGTTAAATTGATAATAAAAATTCAATTCGGAGAATGTTTTCAATTGACATACAACATAATATCTTCAAGACATTTGGTCAGTATAATCTATAAATTTAGAGACCCAGTAAGATATAACTCATTTGAAGTTTTTTTAATCTCTTGAACATTTCATCATTATCTCACTTGGCGATGTTTATCTCTTTTAACTTCTTTAAGAAGTGAGATTTTATCACTTCTAACAGTTTCAATAAAGTTTGGGCTTATAATTAGTAAATTATTGCAAGTTCATTTAATAATGAATCTCAAGTCCTTGAAATGCAAATATATATGCATAAAGTTCATTAATTTATGATGAACTTATACTTCTCAATCCTTTTGCAAACTTCTAATTTAGAAGCTTTTACATTTTTGCAAATTAAACAAAAAAAATTAATAAGATTTCAAACCAGTGAACTTTATTAAATGTCTTTACGTAATTCAAGAATTCAGGTCTAAGGCTTTGAGTTATATAACTTTTGTTTAAAAATGTATTTGGAATTCCAAATTAATTTCTTCCATTATACCAAACGTTGTTTACCAAAATAAGTACGCCAAATAGTAAACCAAATGTTTATTTTTATTCCAAACATAAACATGCAATATCATTTAATCTGTTATAACAAATGCACTTAGCGCATTTATGATAAAGTAATTTAATTCTTTACCATAACGGCCACAATATTACTCAATAATAAAATCAAAATATTTTTTGAATTTGTTTGGGGGGGAACCGACCGGAGCCGTAAAACCCCCTAGTGCACCTAGCCCGGTCCGCGAGTACCACATAACTGGGTGATCTTAGCGTATGCATATGGTAAACTCTTTGCATGTCGTTCTAGCTTTCGAACCCGCGTCGCTGTTACCACGACGCAAAGTCCTTAACTGCTAGGCTAATGTTGCGGACATAGAATCAAAATAAACAACATGAATATATATATAATATTTCTCAATCATCGAAATTTGCAAAATACCTTATATATGTAATGCTAGATCAAAAATAATACAAGTACAAACCAAAAATTCTGTATCCACTTACATCAATGATTATAAGTTACGTAGATCTATCCATGTCGTTCATAAACATAAAATAACTATATATCCCAAACGTTATTTATTTATTTAATAGGACTTCATGTTTCTTTACTAAATACATCAAAACAATTACATAGATCTTCAAAACATCACAAGTTATTTTTGAAACTTTGGGAACTAAGATTATTTCCCAGAAAATAAAGCATTTTAGAATTTTATTTTATTACATAAACAATATACAAATCATTTAAATATGTCTTTCTACATCAAAGAAAACAATTTAGCCTTTAGCGTTGGAAAAACAATTTAATAACACGGTATATTCAAAATAATTTCATTTCCTTCATTCTCTGCCGCCACCTTACAAAAACTTTTCCTCAAATAATTCTGCTCTTAATAGGTTCCAACTCTCTTCCCATTCCTCCTTCTGATCCGCCTTTTTCCTCAACCTCTGTCCTGCCACATCCTATCTCTTCGTTTTGCCATTGGCTCAGCTGTCAATGCCAGTTGCTGATGATCCGATAGTTGTTGAGGCTCATACTACTCTCCTCGTCTCGACACTATCGCTCTCCCCCTCTGCTACCAATTCCACCATATTCCTAGCATCTTGATAGATCTTACGCCGATGTGGTTGCATCTCGCTTTCCAGTTAACGGTCGGTCGTCGCGACCGCCGTCGCTTTCGCTGATTAAGCGAGGGCTCCCTTCTCCATTCGTTTCCACCTGGGCACTCTAGATTTTTTTGAAATCCAAAAACCATTGCATTCAATGTGCTAGCCTGGGACACGTGGAGCATGCCTATAAGAGCCCGAAGTTATGTTTCTACTGTGGATTTTTTGGGCACTCCACCTAAAGCTGTCCACTTAGGAAGAAGGGACAAAAAGCACTTTCTTCCTCAAAATCCAAAGCACCCTCTACCCCTTTCCCTGCCAATTATGAATTGGCAGTCAAATCATGACCTCTCTCCTGCTATGCATGACTGATCAACAAAAACCCTTACTCCCCTTTCAGATCCAATTCTCGTTTCATTTCTTCTTTCACCACTCGGTCTTCTCAACTTCATTCTCCAATGGCGCTTCACCCCAACATACCAACTTGGTCAAAGCCTCCATCGTTGCAGGCTACTGAAACATGCATATTGTTCATTCCTCATTGATCGACGCCTTCCACATGCCTTACTGGACGGTTTACATTTTACCGATCACTAGTTTCTCTTCCACTTCCCCTCAACTGACCTCTTCGTCGCTGCACTTCACCGTCGCTTCCTTTCCAAGCCTGGTGGTTCCCTAGCCCTCGAACCTTGGAAGCCAACTTCAGAGGTGTTTGTCAAAGACATGTGACCAACCACATGGGTCAGAATTAGGGGTTCCCCCCACCTATGCCACCATCTCAATTTCCTTTCCTCGGCCCTTCACCCCAATGACCTCTTCCTTCGTGTTGATGATTGCGGATGGGCACACGTGACTTCCGCTTTATTTTTGAGAGGTGTAGAGTGCTGAGAGTCGTCAACCTTACCTGTTTCTACTCCGTCTTCCTCGATAATTATCACTGCCTTATCTCTGTTGAGCATTGGTACCATTTCCACCCAATCTTGGACCCAAACGACCTCCTTTTAGGAAACAAATTTGAGAATAGTAGGCACTTTTTCATGGACCCCTCCAGCTTCCGTCACCAATCCACCCGCCGAAGCCTGAATACTGTTTCGACGCCATGCTCATAGAAGCCACATTACCTGAAGCTTTACCCATTCCTCCGCCTACCTCTTCCCCGCAACCCACCAACGCTGACCCTGTCGTCCCCGACGCTTCTGTGGAAGTAATGGGACCACAAGGTTGGGACCTCTGGCTTACCATTGAACCCCGATAGGACCCTCTGTCCGACGTGGACCTTTCTAACCCCATCCTTTTACAGCATGCAGAACCATCGGTGGCCCCATCTCCCTTCAATTACTTAGAACTCCTCCCCCCTCCTCATGCCGATGATCGGAATCCCCAGCTTACCCCGACACTTTCTTCATCTACTGTTGGAAGGACTGCAAGCATCATTTCTGCTAATTTTAGTAACACTTCCTCTGCCTCTGGTAGCATTTTCAACCCATTATTATTTTTTGATGAAAATGGATCTCTAAAAAAGAAATTGGCTCATTGCATGAAAGTTAATGTCATCACGGAACATTATTTGACCATGCAATCATTGGAAAAGGAGCGTGTGTCCCTTTCCTAATGAAGATCCTCTTTTGGAATGTTAGGGGGTCAGGGGACCCCGGTAAACAGTTTTCCGTTAAGTTTATTCTTTCCCCTTTACAACTGGATGTTATCTTTCTTCAAGAATCTAAGCTTTTAGACCTCACCTCCCCTAATCAATTTTTGGGTCTACCTATATTGGTGGGCCACCATTGATGTTATTGGCTTCAGGGTCCGTATCATTACCGCTTGAAAAGACTCTCTATGGACCCCTCAGCATACTATCAAATTCGCTTCTACCCTCCACGTGTTTCTCCATCACCGTCCGTCAAACACTGTTTATCTATTTTCCAATATTTATGGTCCCCGTGTCAGCTTTGACAGACTTGCTCTCTAGCAAGATTGTGCCTATATGGGTTCTCCGCACCTAGGCCTATGGGTTTTTGGAGGTAACTTCAATGTTACGCATGGTGCCTGAAAGCGCAGTTCTAGTTCAACTACTCCTGATTTTAACTCTTTCAATGATTTCATCAATTTCTGCTCCCTCGTAGATCCTCCTATATGCAACCGACGTTTCACTTGGTCGAGCCGTCGCTCTGACCCCTCACTTGTCAAACTTGACCGCTTTCTCTTTAACACTCATTGGGATGATCTACATCTGCTCACCACCGTTCGTAGGTTGGCTCCGTGCTATCTGATCATTGCTCGATTCTCCTTGAAACTGGATCACACTTTACTCCCAAATGCCCTTTTCGATTTGAATGGCTTTGGCTCCTTGAACCTGGCTTCGATTACTTTGTTCATAATGCTTGGCTGTCCTTTAGGAATGTTCAATCTGCTGCCACATCTCTGGTTTTTAAGCTTTGCTACCTTCGCAAACTCATCTGGCCTTGGGCCAGCAAAATTTGGAGCTCTCTTAGTTGTTGCATCGCTGTTTTGCAGAAGGACATCCTTAAGCTTAATATTAAAGAAGAAACGACCCCTTTTGGATTCCGAGGATGCTTCCAGGCTGCATGACCTCGAACCGGAACTTCATCGTCTTCTCCGCTAGGAGGAGGTTGGCTTGAAGCAACGTTATACTGTTATATGGTTGATTGAGGGCGATGAAAACACTGCTTTTTTACATAGGTTTGCTAACATCAGGAAAGGGGCCAATTTCGTTTCGGAAATTAAGGATGGTTACTCAACAAGTTGTGATCCCCTTGTCATCAATGCCCTCTTCACTTATCATTTCCGTAACCTTCTGAGCCAACAAACCCCCTCCACCTCCCATTAACTGGAACCACCTTTATCCCAATCATGCCCACATCTTCATTGATGACCCCTTCACTGAGAACGAGATTCTATGTGCCCTAAAACATATGATGTCAATAAAGCCCCTGGGTCTGATGGCTTTGGTCCCCCCATTCTTCCTTCAATTCTGAAACCTTATCAAGACTGATATTATAAACCTCTTATATGAATTCCACTCTGACCCCTTTTGGATTAACCGCTTGAACTATGCCAGGATCATTCTTTTTCTCAAGCATAAAGGGGCTTTGGACCTTAACAGCTTTTGCCTTATCAATTTTCTTAATTGCACTTTCAAGCTTATCACCAAAGTGCTTGCCAACGGGTTGCAATCCCATATCCCCAAGCTCATCAACGAAGAACAATCCACTTTCATTCTTTTCCATAACATTTATGATTGCATTGTCGCAGTCTAGGAGACCATCTCTTATTGCCACCACTCCTCTACTACCGGTGTCCTGCTCAAGGTTGATTTCTGCAAAGCCTTCGATACCGTTAACTAGGATTTTTTGCTTCAAATATTTATCCATAGGGGCTTTCTAGCATGATGGTGTGACTGGATATACTGCATTCTTAACTCCAATTACTCAACTGTTTTCACCAATCGCGTTGAGGAGGACTAATCAAATCCAGACGTGGCCTCCGTCAAGGCAACCCCTTCTCCCCTCTTCTTTTTGTGCTTTTTGTGGATGTCCGTAACCAGATGGTCAAACTCACCTTAGATAGCAACATCATTAGTGGAATCCAGCCCGCACCCGACAGCCCCACCATCACCAACATTAAATTCGCCGATGATATAATTCTCTTCATTACGCTAACACCCGATAATATTCATTGTCTGAAGGTCTTGCTCTACACCTTCAAACTCATCTCGGGTTTATCCATCAACTTATCTAAAAGCTCCGTCATCATGCTTGGTGGTGCTGATTCGCTTGGCCCATTGATTGCTAATGTCCTTAATTGCCACCTTGGCAACTACCCTATATCCTATCTTGGTATCCCTACTCGGCCCACTGAATCGAAGTGACCGGTTCCCCCTTATTGCAAAAGTTGAAACCAGACTCGCCTACAGAAAAGCTTCTTCCCTCTCTACTGCTCGTCGCCTGATTCTTATTAGATCCGTTCTCTCTGCCATGCCATTATATTGGTTTTCTATTAATCGTACCCCAAATTGGATCATAGTTAAAAGTGACCTACTCAGGCGATCATTCCGTTGGCACAATGGACCTTCTAGATCTCTAGTCAATTGGAAAATTGTCTGCAATGATGTTCAATTTGTAGGTCTTGGGTTACATGATTTATGCTTTCTAAATCTCGCCCTACTTTCTAAATGGATTTGGTGTTGTCTCTTTTCTGGCGATTTCATTTGGAAATCTTGGTTCTTACTCTGTATTACAACAACAACCCTGATCAAGTGTTGCATGCTCCACCCCAGACCCGACCCGACCCTCGCCATTCTGGAGCGGTGTCTTCTGTACCTTCCTCCGCACTAAAAACCTCTTTTCCATTCATATTGGTAACGACCTCTTCTGCTCTTTTTGGCATGACTCCTGGCTCTACAATTGTCCTTCTACCCACTTTCTACCTTGCTCTTTTCTCGACTATCCCTTTCCCCATGATCACTGTCCCCGACGCCATCCATAGAGGACCACATTGTATCACCTCTCGCTCTACTTCTCTACCAACATTTTCAAGGAATTTCTTGAGGTTTTCCACATTCTCCATCCTACTACCCTTACATCTGACCTTGACAAGACTACTTGGAGCCTCACTCTTAATTCTCTTTTTTCTGTCAAGACTTGCTACCGTTTCCTCACCTTCGCTGGTAGATCATTCTCATTCCCCAAACTCTGGAAGATTTCTGCTCCACTTAGGGTTCGCTTCTTCCCATGGTGTCTAGCACAGGAAAAAGTCAACACGAAAGACAGACTAACCCACAAGAATATTCATGTTGATCCCAGATGCGTACTTTGTCTCCAGGCCGACGAGTCAATCCAGAGCTCTTCCTCGATTGTGATTTCAGCTTCTTCATCTGGACCTCTACTGCTTCCCACATTCTCGATTTCATCCCCTCCAATTTCCACCATTTTGACTATTAGCAGTACTTGTTCCGATCCCCAGATCTGGATTCATTGTTGCCTTCTCCTAGTCCATTTCTCTCAAGAGGAACAATAGATATTTCACTAGCCGCCCGAAATCCCTAACCTCCCTTTGTCACAAGATTACTCACTACTTCTCTATTTGGATTGGTGCCAACGATCAGCAACCCTTTTGGCTCCGACTTGCTGGAAAAGACAACAACTCTAAAGAATCAATATGGAGTTTTGATGTGTTGGGCGTCGGCTATAAGAAGATTTACCCGCGTCCATGGCGACGAGCTCGTCCTACTTCTCGTCTAGTTTAATGTGTCCAGTTTTTTGGCTTCTCTTCAGATCGGATCTAACTTTACTTTTGTTGGACCTTCTCTTTGGGCCTTTGCTTGTGATTATTGACCTTATTCTCCTGTATTTGCCATATGTATATTTTTGTACCACTTAAATTCTATTTCACCGCTTATTATTTGGCTACAGGTCAGGTTTGTTGACTGTAACTACCTATTTGTTATATTATTATTAATCGGCTGTGTAGTCTCGCACTACACAACCGTCTAACTCTAAAAAAATTATCACACAAAATTTCCTCTAAAAAAATCACATAAAAAAGTCGTTCATACATAGATCATGTAGATCTGAAATTTGAGTAAAGTAGCATATGAATTCAATGATTTATAAAGAAGTTTAATATAAACTTTCTCAATGTCAAACATATTTAAAAAACAAAAAATTCCTAATGAAATCAAAGAATAACGGATCAAAAACTCAAAACTAAATTCGAAAAGGATTGAAAAATACAATTAAAGATATATGTCAAAGTTAATTAAAAAAAACAGATTTGCAAATGTAGATACATTAAAACTGAAATCAAAATTTGAAGAAATTAAGAAATAGATCAAGAAATATGTATCAAGAATACTCAAATGTCATTCAATTTGATTTTTTTAAAAACCTTTTCATTAGTCAATTTTTCTATTTAATTTAGATATTTAGTTGCATGTCGTTGTAGTTGTAGATTTGCATTTGCAAATCATGTGGAGTGGAAACGTAGGTACCATTTGTTTTTCGAAAGGGGCACTTTATGTTCGCATCTGCGTCGGACGTGTCCGAACGTTCGACGCGTTGGCGTGGGACCCACCAATTTGCCTCTTTCAGCTGAACGCTTGGATTTGTTAATTTCGCTGTCCCGTTCAATTTTACATTCCCATTTACATCCATTTGCCCCTTTTGTGTGACCCGTGATAAAATTAAAACACATATTTGATTAAAGAAGAAAGAGAGACCTTGGGTGATTTGGCGCATTTCATCACCAAGCCCAAGTCCGTACGCACGCTTTACGCATGAGCAAGTTGTCTTAAGCTATTCATTTTCAGCTTCTTTCGTTTCTTCACTCGACGGAATCTTTTCGAAGCCCTAGCCATGAATCGAGTGCAATTGCTGCTTCTTGCGTTTCCGATCGTCCTGTTCTGCTCAGATTTAGTTACTCTCTTCTCAACTGGACCTACTGTAAAGGCCACAATTTCAGCGCCACCCCCTGCTCATTACGAACCTACAAGTCAGCCGCTTCACAGGCCGATCGATTTCTCAGCTAGTCAGGTGCCTCCTTTTTTTTTTTTTTTTTTTTTTTTTTTTTTTTTTTATTGACAGCAATTTTTTCCATAATTGTTGATATGAAGTCTGACTTTCAGCAGAGATTTTAATTGTTTTTTTATAGCTTAACCATTTTTGATTATGACTATGGAAACTGATTTCAAATGTGAATTTATAAACCCAGTGAACAGTTACTGCTCAATGATGAAGTGAACGAAGGAACCCTTAAAAAATTATATCATATGTGCTGAAATATAATATTTTGAATTCCTGCTCCCTCCACAAAGTAGGATGTCATCACATTAGTTGAGAAAGTAAAGAAAAATCGATTGTTGTGAATATAGGTAGGCCACGGTCTAATTTCGTTAGTCCTTTACTCTCTGTTTTCTTGGTATATCAGAAACATTTGTTGGGTCTTCTAGTTTTATATTGATTTTCCTTTATAGATGTAAACCATATTTACTTTAATGATTTTTGCAGAACACCCCACTAGAAGGACATGTTTATGGCACTATTGTGGAAATCAAGTTCTGCACTTCATGCTCATATAAGTAATTTCTTATCCTTGTATAATGTTTACTTGTAGATATTAATTGGTGATTTTTTTCACTTCGAATTTTTTAGTTAAAAATGGAAAATATTATACGGTTGTGAGTGCCTTTAAACCATTACCTGTCATTTATAAGTTAAGAGATTAAAGTGCATTTTACAACTTTCATAACTAATTTGACGAAAACTAGTCCTCGCTTATATAACTTATCCAAAGTAGTTAAAGAAAAAACACGACCAAAGAAAGGTTAACGATGTTGTAAGTTAGGTGTATTATACAGTATTTGTCTTTTGTAAGTGGTAATTATATTCTTGCTCTACTCACTTTCCTCTTCTCACCTGGAAATAATTTTTATTCCTCGGAGTGAAAACAGGAATGTTCTCATCTCTTTTTAGCCTCCAATGACCTTAAGACATGCCCAGGTTGTGTTGTATATCTCACCAGACGCCACATGCTGCATTATCCCATTTCAACGCTTGATTCATACTTGTGTTTCACTTATACCTTAGTATGGGTGATGCTATTTATTCATGATGTGAAACACCACTCAAGTATCATTTAAGCAAATTTTTACTAGTTGACCTTTTCCTTATTGTTTTCGGATTGCAGAAAACATCAATAAATAAATAACAAATAACAATTAAGCCATTATCCCCAAACAAGTTGGGGGGTAAGATTCCATTTTCATAAGAGAAGCTACATTTTTTTCATTGGCTCGCCAAATTTCTCACAATCCTCCTCTTTTACCCTAGCTATGTACATGCTGCATAGAAAACTACACATGCAGAGTTAGTTCTTAGAAAACATCAATAAGTAGTTTATTTGTGTTGGGGGGTAAGATTCCATTTCCATAAGAGAAGCTACATTTTTTCCATTGGCTCGCCAAACTTCTCACAATCCTCCTCCTTTACCCAAGCTATGTACATGCTGCATAGAAAACTACACAAGCAGAGTTAGTTCTTAGTAAACATCAATAAATAGTTTATTTGTGTCTCATCTTTGCGTATGTGCAACTCCAACAACAAAAAGAAGGAAAATGTATTTGTTAACTATCACATGGTGGATGTGCTTAAATTTAAGACAATTTTTTATTACCCAAAAATGCAACCTTTCGCAAAGTGAACTAGACATAATATCTAAGAAGTGCATGGCTAAATTATAACACTTTGACGTTTGTTAAGAATTTAGTTATATTTGGTTTGAAATCTTCACATTCCTTGTAAAACTGTAATTGATGAAATAACCAAATTTTCAAATAATTAAGCACGAATATCAGTCAATTCATTGTGTTTTAGACCCATATAGATTTTGTTTTATGATGTTTAAATATGTGCTAACCAACTTTTTGGCAAAAGCTGTCACGGTTCAACGGATCGAAGCCCAATGTCAAAAGGCTCATCATTCAGCACTGACCGATCCCAACTATCGGCTTCTACCTTAGATAGCCCGAGCAAGAATTGGCCCGAGCCGACCTCACTCAAAGCAGTGGCATATTATACTCCGGCATAATCACTCTTCCGAATTGAGCGAGTCGAGCGTCTCCTTAAAGATCGGGTCGATCAGATATCTCTGGATTTACGTGGAAATATCCAGATGAGTCATTCATTGCTTAGCCCGATTCTCAAGGCGTTAAAGGCGGTCAAACACTCCCAGCCAAAAACGCTACTTTTGATACACCACATCTTAGATGCCACGCAAGCCACGATTTCCGAGAATACTATTGCTCAGCAGTGGACCAGGTCCCCACCGCAATTACACCCACTGATCGAGCTCCATGTGTCCAAACTCCGCAAGAAAAGGCAGGTCACGTTGCATCTCGCTCATCCCACTTCTTCATCTATAAATACCTTCATGCTCAAAATGGAAAAGGGAGACCTTTCTTCGGAATTTCTTTCCTGAAGCTCAAATTCTACGGCTAACTCCAAAAATAGCCAATTCTCCCTCGACAACACAAGGATTTTGTGTTCATCTCCTACTTTCTTCAAAAAGAAAACATATTGTACTTGTAATCAAAAGCAAATCAATATATATGAAGTGGACGTAGGCACCATCTTTGTCGAACCACTATAAAAATTCTGCGTGTTCCCTGATTTTATTTACTTTTATGCACTTTGCAATTATTATTCGTGTTCTACGCACGATTAGGGGTTGACTGTCACTAGTGATTAACTTTTGACGTCAACACTTTAACGCGCCAGGACGGGAGAACACCGTCCAGACATACTCTACGACCTTCGACTACCTTCAGCAATTTCTAAGCCGACCATGTCAAGCAAGCGGAAGAAAGATGCAACATCTTCCCATCCCATAAACGTTGACGCAGCAGGAACAAACGCTGCAGAGGCAAGTCAGGAAGCCTCCTCTCATGAAAACACGTCTTGGTACCTTACTAGGGACAACATGGATAAGATCCTGACTGAATTCAGAAACCAGATGACATCTCAGGGTTAACTTCTCGAACATCAACAACAATTGATGAATAACCTCCTCGGTCGGATGGGTAAGGGATTTAACACTTCAACATCAATTCCTCCACCAGGCGAGGCGGGGGGAACAATTGATTTTCGGTCTGCACAAGTACAAGCCGCAAATCAAACCATACCTTTGCTTCCTCCTGGCTCGACTTCACTTCTGACCGATCACTGCCAGGAGCGTCACTAACATTAATTAGCGCAACCTCTACTGCATATTCATAGGAGGTCTGAGATCAAGATCTAGGTCGTTAGACCATTTTGCCTCCACTCCAGGGTACAACTCAACTCCCTGGACCGATCGAACAACAGCTGGGTCAATCGGGATCAGCTCCATTTCCATTACAACCCATCATCTTACCACAAACCCGTATTACGTCGCTTTCCCTCCAACAAAGAGCCGGTGACGCCTTCCCTTCGAAGCAGGAAGATCACTCTACCATACCGGTTCCCAACATGAAGGAGGAAAACGCTACGGCAGACCATCGTAATATTTCCTCGGACAGGGGTAACACATAGCCTCGAACATCACATGCTATGCTGGATCAACCGGGACCCTCCAACACGGGCATGGCTCGGTCCAATCCTCATTCTACTCAAGCGGCGCCAGTCTGCCCAGAACCAACAGCTGGGGTACGCCCTCACCCTCACATTCACGCCAGTCTGCCCAGAACCAACAGCTGGGGTACACCCTCACCCTCACATTCACTCAACTCTCGGAGGTTGGGCCCAGCCAACGGTTCCCCTTCCGAGCATGCTTTCGGCGGATCCTAGTACTGTGATTCTTCCCAATGCAGAGCTGGATTCATGGCAGTGACTCCTTAGAGATGTGAGCCAGCTTGCAAGTATCATCAGGCGCTTCACCCGGGGGACGTCTTCTCAACAGGATATAGATGATATCCACCGCAGCCCATTCACCAGGAAAATCAGAAACTCCTAAAACCCTTCAGACTTCAAGTTTTCAGCCATAGAGCCCTACAACGGCCGGACAGACCCGACCATTCATCTCATGCGATACATGCGCCACATGGAAGTACTCTTTGCATCGACCAACGTTATGGCCAAGTGTTTCCCTCTTTTCTTCACAAACATAGACGACATGTGGTTCCGACAACTAACAACTGAGTCGATCAACAGTTGGAACATGTTGGTCACCCGCTTCATCGAGCAATTCAGAGTTCACATCTCCCGACCGAAGAGTCATATTCTTGATCTCCATCAAACAACGACCCGGTGAGACCCTCCGGTCCTTCTGAGAAAGATTCAACGTGGCCGTAGTATCAGTCGATTGACCCGAGCCATCGATGATGCTTATGGGAGCCATCGCAAGTGTCTAGAACCGATCAGAATTCAGGATTTCTTTAACCAGAGATCTTCCTAAGGACATCGAAGATTTTTATGTCGAGGCCAAAAGGTTCCTCCGACAAGAAGGCGCCAACATTGAGATGGAGAGCCTCGAGGTGCTCGCCACCAAAGATGGAGGTCCATCCAACACCAATGGCCAAAACAAAGGAAATATCTCGGAAAAGAATGATCGTAACGTACGACTCCAGAGAGAGAACAAGTACGACCAGTACACCGAGCTCAACTCCTCCCTGCTCGATATCTACCTTGACGTATGAGAATCTCTTCCCTTCCCAAAACCTCCTCGAAGAGAGCCGACGCAAAAAGAACTCGACTCTGGGAAGCACTGCATGTACCATAACATAGCAGGTCACAATACCAGCGAATGCAGGCACTTGCGCGATCTCATCGAGGATAGAGTTAGCGTGGAGAACTACCTGAATACGTCAAGAAGCCCGCACAAGCCATGCCGCCACAACCTTTTGCCCAAACTCCTCAGGTCGGTCCTCGAGCTCCTAGAAACGGAAAGGACCCCGAGCCCAACAATTATAGCATCATCATCAATTAGTAGAATTTGAAATTTCTTGTTAGAGATGTATTTTTCTTTCAATAATATGGGTATACTGAAGTACACACCATTGTTATCACGTCGACGACTAGTTTAGTCGTCGACTAGTCGACTTGTCGCTCAATCAATTTCGACGAAAGTCGACTTATTGAATTCGACGATAATGGGCTTGTCCCGGCCTAAAAACCCTAATTTTTGGATCGACAGCAGTAAAATGAGATCGATATTTTACTAATCGAATCATCGATGTTTTACCTGGACGAGAAACCCTAATTTCTCGGATTGACAGCTGCTCCTCCTCGCGATGCCTGCTCGCGGCTCCTTGCTGCCAGGTATGTATATTTAACTTATAACTTATATATGTTGTTAATTATTTTATATATATGTATATACTGTTAATAATTATATGTTAATATATATATATATACATATATATATATATATATATATACTTTTATTCAAAATTAACTGATTTGTTTTTAACTACATATGCAACAGTTGAAATGGAGAGTAACACTGAAAATACTTGGCATGAGATGGCTAAAGATCCCGGTTGGAAGTATGCATTTTGGCCAAACTTGAACAATAAAGATGTGGTTAAATGTTGTGACTGGGATCTATTATATTCAAGTCTAATAAATATATGTATAAAAGACTTGTCGACTAGTCACGACTAGTTGGGCGATTTGTCGACTAGTCTTCTAGACGGTAGTGGCTCGACTTGGCGTCGTGATAACCTTGGTACACACGCACAAAGTTAGGATTTAGCTCTCAGGCGTGCTTTGGATTCAGCTTTCACCCTCTTAGAATTTATTTTCATTTCCTTGTAATAGTTCCTTAGCAACAATAAACTTTCTTTACTTGGACAAGGTTTATGTTTGAACGATTTAAGCCGAGCATGACTAACGCTCGACGACCCGAATATGGTCAGTGTCAGTGCTAAGCCGCTGTCTTTAAAACACGGTCAATGTCTGCCACCTTATCTGGACCAACTCCCATAGCCGAGTATGGTTAACATTTTGTAAGCCGAGTACGGATGATACTCGTCCCTTCTAAGAGCCGAGTGCACTTTCCACTCGCCAGAACTCGAAAAATCACTTATGAAAATATGGTCGGTGCTTGCCACCGTCACAGAGAACACGGTCAATGCCTGCCACCGTATCTGACTCCACTAGCCGAGTATAGACAAGATTATATGAGCATGATTAACACTTGCCACAAGCCGAGTATAGATAATACTCGCCACCTCCGTAAGCCGAGTATGATTAATACTCGTCATTCTCATAAGCCGAGCATGGATAATACTCGCCACCCCTTTAAGCCAAGTGTGATTTCTGCTCGCTGGCTTTATAAGCTGAGTATGGCCCACACGATCTTTGCAGATATTGGATATTATGGAAAAAATGGTCGGACTACTTTCACAACACTCTTGGTCTTAATACGGTCTTTGATGGTTGTCGGTTTTTCGGCCTTAATACGATTTGCACCGATCATCAATTTCTGGCTTTAATGCAACCATCGGGATCGTTAGGTTTCTGGCTTTAATATGGTTCGGCGTAACCATAACAACCTGCCTATTGAGCTCCGATGTAATATCCATAACACATCTTCTTTTACTAAGAAAGACGTATTCTGGGGGGCAAAGTGTTGATCAACTTTTTAGCAAAAGCTGTCACGGTTCAACGGATCGAAGCCCAATGTCAAAATAGTCATCATTCAATCAACACTGACTGATCCCAGCGGTCAGCTTCTACTTCAGATAGCCCGAGCAAGAATTGGCACGAGCCAGCCTCACTCAAAGCAGCGACATATTATACTCCGACATAATCGCTCTTCCGAATTGATCGAGTCGAGCGTCTCCTTAAAGATCGGGTCGATCAGATATCTCTGGATCTACGTGGAAATATCCAGATGAGTCATTCATTGCTTAGCCCGATTCTCAAGGCGGTCAAACGCTCCCAACCAAAAATGCTACTTTTGATACACCACATCTCGGATGCCACGCAAGCCATGATTTCCGAGAATACTATTGCTTAGCAGTGAACCAGGTCCCCCGCCGCAATTACACCCACTGATCGGGCTCCACGTGTCCAAACTCCACAAAAAAGGCAGGTCACGTTGCATCTCGCTCAGCCCACTTCTTCATCTATAAATTCCTCCATGGTCAAAATGGAAAAGGAGGACCTTTCTTCGGAACTTCTTTCCTCAAACTCAAGTTCTACGGCTAACTCCAAAAATAGTCAATTCTCCCTCGACACCACAAGGATTTTGTGTTCATCTCCTACTTTCTTCATAAAGAAAACATATTGTACTTGTAATCAAAAGCAAATCAATATATAAAGTGAACGTAGGCACCATCTTTGTCGAACCACTATAAAAATTCTGCGTGTTCCCTGTTTTAATTTACTTTTCTGCATTTTGCAATTATTATTCGTGTGTTCTATACGCACGATTGGAGGTTGACTGTCACTAGTGACTAACTTTTGATGTCAACAATATGGACCATAATCAATAATTAATAAAAAGAGCTATGCTAAAACTCTATTAAGTGGAATAATTGTTTTGTCACTTTGCCATACCTTTAGCCTACCAGAATATGTTTCAAAACTTTAAATATTAGATATTGGTATCTTTGACTATATACACCTTAAAATTATCGGTGTTACACTTTAGTTCCTTTTGTTGGGGAGTAACTATTGCTAGTTGAAGGCAGGGTTTGACTGTGGGATTTCAATCATAAAACATGATAATTAAAATTTAAATCTAAGTTAGATATAAATGGTGAATTGTAGATTCAGATGATTCATATGTCGATGATTTTGCATGCTTGCACTAATATATTTTTTTAACTCAAATAGGTTATAGAAGAACACTAATATCTACGGAAACATCCCTATCTTTTTATTCTTTTAGTAATAGTTCATATATTTTTGAAATTTCCGTTAGATGTTTGAGCATCTCCATCTTACACTAAAATGAACTCATTTAATGCAAAAAAGAAGAATATTAAATGCTTGTTTGACTCCAAAAGTATTCCAATATTCTTTTGGGAACTTTTGTAAAACACCCTTTTTAGTTTTAGAATTTACCGTCTCACCTTCTTAAAAGTTGGTTTTAAAAAACACATGTTTTTAGTTTTAGCCGAAAAAGTGCAAATATTTCGAGTACAATTTTCAGTTTCTAATGCAAATATGTGTAGTAATAAGTTCAAATACTTGCATTAAGAACTATAAATATTTGCATTGTCGAGAAAAGGATTTTTGTCATAGAAACATGCAATTAAGTTCAGATTTAATTTTTGAAAAAAAAAAAAACAAATATTTTCTTTAAAAATAAAAATAGTGGTGAAATTTAAAGAGAGTTTTTTGTGTATTAAACTTGAAAAAAAAGAGCTGATCCAAAATTTCACTATTATTTCTTTGCATAAATGAATTATCTATCAACTACGATTTTAATTGGATTTTTAACCGTAATGTGATAATCAAATCATAATTGGCCTGATTAGATTCGGAAATGGTAGCATTTTGGGATTCCTTATAATAATTGTTTAGGATATTCTAGTGCATAAGGATCAAATTAATCAGTATTGGGCTTCCAACTTTTGAAATCATCTTTGAGTCCGAGTTACTTATGTATGCACACACAATAACACACATAATAAGGCGATGGAATGTAATTTGCTTAAAATTTTGAAGTGCATAAACAGTGTACCATTTAACCTATGCACTTAAAGCGTCTAACGATTCTACAATGGTAGATGTGCAAAAAGTTAAAGTGAGGATAAAGTGGGGATACAACAAAAATAATAATGGAGGTGTGAAAAGATTCACTGGATATAAATAAGCATATAAAATTAATTTATTCATATTCTCACATCATTTGTATAGAACAGAGATATATTCTTTCATTTTACATAACAAAACCAAAGAATATCATGATTTATCCGAAGTAGAATTGGTGAGTTCGGTATAACTTATATTGGGTACTTATGCGTTAAATTTAGGTATTTACCTTAAATTTTTATTCAATTGAAATGAGAGCTGTTTAAATCTATCTTTGTATATTAATGTTGCTAAAACGAATGCTCAAAATCATTGATTTAGCGGACATAGTGGGAAAATGGTGGGACTTAAAGCGGATATACTGTATGATATTATTAAATTCAAAAATAACGTAGCGGTTGGAGTGTTATGAATTATAGCATGGATTTTGCAAGGCTTTAACTACATATCATTTAACAAAAAAATGTAATAAAAGTGAAACAAGTGTCATCACACTTGGTTATGTCACAGTTTGATTCAACCATAGTGGGAGGTTTGATCGAAATGGCATTATTTCAATTATCTCTGACCAGTTTTAGTGAAGGTTGGTTAGTGATTTAGTGGAAATTCAGGTTTCATTTCGATGTCCTTTTTTTCCTTTCCTTTTCTAGTTTTGATTAATTAAAAAAATGTAGCGAAAAAGAATTTCACGAATAAATTACAAAAAGGAAGAATATACTCCATGATGTAGAAACCTTATGTAAAAAGGTTGAAAGTAGAATTAAGAGAGAAGAGAAGAAAAACATGAAAGAGGGGAGAAATGAAGGGAAGAGGAGGAAAATCGGATGTGTGGGGGATAGAGAAAGGTAGTAGGTTGTACCTTCGTCTTGTCTATTCTTTTAGCTGTAGTTTCTTCTTCCTCCTCCTTTTTTAGAATAGTACAAAATATGAAACCTTTAATGGTTGTTGCCTGAATTTCAATCTCAATTATTTTAACCATATATAAGTCTAGTTGAATTATACTTGACTGGATCTCTATGTGAAAATAGAATTAACCAATGAAAAGTAAGATTTTTTTCATCTAGCCTTTTGTTATGATATGAAGATTGAAGCTAATATCAAAGTTAGTTGAAACTTGGAAAATTTTGAATTCAAAATTGAATAACTATTTTATATTGATGAAATGAAGTGGTAGAATCGTATCTATTTGGGTTCTCTCTACAAATTAAATAAATCATGCAAGTGGTTTAACTTTTTCCAAAATTAACAAAACAAATTATTTACGTAAACAACGAACTACAAAATTACAACTTCAATTGTAGTGATGTCGTTTCTTCTTCCGCTGCTTCAGTTGTCCTCCCAATTTTAACTTCAATTCCAACTACTGTTGCCCCCGAGATGGCGCAATGCGGCGATGTAAGTAATGGTAATGATGAGCAGAAGCATGGGATTGACTTTAGAACTCACATGGATTACCCTGCGCTAGGTAATATTCTTTCCTTTCCAGAACTTGAAGACTTATTTTCTCCCGCTGAGGTTGATGAATTAATTGCTTACTTTTCTCATGCTATAGGCTTGGGGTTCCCGACCATGCTTCCTCCTCCTTTCAATGTTGCCGGGACTTCAGCGATCTTCACTTCCTCTACTCTTGCTTCCACAGTTTCAGCTCCTGCCCCAGCTACCACTCTCCAACCGGGCCACTTTCAGAACGAATCAAAGCTTTGCAAGGTCTGTACGACCTGTTGGTGTCTTCGGGTGGGGATGAAGCAAGTATTGAGCAGAAAGACTTGAAGTTGGAGGAGGCAGGAGAAAAAGATGTCGTTATTGGAGAGGAGTCCTTATTCGGTGATAAGGATAAAATCCAAAAGATTGAAAACTTTAATATTCCATTTCAGTAAAATGACTAAAAAAAGGAAAATTGGACTTCGCATTTTAGGTAGTGTACTTGTGTGCTTGAAAACGAGTTTTGTATTTTGTGTTATCGATATGTATGTCAAATGACGCATGAGAAGAGGAAAGGTTGAAAATTATAGTCCATTGCAAAGGGGAAGAGAGGAGATAGTTTTTGATATATTATTTAAATGTAAGAAATATGAGAAAAATATTTTCAAATTAATATGTTAAAACCATTTTCCAAATCGATCATTTTCTATCACATTTTCCTCTTCCGTGTATTTCTTTCAAATACATGGCTGAAAACACAAAACTCTTTTCAAACCCAACACTGGCTTGAAAACATTTTTAATTGTTTCTGTTTTCAACATTTATTTCAAAATGCACTTAGTGGAGGGTGGAGTAGAAAACAGTCAACTTGGAAATTTAGGTAAACTTTTCATTCGTCTGTCTTTATCTTTCATTGTAAACATCCGACTGATGGAATCTTGTGACAATTAAATGGTTACCTAAAAAATAGCCGCTACCATTTGGGTTTTGCGTCAAAAACATTCTCTCGTTCACACGTGGCACATTCTTATTTCTTGTAGGGTTCGAGGAGTCATCCTTCTCATTTTGTGAAATTATACATTATGTCTTGATGGAATAGATTGTTCTCAATGCACAATTTTATTCCACCTTTTAATTTATTTTAAAAGAGTACATTTTGTGTATTTTTTTTTGAGAAAAAGTCTATTTAGACACAAATGATGACACAAATTTAGACACAAGAAATCTCAATCATTAGATCGATCTTTGAATTCCATCTTCCATGTAAAGACAGACAAGTTCAATGGTTCAAAATTTGTGTGTTTAATTTTGCATCCTAGTTTCCGCTCCCTTTTTTGTAAATATTCATTTTTCACAAGCATGTTGTCTCCTACTTATCATCTTATTATCTACAAGTTGTAGTTTTATTTCTGATGGCTCTGTACTCACTTGATTCATATTATCTGCATTAAATATCCTATGTTTTGCAACTTATGCGTATGCAATATTCTTCATATTATATGCGTATCCTATATTCTTTAGTCTTATACTTCACCCTGGTTAATCAATTACATTTAAGTCCTTGCAGCTCTAATATATAAGCAGCAAGATCTTCAGAATGGATTTAAATCAGTTCATTCTAATTTTGACGTTCAACAGCTAAACACAAAACTCAGTTCATTCTAATTTTATTTCTTTTGAAAACACAATAATTAGAATTATGAATCCAATAAAGCATATTAAATATGTTAATAAAAGTTGAATGTTTTTCAGTTGTAGTTTTAACCAAGTTTGAAACGAAACATAAATCGGACCGTAGAAGGAGAGACCCGATATGAGTCTGGATTTAGATTGTAAAATTTAAAGATTTTTGACAACAATGATTTGACATGGCTTGCTATGTTTATTGGATCTTTTCCAATTTGAAGGATGTTACAGATTTACAATAGCAGACTTAGCTACATTTATATATAGTTATATAGACTTATTCTTGTAAGTAATCAATTACTAATGGTAGGGTGAAGTATTAATTTTTCAGGGGAAATGCCATGACTATGAAGAAAATGCTGGAAGCATCGTTTCCTGGTATTAACGTGATTCTTTCAAACTACCCTCCTTCCCTTCCGAAGAGAATGCTGAGCAAAGTAGTGCCTGTAGTGCAATTTGGTACAATTGGAATAGTAATGGGGGGCGAGCATATTTTCTCCAGCCTTGGAATACCACCGCCACAATGGTATCACTCTTTACGTGCCAATAGATTTGGAACTATGTCTGTTACCTGGCTTATTGGTAATTTTGCTCAGTCTTTTCTACAAAGCACTGGTGCTTATGAAGTCTACTGCAACAGCGACCTGGTAAGCTATAATACTAGTTTGATGCGTCTCTTTTGGTGCAATAATTTAAAAGACCGCTGCTATTATCGCCCATTTTTTCTATAATCAGTTTTAGCAAGGTCCCAGAAAAAATAAAAAAATAATAATGTTTGAATTTCTGGTGGATCTTTTTTTTTAGAGTAATAACAAGAATAGGTCAAATTGAAAAAAAAAACTTTTAAGCCATTTTTTACCATGCTGATGTTAAGTCAGCATTTTGTATTGATGCGATTTAAGATCATACCACTACAACTTTAAAATAGCCCTTTTACAATGGAGTGATTTTAAATCGCATAAACAGTTAAGAAAAAACACGCCAGCTTAAGTTGCTTCCTTGTCGGTATGACAGAATGTGATTTGGGTCGCTAATTTGTTTCAACCGGACAATGTTATCGCTATTACTACTAATTTTGTTTTTCTAAAGTGGTCCGCAAATTCATCATGTTATTTATATCCTTTTAACCACCTTACTTCATGATCGTGTTGCGCGCGCGCACACACACATATATATATATATCACACACACACACATACATACATATATATATATATATACATATATATATACATACATACATATATATATATAGTATTGTTAGTAGAAATAGATTTGACCCTTTTATTCAAGTTAATATGATTATCAACGCTACTTTTTAAATTACTGTGATATAGGTATTCTCAAAACTGAAGGAGCATAGGTTCCGGAGTGAAACTGAGCTGAGACAATCAATTGCAAGTAAAATTCCTGGCAGTAAATTGGAGAATGACGTTGAGACCATTTGGGCACTAAAACAGTAGAGCACCTTACTATTAACAATCATATATGACTTACTGATATATGAAGTTAACCTCATCTAGTTTTGGGAGCATATTGGGTTTTTGATTATGCAATATGTAGTTCTTAGTACTGTAATATAAAGTTGAGTTTTATTTCCCACAGACATGAATATTTGACTAATTAAAGCTTATTTTGTAGATGATGTTTTATTCTTATTATGCAGATTCCATGCTTCTCTTTTAGCGTTGGTTGTGCTGTGGCCTTGGAATGTAAATCCTTTCGTCAAATTCAAAATTTGAATACCCTTGATATGCAGCCATCCATTTTTTTTCAGTGCACAATTAATCGTGGTTACTGCATGTTTCACAACATGGTAGTAATGTTCAGTTAAGATGAACCATGTGGTAAATGTTGAGTATTCCCAATAATTAAGCAGAATTGAAAAAGGAAAAAAGCCTTTTTTTAATAACAGGAAAATAAGTATATAGGTAAACTTAGAAGAAAAAAATTGAATATAGCTAGCATTTTATACTCTGAAAAACTTAAATGTAATGTTAATTATAACTCACATGCGCGTATTAGTCTAAAAATTGATTTAATGTTCTTGGGTTTAACATTTTTCCTTAAATTTTGTCATTTTCACTATTTTGTCTTTTTTATAAAGGGTTATTCAAAGATGATACGAAGAAAAATGATAGAAGTAATAGTGTAGTGAACATTAGCCACATCCTAAAGTCAAACTTAATATAAGGCGGTTTGCTATACAAAAGCAATTATAAATGGTTCTCCGTAATTAGTTTATTGTAGCAATTTTGTTTTATGCTTTTTTTTATTCATTGCGTAACAAAAAGTATATCGTATGACTGTAAATATTTAAACCAGGGAACAGGAAAAAAATTACGAATAAGTGTAGAAATGTTTGCCTTATTGATAAATATTGTAGACATAGATGCAAATATTCACTTAATAAATGCATATATATCCAAAAATATTTATTTAATAAGCCAATTTTTGTAAACAACAAAGTTATAAAAAAGCATGCATTTATTTTATAGATTAGCAGAGTTATCTGCAGTTTTTATCAGGAAGTAGTATGTTTTGAATAATTATGGAAATGTTTGCAATTATTCATCCAAAAATTACGTAAAATTATGCAATTATTTGCTATAATTGCATGTATGTCAGCAATTTTTGAATAGTTTTAAACATTCTTGCGAGGAGAAAAATAAGTTTAAAGGAAAGAATTAAAAAAATTATGATTATTGATGCAGAGTTTTATTTTTGTTTCATGGACATAAATTTTTCATGCCTACATTCTTCGGCATGGGTTGAATAAAAACTGTTTTCTCTTTCTTCGCCGTTTAAACACTGTAGGGCTTTAGTAATATTAAAGTCGATCAGTTCATGGACAAAGTCAAAATTGTCAAAATCAAGGGTTTCATTGATAATCGATGGTAACCCGATCGATGTCGACAACGATGTTATAGTCCAATATTTCGTTGTCGGGATGGATAACCAAGCCTCGATCGTCGAAACCAATAATTCCTTCCTCCACCCCTTAATCGAAAGACAAATATGGTAAAAATCAAAGATTAAGGTCAAGAGTTGCAAAATCAATGATCCAATAACAGTTGGAAAAACAATACGTCGACGAAGAAGAAATGGAAAATGTCATGGACACCAATGATGAAGTTATGCCTTCAAAGCTATTATATATTGTTTAAATGTTAGTTCAAAAATTATTGACAAAAAAAGAACATGCATAAATTACAAAATAGAATGATAGTCAGATGTAACATTTCCATATTTGAACACATTAAACTAGGGCTGTTATGGTAATGGTGTAACAACCCGTATTTTCAACAACCTGTAATAATGAAAATCGAGGCAGAATTTAATTTAAAAATCTGAATCAAGGGAAACGGGCTATGCCATTGCGTTCGTCTCGGAAAAATACGCGAAATAGAGTCCGAGTTTTCGAAAATCGGAGTCCGTATGACCCAGTTAAGGCCCATTGAAGTTTTCAGAAAATTCCTAAGTAAAAACAGATTTAAATTTCGAATTAAAAAACGAGGGTTAGGGCAAACTGGCGCAGGCGGGAAAATTCCCGCCAGGACCCGCATGTCGACAGGCCTGTCGACAGGGTCCCTATGGTGTCGACAGCCCTGTCGACAGGGGGTAGCCAGGCAATGTTGCCTGGCGCACCATTTTGATTTGGGCTGGGTCTTGTGGCTTGCTTCTAGAGAATTCCGAAATCTGACGGGCCAAAACTAACCTAGGGTTAATCCTAGGGCTAAAAACACTCTAATCTTCTATAAATAAGCCCCTAATCCTACCCTAAAACCCCATTAATCATTCTAGCAACTAAACTATGTCAAAATCAAACCTCTCATGGCCTCCACTCTCTTCATACAATTCCTAAATCAATTTCTAAGAGATTTCCATGCATACAAGTGTATTTAGGCTTGTATGATCCTCTTTAGCTTGCATACATCATCAAGTTGCAAGTTTTATTTGCTAAGCTAGTGTTTTTGGGTGTTTTCTTATTGGAGCTTTGTTTTGGGGTTTTATGCTTGCATAAAAAGGGCTTCTCAATCTTTATTAGGAGATTTGTGTCTTCATAATAGTTGTAAGCCCTCTTACCTTCATCTTAGAAACTCTAAAGTTAATATGTGATGCAAGTTGGGATTTGTGTATGTTTATTGAGTTATGCATGTTTATGCAAGTTTACTAAGCCATGATTTGCAAGTTTATTGAGTTATGCATGTTTATGCAAGTTTGCTAAGCCATGATTTGCAAGTTTATTGAGTTATGCATGTTTATGCAAGTTTGCTAAGCCATGATTTGCAAGTTTATTGAGTTATGCATGTTTATGCAAGTTTGCTAAGCCATGATTTACAAGTTTATTGAGTTATGCATGTTTTTGCAAGTTCACTATGCCATGATTTGCAAGTTTATTGAGTTATGCATGTTTATGCAAGTTCACTATGCCATGATTTGCAAGTTTATTGGGTTATGCATGTTTATGCAAGTTCACTATGACATGATTTGCAAGTTTGATAAGTTATGCATGCTTATGCAAGTTCACTATACCATGTTATGCATGTTTAATAAGTTAAGCATGTTTATGCAAGTTCCCTATGCCATGTTAGGCAAGTTTAATATGTTATGCATGTTTATGGTAATATGCAAGTTCACTATGCTAAGTTATGCAAGTCTAACGTGTTATGCATGTTTGTTGTGATATGCAAGTTCATCATGTATGTTATGCCAAGATCCCTCTTCCTATCCTTTATGCGTTATTACGAATATGTAAGCGATAGAATGACGTTGGGGGGTTTGGGTAAACTTAAAATACATGAAAATATAAGATTGGGAATTTACCTATTAAGTTAGGTCTACCCCTTGGGAATTTACCTATTAAGTTAGGTCTACCCAAGCATTTGTTGACTTGTAATTATGTTTTGAAATAAAGTGGACATGACACTTAGAAAACATAAGTGTGGCCAATTCGAGGTTGGGTTGAGTTTGTAGCGTAATTCTACCCGGAACCTACCGGCTTAACTAGTGGCTACCAACAATAGGACCCAATCTGAGAAGTTGGTCATATGGTGCCAAAACCCGAGGTTAGACTAAGTTGTGGTGTAAACCTACCCGGACCCGCCCGGCCTAACTAGTAACCACAACAAGGTCTAATGTGAGAGGTTAAGGTGCATTAAATTAACTAATGCCTCATGATTAGGGTTAAGTCAGGGTCCACTAATACTTAACCAATTTGGGGATTCAAGGGATTGAAATGGGGTTAAGTGGTGAACCGTTGGTTACACTTAACTAGTTTAATCCATGATTAGTGAAGGGCTAAACCACACTTAACCCTCTTAGGAAACCCTAGCAACGTGGTCTGTTCCAGCAGTAATCCCAGTTTGGTATCATCACAACCCTAGAGGCTGGGCTAGGGCGGGGCACGATTACTGGACGGATGTAAGCGACCAAAAGGCGATGGCTGAGTGGTACAGCGGTGCGGGTCCAGGCGGGCTACGGACGTGCACGTAGTCCGGTGTTGGACAAACTCGAGGCACGGGTACCAGTAGGTTAGGGCTGTGCATTATTGCTTAAGTGTCTGGGGTTGACACCCGAGGGCTTGATACACCCAAAGGTGGACCCAGCACAGTCTCACTACAACCATATGTGGGCCATATGGACACCAACACTTGACGTGTTAGGTTTATAGGGAGCCGATCGACTAGACCGTTGGGCTGGACCTTATATTAAGGTCACTTCATGTTATTGGGTTAAAAGCTTGGGCCAAGGGATCAATACCTGTTATGTTGGTTTGCTAGTACACCGTGGTGCAAAACTTAACCTTGTTTATGCGATGACACCTCTATCTATCTTGTAGTTAATTTACCATGCCTGTATGTTGTTATCTATGATCATCTCAGTTTCCATCATGATGTTAACTTTATTAGTTTATAGACTGATCGTAGCAGGGCTTACTCAGTCTTTTTGACTGACCTGTTTTCTTTCGCCTCTTTTCTTCCGTCCCCCCCCGGTTCTCAGGGAGGGAATACAGGAGCCTAGCTTGGATCTTAGCCGCTTTCTTGGATAGCTCATGTATGCTTTGGACTTGAGCTCGCTATGGTTTCTTCCACTTTGGGGATAGCTACTTTCATGTTTTCCTTTTCAGTTTCAGATGATGTTATTTTATGTACTAGACTTGTTTACTTGGGAAATTGACATTATGATGTAGCAGACTTGTTTTTGAAATGGTTTAAAATTCTTCCGCTGTTTTATCTATCTACTTACTCTGTTTATTTACATATATATATGTCATGTCCTGCCTTGCTATATCATTATGCATGTTTACCTTGTTTTAAAAACGCCCCACCAAAATCAGAGTTGCTTGCAAGAGCCACCCTGGCGGAGGTGGGGTGTTACATTTGGTATCAGAGCATATGGTTTACGAGAAGGGATAAAAAGGTTTTTAAAACTTTTGAAAAGAAAAACTATTTTCAAAACCAAGTATTAAGTATTTTCCAAAGAAAAGTCTAGTTATTTTTAAAAGGCTATTCCCCAAAAGCCATTAGCACTATCCTTTGACCCCTCGTTTGAACTCTTTTCTTTTCGTTTCCAGCATGTCTGATAATCTCATCTTGCCCGAAGGGGTAACAATACCCGATTGGTTTCGTCGGTACTTGGAAGTCACGGCACCGGTCCCGGGTGTCTCTAATGTTGTCTTTCCAGTCAAGGCCGCTGTTCCTCCTCCTCCTCCTTCCGTAGCTGATGTGCCTCTTCTCCCTCAGCCTCCACAAGCGGATTTTGCGGAAACTTGTAAGAACTTTAAGATGATGGGTGGCAAGAATTTTAGTGGAACAGAGACTTTTGTAGAGGCAAGGAATTGGTTGGAAGAGACCGAAGATCTTTTAGCCACCTTTGATATAGGTGACCGCAGGAAGGTTTTATTAGCAGTATGGTTGCTAAAGGAAGAAGCTGCACGTTGGTGGGTAGTCACCACCGCTACTAGGCCAATTGAGACTTGGGATGATTTTAGAGGAAGGTTTGGACTGAGGTTCTTATCACTAAAGCAAGGGGACATGACTATTAGGGAATACATAGATAAGTTTAATCAACTGGCTCGGGTCGATTTAGACTCGGTTAATACCGCCCAGAAGAAGGCCCTACACTTTGCTCTAGGATTAAACGAGCCATTACATGGTTTGGCCATGTCTCATATACCCTTGGGGGCGACTTTCGAGAATTTGGTGAATTTGGCCCTACTTCAAGAAGAAGATAACAATGACAAGAAAGAGGTCAAGGCGAGTGAGTCTCAAGGCAAGAGAGTAAATTCCGGGAAACGGGGCAAGAATAACAACAACCGCAAGGACAAGCCAAGAGAGAATAGGAAATGCAACTTCTGTGGTGAAGTTGGACATATAGCCAGGGAATGTAGGAAGAAGGAAAAGAGAAAGCGGGGCGAATGCTTTCATTGTGGTGAGTTTGGACATCTCAACAAAGATTGCCCAAGGAAACAAGGGCAAGGTCAGACTCAGTGTGCAGGACTATCTGGAGGGCGAATTCATCCCCTCAACACCGTTCTTCCAGCTCATGATAGAGGTGGCATTTCTGTTGAAAGTCTTGTTTACATTTTCTGATTTTCCCTGTTCGTACTTTGTTTGATTCTGGCACATCGCATAGTTTTATTTCATCTGATCTAGTTGAAAGTTTGCACCTAAGTACTAGTCTAGTTGATGATCCCGTATGTGTTTCAAATCCAATTGGGGGTTCTGCCCGTTTGTCTGTGGTCTGAGTGGATTTGAAAATTTCTATCTTGAGTATAGAATTCTCGTGGAATGTTTATATTCTCGGTTTCCTGGGATATGGGTTGGTTTTGGGCATGGAATGGTTGTCCTGTTTTGGAGCCATTCTGGGTTTTTGGTATATAGGGTTGTGAGGCTCATGACTCGCCTCGGTAATACCCTAGAAATTTCTAGCAACCCTATGGGTCCCGTCATGTTATGTTATCTTGAATCCCTCAACTCGTCTATCGATAGTTTGCAATCTGTGAGGGTGGTCCGAGAATATCTTGATATCTTGGGGGAAGTGAAGGGGTTACCCTTAGACGTGGGTTAGATTTCCGCATTATCTGGTTGGTAATACCAAGCCAATTTCGTGGCCGGTTAGGCACATGACCTCACGAGATGAGAGTTAAGAAAGCAAGTCAAGGAGTTGCTTGAGAAGAACTTCCTGAGACGAAGCATTTTCGAGTAGGGTGCTCCAGTAGTATTCGTCACTGATGTGGACAGTTTGTTTCGCTTATGTGTTGATTATCGTGAGAAGAATAGATAACCGTTACCAAGAATCAATGATTTGTTTGATCAGCTTGTAGGAGCATCTGTTTTCTTTTGATCTAGCAACCGGATTCCATCAGCTTAGGATGGCTGAGGATGGAATTGACAAGACTGCGTTTAGGACTCTAGATGGGTTTTAGAATGGCTAGTCATACTATTTGGTTTGACTAATGCACCCGCATATTACGTAAACTTGATGGGTAGGGGTGTTTAGGGAGTCCTTGAACAAGTTTGTCATGGTCGTCATAGACGATATTTTGATCTCCTCAAAAGAACGAGGAAGAACATGCTATACATCTCAAGAAGGAGATGGATACGCTTAGAGCCACCAGTTGAAGGTCAAGTTCTCCAAATGTCACTTTGGAGGAAAGAAGTTGGATTTCTTGGGCACATAGTTCTTAAGTAAGGCTTAGCGGTGGATTCCGCTAAAGTGGTTGCGGTTTAAGACCGGAAAACTCTGAGGAGGGCAATTGAAGTAAGAAGCTTTCTCCGTTTGGCTAGTTAGTTAGCATTCCCCGAGCTTAGACTTACTCTTCTGGATCAAGAAGGGGGTTTCACAGGAAGAAGACCCGCAGTAGGTCAATAACATGGACCAGTTGATTCGAGGCGAGATGTTAAGTCACCTCGCTAGATATATTATAGATGACAAGGGATGACTAAGGCGCGATGAGAGATTATGTGTTCCTCGAGTGGAAGACTTGGTAAAGAAGGTTCTTGAAGATACGCATCACTCGAGGAGGTGGCCGAGTTGGTCTCAGGATGCATGATGTGCCACCAGGTTAAGGCCAAGTCATAGAAGCCCAGCGGGCCATTACCTCCATTGGAGGTTTCGCAAGGGAAGTGTGAAAACATCTCGATAGATTATGTGGATAGACTACCTAGATCAAAGAAAAGGGAATACGGGTATGTGGGTCATAATAGGTAGACTCACGAAGAGTGCTCATTTCAGTCCGGTAAAGAGCGAGAGGACTGCATCATGGTTAGCAACGGTTTATCCTCAAGAAGTTGGCCAGTTTTGAAATAGCCTACAGGAAGCCATGGGTAGGCAACTGAATCTAGGTATGGCCTATCACTCATAGGCGGATGGTTCATTTCGATTAAGCATGAGTTATAGAAAATCACGTTTATAAGGGCAATTGGCAACGCGGATTGGTATTTTCAAGAAAAGTTCTGCTGCATGGAATACTTTATAGTAAGTAGACGAGATCCAGGATTCACTAGTGAATTTTGGAGAGCTTGCATGAAATCATGAGGTTATAGTATGTTTAAGCCAAGTATACAGAAGGAAGAATAAGTGGAAAAGAAAGACGAGAGGCGATAATGAAATGAGTTCCAACTCGAATTTGGGAAATAGGAGTTAGGAAGCCAAGGAATCATGAAGTGAAAGATAGTAAAAGCACAGTGGAGTTAAGCTCAAGGAAACGTGACTAAGAGGAGTGAAGACTAGATACGCGCATCATATCTCTTTTTAAGAGTGCATCCTTGATCCTTGTTTTCCTGTGGAGCTTGCTTGCAAGTTATCTTTTGTATATATCCTCTCGGTCCCATTCTCGATCTTATTTCTGTTGTAAACTCCATAAGGGGGTTAAGACTCATCGGTTAGTACTATATGTCAAAGTTTGAATGGATTTCTTGTAATCCAAAAAGGAGTTTATCTAGTTTATCGTGTCTATCTTGTCATGAGAACCTTAGGTAGAAACCCTTTGGATGAAACATGTATTTGAAACATGTTATGCTTGATGTTTGCAAGTGGTTACTCGTGGATGCATTATACACATTAGGCACTAGATCGGCTCACACACTCTTCATGTTGCATATGCATGAGTGTTTATGCTTATTCATGATTGAAACTTGTTGTGCCACCACATGGATGTTGCATATGGATGAATGTTATGTGCACTCATATAGATACTATGAATTTAGGAATTTGCATACATATGGATTCATTTCACTAACATACATATGCATTAAGGAGGTTTATTGTATCAGTAACCGCCTGATTTACATACATATGCATTAAGGAGGTTTACTGTATCAGTAACCGCCTGATTTTTGCATTAGGTAAGTACATATACACACACTTTTGCATATGTTCATACCACATTTAGAATCCTTTAAGGACAATGGTTGCTCGTGGATGATGTTTTGAGTAGATGGATGTTGGATGGTAGGATATGTTCTTCCTAACTTGAAGATTTCGGGGACGAAATCCTTTAAGGAGGGGAGAATGTAACAACCCGTATTTTCAACAACCTGTAATAATGAAAATCGAGGCAGAATTTAATTTAAAAATCTGAATCAAGGGAAACGGGCTATGCCATTGCGTTCGTCTCGGAAAAATACGCGAAATAGAGTCCGAGTTTTCGAAAATCGGAGTCCGTATGACCCAGTTAAGGCCCATTGAAGTTTCCAGAAAATTCCTAAGTAAAAACAGATTTAAATTTCGAATTAAAAAACGAGGGTTAGGGCAAACTGGCGCAGGCGGGAAAATTCCCGCCAGGACCCGCATGTCGACAGGCCTGTCGACAGGGTCCCTATGGTGTCGACAGCCCTGTCGACAGCCCTGTCGATAGGGGGTAGCCAGGCAATGTTGCCTGGCGCACCATTTTGATTTGGGCTGGGTCTTGTGGCTTGCTTCTAGAGAATTCTGAAATCTGACGGGCCAAAACTAACCTAGGGTTAATCCTAGGGCTAAAAACACTCTAATCTTCTATAAATAAGCCCCTAATCCTACCCTAAAACCCCATTAATCATTCTAGCAACTAAACTATGTCAAAATCAAACCTCTCATGACCTCCACTCTCTTCATACAATTCCTAAATCAATTTCTAAGAGATTTCCATGCATACAAGTGTATTTAGGCTTGTATGATCCTCTTTAGCTTGCATACATCATCAAGTTGCAAGTTTTATTTGCTAAGCTAGTGTTTTTGGGTGTTTTCTTATTGGAGCTTTGTTTTGGGGTTTTATGCTTGCATAAAAAGGGCTTCTCAATCTTTATTAGGAGATTTGTGTCTTCATAATAGTTGTAAGCCCTCTTACCTTCATCTTAGAAACTCTAAAGTTAATATGTGATGCAAGTTGGGATTTGTGTATGTTTATTGAGTTATGCATGTTTATGCAAGTTTACTAAGCCATGATTTGCAAGTTTATTGAGTTATGCATGTTTATGCAAGTTTACTAAGCCATGATTTGCAAGTTTATTGAGTTATGCATGTTTATGCAAGTTTGCTAAGCCATGATTTGCAAGTTTATTGAGTTATGCATGTTTATGCAAGTTTGCTAAGCCATGATTTGCAAGTTTATTGAGTTATGCATGTTTATGCAAGTTTGCTAAGCCATGATTTACAAGTTTATTGAGTTATGCATGTTTTTGCAAGTTCACTATGCCATGATTTGCAAGTTTATTGAGTTATGCATGTTTATGCAAGTTTATTGAGTTATGCATGTTTATGCAAGTTCACTATGCCATGATTTGCAAGTTTATTGGGTTATGCATGTTTATGCAAGTTCACTATGACATGATTTGCAAGTTTGATAAGTTATGCATGCTTATGCAAGTTCACTATACCATGTTATGCATGTTTAATAAGTTAAGCATGTTTATGCAAGTTCCCTATGCCATGTTAGGCAAGTTTAATATGTTATGCATGTTTATGGTAATATGCAAGTTCACTATGCTAAGTTATGCAAGTCTAACGTGTTATGCATGTTTGTTGTGATATGCAAGTTCATCATGTATGTTATGCCAAGATCCCTCTTCCTATCCTTTATGCGTTATTACGAATATGTAAGCGATAGAATGACGTTGGGGGGTTTGGGTAAACTTAAAATACATGAAAATATAAGATTGGGAATTTACCTATTAAGTTAGGTCTACCCCTTGGGAATTTACCTATTAAGTTAGGTCTACCCAAGAATTTGTTGACTTGTAATTATGTTTTGAAATAAAGTGGACATGACACTTAGAAAACATAAGTGTGGCCAATTCGAGGTTGGGTTGAGTTTGTAGCGTAATTCTACCCGGAACCTACCGGCTTAACTAGTGGCTACCAACAATAGGACCCAATCTGAGAAGTTGGTCATATGGTGCCAAAACCCGAGGTTAGACTAAGTTGCGGTGTAAACCTACCCGGACCCGCCCGGCCTAACTAGTAACCACAACAAGGTCTAATGTGAGAGGTTAAGGTGCATTAAATTAATTAATGCCTCATGATTAGGGTTAAGTCAGGGTCCACTAATACTTAACCAATTTGGGGATTCAAGGGATTGAAATGGGGTTAAGTGGTGAACCGTTGGTTACACTTAACTAGTTTAATCCATGATTAGTGAAGGGCTAAACCACACTTAACCCTCTTAGGAAACCCTAGCAACGTGGTCTGTTCCAGCAGTAATCCCAGTTTGGTATCATCACAACCCTAGAGGCTGGGCTAGGGCGGGGCACGATTACTGGACGGATGTAAGCGACCTAAAGGCGATGGCTGAGTGGTACAGCGGTGCGGGTCCAGGCGGGCTACGGACGTGCACGTAGTCCGGTGTTGGACAAACTCGAGGCACGGGTACCAGTAGGTTAGGGCTGTGCATTATTGCTTAAGTGTCTGGGGTTGACACCCGAGGGCTTGATACACCCAAAGGTGGACCCAGCACAGTCTAACTACAACCATATGTGGGCCATATGGACACCAACACTTGACGTGTTAGGTTTATAGGGAGCCGATCGACTAGACCGTTGGGCTGGACCTTATATTAAGGTCACTTCATGTTATTGGGTTAAAAGCTTGGGCCAAGGGATCAATACCTGTTATGTTGGTTTGCTAGTACACCGTGGTGCAAAACTTAACCTTGTTTATGCGATGACACCTCTATCTATCTTGTAGTTAATTTACCATGCCTGTATGTTGTTATCTATGATCATCTCAGTTTCCATCATGATGTTAACTTTATTAGTTTATAGACTGATCGTAGCAGGGCTTACTCAGTCTTTTTGACTGACCTGTTTTCTTTCGCCTCTTTTCTTCCGTTCCCCCCCAGGTTCTCAGGGAGGGAATACAGGAGCCTAGCTTGGATCTTAGCCGCTTTCTTGGATAGCTCATGTATGCTTTGGACTTGAGCTCGCTATGGTTTCTTCCACTTTGGGGATAGCTACTTTCATGTTTTCCTTTTCAGTTTCAGATGATGTTATTTTATGTACTAGACTTGTTTACTTGGGAAATTGACATTATGATGTAGCAGACTTGTTTTTGAAATGGTTTAAAATTCTTCCGCTGTTTTATCTATCTACTTACTCTGTTTATTTACATATATATATGTCATGTCCTGCCTTGCTATATCATTATGCATGTTTACCTTGTTTTAAAAACGCCCCACCAAAATCAGAGTTGCTTGCAAGAGCCACCCTGGCGGAGGTGGGGTGTTACAAATGGTAGATTTACCAGTACCATATCAATGCCAAGTAATTGGTAAAAAATTTGAGCCACTTTGGTTTACCAATATTATCGGTATGGTAACGGTAAATTTACCATTGTTAACGGTAAATAAAGCGGTAAAGAAAAGTCAAAACCACTGGTAACAGTAAATTTACCAATCATATTAAATTTATTTTTCACTATTAGATCAAACCTTAACCATAGACACTTTTAACGATACGTCGTGGTTTTTAGGAAGATTTTGTAGTATTATTTATGATGATGATTCTTTTTAAATTTTGTTAGGCTTAAAGTTTGAGATTATAAATGTTATCATTTCATATTATTGTAAATAAGTTGTGATGGATTAAGAAATACTTAGATGTCAACTAAAACATGTCGTAATACTAATATAAATATCATAGAGTAATAATAAAAAACAAGATAATTGTTTTTTTTTTCCAAATTTTAGTGCAACAAAATTTGAATGTTTGTTGTATAGGTAAATTTCCCATTACTAGCCAATGGTATACCTGTAACAACCCGGAAAATCTGAGCCAGTTTAAAATTTTTAAATTGGCTATTTAAGTGAATTTTAAATATTTAGAATAAATTATTTTAAAAAATAGCGATGAAAAGTATGTTTGAAAATAAATATAATTATTTTTAAATATAAACAAGGCCTGAAATGGCGCGGTAGTTTCAAAATCTCAATTCAAACGTTGACTGGCTGTACCGGGTGCAAACTAAAACGGATTTGGATGAAACCAAAAATATTTAAATCTGCTAGTGAATATCTTTCTATTGAATCTGAAAAATCGAAGTTTCATAGCGAGAATCAAAAGTTATAGCCAAATGAATTTTCAGAAAGGTCGCTATAGAGAATATATCACCCTTGAAAATAGACAATTTGCAAACGACCTCAGAATTCGACGAAACCACTTTTGTTGGATCCAGGATGTCAACTTATTGCTAGGTTTCAAATTCCATAATTTTTGAGGTTAATATGTGAGCGTGGCGAAGGAAAATGTGTTTGGTCAATTATAGTTAAATTGGATCGACCAGAAAATGACCATTTTTCAAACGGTCTCAGAATTCGACGAAACTAGTTTTGTTGGGACCGTATCGTCAAAACATAGCTAGATTTATTTTTCGGGAATTTTTAGAATCAGTATGTGGCCCCGGCAAATTGAAATGTACGTTCAAATCCAATATTGAATGTTTTATATTTTAATTTGAAGAGAAACTGACTGAAACAGTCGAATGGGCCCTCGAAACATATCCCATTGTGTTCGGGATGAGGGTATTTAGCTAGGGTCAACAGTCGTTGGATTCGGATTGGAGTTAGTATGTGAAGAGGGGTATTTTTGAAATTTTAAAAATATATAAATATAAAAAAAACCTATTGGCCAGTCAAATACTTTCTCTTTCTCCGACACCCCCTCGCGATATACGGTGGAAGTCAACTCGCCGCTTCCCTTCCACTTTCCGGCCACCACGATCGTCGATAGCCCCTGGCCCAGTTGAACTTTTTGAAGATCCCACTCTCCTCTTCAAATCCAGAGCAGCCACGACCCCCATCGTGCAGTGTGCCTCGAGAATCGGGCCTGGGAAGCAGCGCCGCATCAACTCGATTTGCGCGCCGATCACCACTTCGAGCTGGGCAAGGTGGGTAGCGCCGGAAAGCTCTCTCCTAGCTCTCCGCTGTGGCGTAGGCCGATCGGTCCCTAGCTACACGGATTTCGCGAAAATTGGTGATCTAGGTTTGAACGAAATTTGAAGGTATACGGTTTATTTTATTTTAAAAGTTTATAGCACTTTAAAGCGCTACGGTTTATGATTTTACAATAAAAATCATATCTTTTTCGTTTCTTGTCGAAATTCAGTGAAACAAGAGACACCGGGACCGTGAGGACGTCTTCTACATTTTAGAAGAGACCGGATATTTTTCTGAGCCTTCTGCAATTTTTGGTGGAGTGGAACCCAAAGTGAGATTTCTGAATTATAAACGATATGGAAACGACGATGTATAAATTATACAGTCGATGTATGAGTTATATAAGCGTTGTACACCTCCTGTATAAGCGTTGTACAAGTTGTATGTTCGATGTATAAGTTATATATGCGTTGTAAAAATTATATGTGCGTTGAAATGATTGAAATAAAGTGAAAAGAAATATATATATACATATACATATATATATATATACACACTCCCCTCGTCCACATACCATGGACGATATATACTGGTTGTGATATTGTTTGGATTTGGTTGATATGAAATTTGGTGAATATCATGAATGATTGGTTGGAAATGATTGATTGTGGTTGAAATCCCAATAGGATTAGTATATGGGAAAATTCGTCTGCGTACGAACTAGATATTGAAATCCCCATTGTCAAAATCGCGAGGTTTTAAGGTAGAGCGAGGAGCCGTACTCGGGACGGTGCCAGTTTTAACTACCCTACCGTTATGCTGCCGAAATTTTCTAAAATATTTCTGTGTTTGATTTATTTTCATGTGTTGAAACTATATTCATGTGTTGAATGATAATCGTGTTTTGAAATAAATTGTTTTATAATAAAAATCACATTTTTATCATCTATATGAAGTATATAAAATAATCGTGTTTTGAAATAAATTGTTTTATAATAAAAATCACATTTTTATCATCTATATGAAGTATATAAAATAATCGTGTTTTGAAATAAATTGTTTGACAATAAAAATCACATTTTTATTATATATATGAATTGTTAAAAATAGTGATGTGTTGAAATAAATGTATGTTGGATAAAAATATCATTATTATCAAATGTATGAAATAAATATGGTTTTGAAATCGAAGAATGAATTATATTTATATATCTATATATAAATATAATTAAAATAAATCGAATAACGAAGCTGCAGTTCGTATTTTGAAACCGTGATTTCAAACGATTATTGCGGGAGATCCGACCATCGGATATTCCCGAAACCGCAACCGTTGGGTTCGCTTTGTAAATATCTTTCCAACGACACCAACTTTGTAAAGATCCAACGGTTGGATTGTCTGGAATGTTTAATTCAAATCTAAAGAAAAACAACGCCAGAATCGATTATATATATATATATATATATATATATATATAATTAAAATAAATCGAATAACGACGCTGTAGTTCAAAATTTGAAATCATAACTTCAAACGAATATACCGGGAGATCCGACCATCGGATTTTCCCAAAGCTGAAACCGTTGGATTCGTTTTGAAAAGATCTTTCTAATGGTATAAAATTTGTAAAGATCCAAGGTTGGATTTTCAGATATATGTAAAACAAATCTGTAGAAAAACAGCGCCACAGCCGCGTTATGGCCTGAAGCGTCGTTTGAATGAATTGGCTATTTTTAAATGAATAAAAATAGCGATAAATCATGATAAAATATTATAAATGATATGGAATGAAAATAAACTGAATTTGCTTGGTTTATTGAATATTTGATGGTTGAATGTGTATGGCGTGAAAATTACATTAAAGAATAGAATTATCGATGTCGAATAATTTAACCATTGAAATGAATTGATCTGAAATTCTAAATATATACGTGAATTATTTGAAAAGGCTTAATTCTCATTTTAAATAATTGATCGACGATTAAAAGTCGAAGATATGAAGACGGTGCAAGACCGATGATCTTCACGTCGAATGGAGGGGTGCTACTGATGCTCATGATAGGAGTAACTACCTTGAAGGGGCTGAAGTAGTAGTCGTCCGGATGTACATGTTGATTGTACGGATGTGCGAGGAATAAAGATCCTCCGGTTTCGTTCAGACCCAGAACGGACTTGTAAATTGACTGTGTGTCTGACATTGGATTTCATTCTGTGTGATTGATAGCCATCAGTTGCATGGTGTGAATTGCCTATGTGGCATGCTGAGATGCAGTGATCAAAGCTTTTGTTGAAAAGCAGAGCTTTGTGGTTGATGATCAAAGCACCGCCTGTGTGGCATAGCTTTGTGTATAACGTTAATTCGCGAGCCTCACACCCCGGTATGGGCCAGAAACGGGAGAGGACATCAGGGAGGGCATGCGTTTCTTTCTAGCTAGGGTGGTGTCAGTGACCTACCAGCCCTGACATTTATATTACTTTCACCTGTGTGGTTGTTGGATTGCGAGGCGCCTCGGATATATCAGTGACTATGTGGAGCCGATGGAATCATAGGACTCATTTACGCCCCAAAGGGCGGGGAAACGCAGTGTTCAGGGTTTAAGTTTAATCCACATCGAGTGGACCGGCCCTGACGATCCAAGGCTTGCCTGCGCGCTTGCCTGAGGGGCGGGCTAGAGCGTCTCGAAGTGGTGAGGACGATCCCTTGCCTCGGTTCATGACGGAAATCCAATTTCCAAATACCCGTGCGGTTTTGATTGTATACCTATATATGGCGACATAGTGGTATGGGGCATTAATGTCGTCTATGATTTATAGTTATGATTGAAATTGTTTTTGAAACATATAAACACTAGCAATAATATCAATTGATTTGTTTTGCTTGTATCAAGCATATTTTGGCCATTATAAGGTAAAACTCTATCCTCTGGTTTGTGTTGCATTGTGTGATGGGAACTGAGTCTTATAATGGCTTCATTTTTATAAAAAGCATTGCGATGTTTTAAAGATTTACTTGTTTTAAAGCACTGGCAATCCAATGGAGTAAACTCGTTCCGCGTTAGCGGCGTGGTCCTGTGATTGGCCATATTATAAAATAAGTTAAAGTAGATTTCTCATACCAGTCCCATGACTGACTCGTAGTTTGTTTCACTTGCAAACTTGGGTGCCCCTTTTTCTACACGGGTAGCCTTGTATTCAGGTTTTAGCAGGATCTTTTTGGATAGCTGGAGCTGAAGATGGATTCTATCATTTATCTTTTTTATGCTGTTCAGCTCCTATTGTACATATTATGTTTTTTTTTTCCACTGTAGACATTCATGTATAGCTGAACTGTATTTGTACTAAGTATGATCCTGTATACTGTGTAACTCTGATTTTTATATTTATCCAGTATATTTTGTTGTACATTTTCTGGTGTATTTATTTATTTATGTTCTGCTGTTATCTGTTTATGTGTTATATTCCAAAGATTACCCTTGCCGCCGTCGTACGGGGTTTGGGTCGTCACAAACGTGGTATCAGAGCTTTGGTTAAGCTTAGTTCTGGAATATAACATAGTAACGAACTCGTTAGAAATAGAACCAATAGTGTTCTAGGACGAGTAACTCATTACAGATAGGATCAATAATATCCTAGTATGAGTATAGCAGAATGGAATACACCTCGATAGACGCATTTACCTTCAAGTATATGTTTCTATGCTTTATAATATCTTTTCTATTGACCTGACACTTGGTCTGCTATTTGCAGAAGTAATAGAAAATGAGTGTCAGAAACAGAAGGAAGGCAGACCCAGATATAGAAGCTCTATTTATGAAATATAGAAATCTGGGTGGAGCACTATTCTTGGGCGAAGAATCTATTATTAAAACATAAGCTTGGATTCGTTCTGCTGAGAAAATCTTTGAAGGTTTAAAGCTAAGAGACGACCAGAAAAGATTACTGGCATCTTGGGCACTCAAAGACGAAGCTTTGTTCTGGTGGGATTCGATTATTAAGGATAATCCAGAAGGTGATATCACCTGGGATAGGGTTCAATTACCAGATTGGTTGCCTGGAGTACATGACGTATTTCACGTATCTCAACTTTGAAAGCATGTTCGTGATCCAGACTTGATCGTGGAAGAAGCAGCTCAATGGGATATAGAAATTACTCCAGAATTGGCTGTAAGAAGAGAGCCGATCAAGATTATTGGCAAAGAAACGAAAGAGCTGAGGAACAAGAAGGTTCACTTAGTCAAAGTGCAATGGAGTGGAGATCCGCGAGATTGTACTTGGGAAACTGAGGAAAGTATTAAGAAAGCCTATCCTAAGTGCAGAGTGGATATCTCTGATTAACTCTGGTGCAAGGTACATTTACCATATTCTGCAATTTCCATTATGTTCTCTACTTTGTTGTTGTTTTCTTTTCATGGATGTAAATTTTAATCATATAGTCTGAATGATTTTAAAAGAGTATATGAATTAATTAATATATTTGTGAAAAATTAAAAATAAATTGATTGATGTTTGTGTTGTGTGATTCTGGATATGATTAATTAAATTATTAGAACGATAGTTAATTAAATCAATAAGAGAATGAATGGAAAAATTTATTCGATTAAATCACACAATTGAAATGATTAGGGAATAGATAGAAATATATACATGTACATTATATATGTTTGAACAGGTAAATCGATGGGCTGTTGAGTAAAGAATTTATTTGTGTGCCCGACAAATAGGTAAACCTTAATGAGTTGGATGCACAATTTTATTATTATATCAGCTCCTGTGAATGCCATTGGATGCAGAGTGTTGGTTATTCTGTGTGTAATTAATAAACGTTTCCATAGGATAGTAACAATTAATTTTAAACTACACTACATGGCATACTTCTTGAAGATGGCATACTTCATCATATACCACATAAGCATTTGGAGCTTGTGTGACGAGGTTGAAGATTTACCATACGAGCGAGAGGCTTGTATGGCAATGACTATATTTTACAGGTTGAACCGATGACTGATATGGACCATATAAAAATGTAACGGAAAATTGCCAGATTAATAAAAACCCCACACAGGTCTAGAGATGATAATAAACACGTCTCTCTAGTCTTTTAAGGCACAAAAACTATTTATGGGGTGAAGAGAATTTTTTATCTGGAGTTATTATCTATACACACTCCCCTGTGGACACTATAATATATCACTATAAATATGTGTATGCTTATTAGGATTTATTGGGTACCTAATACGACCCAATAAATTTCCAAACCCCTCCCCGTACAAAGGAGGTTATGGCGAAATTTTTCAAAAATTTAGGGTGTTAGCAAATTTTTTGAAGAATTTGAAAATTCTTAGAAACTGAAAAGTTGAAGAATGGAAGCCAGATTGAAAGTAGAGTTGGTAAATAAAACCACTTTCGACTTTGTTCCTTTTCGGGGATGATTTAAGTGGGGAAGATTGTAAAAACCTGGAAAATCTGAGCCAGTTTAAAAATTTTAAATTAGCTATTTAAGTGGATTTTAAATATTTAAAATAAATTATTTTGAATAATAAGAATGAAAAGTATGTTTGAATCGATGTTTGAAAATAAATATAATTATTTTTAATTATAAATAAGGCCTGAAATGGCGCGACAATTTCAAAATCTCAATTCAAACTTTGACTGGCTGTACCGGGTGCAAAATAAAACGGATTTGGGTGAAACCAAAAATATTTAAATCTGCTAGTGAATATCTTTCTATCGAATCTGAAAAATCGAAGTTTCATAGCGGGAATCAAAAGTTATGGCCAAATGAATTTTAAGAAAGGTCGCTATAGAGAATATATTGCCCTTGAAAATAGACAATTTGCAAACGACCTCAGAATTCGACGAAACCACTTTTGTTGGATCCGGGATGTCAATTTATTGCTAGGTTTCAAATTCCATAATTTTTGAGGTTAATATGTGAGCGTGGCGAAGGAAAATGTGTTTGGTCAATTATAGTTAAATTGGATCGACCAGAAAATGACCATTTTTCAAACGGTCTCAAAATTCGACGAAACTAGTTTTGTTAGGACCGTATCATCAAAACATAGCTCGATTTATTTTTCGGGAATTTTTAGAATCAGTATGTGGCCCCGGCAAATTGAAATGTACGTTCAAATCCAATATTGAATGTTTTATATTTTAATTTGAAGAGAAACTGACTGAAACAATCGAATGGGCCTTCGAAACATATCCCATTGTGTTCGGGATGGGGGTATTTAGCTACGGTCGACAGTCGTTAGGTTCGGATTGGAGTTAGTATGTGAAGAGGGGTATTTTTGAAATTTTAAAAATATATATAAAAAACCCATTGGCCAATCAAATATTTCTCTTTCCCCGACACCCCCTCGCGATATACGGCGGAAGTCAACTCGCCGCTTCCCTTCCACTTTCCGGCCACCACGATCGTCGATAGCCCCTGGCCCAGTTGAACTTTTTGAAGATCCCACTCTCCTCTTCAAATCCATAGCAGCCACGACCCCCATCGTGCAGTGTGCCTCGAGAATCGGGCCTGGGAAGCAGCGCTGCATCGCCTCGATTTGCGCGCCGATCACCACTTTGAGCTGGGCAAGGTGGGTAGCGCCGGGAAGCTCTCTCCTAGCTCTCCACTGTGGCGCTGGCCGATCGGTCCCTAGCTACACGGATTTCGCGAAAATTGGCGACCTAGGTTTGAACGAAATTTGAAGGTATACGGTTTATTTTGTTTTAAATAGTTTATAGCACTTTAAAACGCTACGGTTTATGATTTTACAATAAAAATCATATCTTTTTCGTTTCTTGTCGACATTCAGTGAAATAAGAGACACCGGGACCGTGCGGACGTCTTCTACATTTTACAAGAGACCGGATATTTTTCTTAGCCTTTTGCAATTTTTGGTGGAGTGGAACCTAATGTGAGATTTCTGAATTATAAACGATATGGAAACGACGATGTATAAATTATATAGTCGATGTATGAGTTATATAAGCGTTGTACACCTCCTATATAAGCGTTGTATAAGTGGTATGTTCGATGTATAAGTTATATATGCGTTGTAAAAATTATATATGCGTTGAAATGATTGAAATAAAGTGAAAAGAAATTGAAATATATTTATATATGAATATATATATATATATATACTCCCCTCGTCCACAGACCATGGACGATATATATTGGTTGTGATATTGTTTGGATTTGGTTGATATGAAATTTGGTGAATATCATGAATGATTGGTTGGAAATGATTGATTGTGGTTGAAATCCCAATAGGATTAGTATATGGGAAAATTCGTCTGTATACGAACAAATATTGAAATCCCCATTGTCAAAAACCGCGAGGTTTTAAGGTAGAGCGAGGAGCCCGGGACGGTGCCAGTTTTAACTACCCTGTCGTTATGCTGCCGAAATTTTCTGAAATATTTCTGTGTTTGATTTATTTTCATGTGTTGAAACTATATTCATGTGTTGAATGATAATCGTGTTTTGAAATAAATTGTTTTATAATAAAAATCACATTTTTATCATCTATATGAAGTATATAAAATAATCGTGTTTTGAAATAAATTGTTATATAATAAAAATCACATTTTTATCATCTATATGAAGTATATAAAATAATCGTGTTTTGAAATAAATTGTTTGACAATAAAAATCAAATTTTTATTATATATATGAATTGTTAAAAATAGTGATGTGTTGAAATAAATGTATGTTGGATAAAAATATCATTATTATCAAATGTATGAAATAAATATGGTTTTGAAATCGAAGAATGAATTATATTTATATATCTATATATAAATATAATTAAAATAAATCGAATAACGAAGCTGCAGTTCGTAATTTGAACCCGTGATTTCAAACGATTATTGCGGGAGATCCGACCATCGGATATTCCCGAAACCGCAACCGTTGGGTTCACTTTGGAAATATCTTTCCAACGACACCAACTTTGTAAAGATCCAACGGCTGGATTGTCTGGAATGTTTAATTCAAATCTGAAGAAAAACAGCGCCAGAATCGATTATATTTATATAAATATAATTAAATAAATCGAATAACGACGCTGTAGTTCAAAATTTGAAATCGTAACTTCAAACGAATATACCGGGAGATCCGACCGTCGGATTTTCCCAAAACTGAAACCGTTGGATTCGTTTTGAAAAGATCTTTCTAATGGTATAAAATTTGTAAAGATCCAACAGTTAGATTTTCAGATATGTGTAAAACAAATCTGAAGAAAAACAGCGCTACAGCCGCGTTATGGCCTGAAGCGTCGTTTGAATGAATTAGCTATTTTTAAATGAATAAAAATAGCAATAAATCGTGATAAAATATTATAAACGATATGGAATGAAAATAAACTGAATTTGCTCGGTTTATTGAATATTTGATGGTTGAATGTGTTTGGCGTGAAAATTACATTAAAGAATAGAATTATCGATGTCGAATAATTTAACCATTGAAATGAATTGATCTGAAATTCTAAATATATACGTGAATTATTTGAAAAGGCCGAGTTAATTCTCATTTCAAATAATTGATCGACGATTAAAAGTCGAAGATATGAAGACGGTGCAAGACCGATGATCTTCACGTCGAATGGAGGGGTGCTACTGATGCTCATGATAGGAGTAGCTACTATGAAGGGCCTGAAGTAGTAGCCATCCGGACGTACATGTTGATTGTACGGATGTGCGAGGAATAAAGATCCTCCGGTTTCGTTCAGACCTAGAACGGACTTGTAAATGGAATGTGTGTCTAACATTGGATTTCATTCTGTGTGATTGATAGCCAGTAGTTGCATGGTGTGAATTGCCTGTGTGGCATGCTGAGATGCAGTGATTAAAGCTTTTGTTGAAAAGCAGAGCTTTGTGGTTGATGATCAAAGCACCGCCTGTGTGGCATAGCTTTGTGTATAACGTTAATTCGCGAGCCTCACACCCCGGTACGAATCAAAAACGGGAGAGGACATCAGGGAGGACATGCGTTTCTTTCTAGCTAGGGTGGTGTCAGTGACCTACCAGCCCTGACATTTATATTACTTTCACCTGTGTGGTTGTTGGAATGCGAGGCGCCTCGGATATATCAGTGACTATGTGGAGCCGATGGAGTCATAGGACTCATTTACGCCCCAAAGGGCGGGGAAACGCAGTGTTCAGGGTTTAAGTTTAATCCACATCGAGTGGACCGGCCCTGACGATCAAAGGCTTGCCTGCGCGCTTGCCTGAGGGGCGGGCTAGAGCGTCTCGAAGCGGTGAGGACGATCCCTTTCCTCGGTTCATGACGGAAATTCAATTTCCAAATACGACATCGTGCGGTTTTGATTGTATACCTATATATGGCGACATAGTGGTAGGGCGTATTAATGTCGTCTATGATTTATAGTTATGATTGAAATTGTTTTTGAAACATATAAACACTAGCAATAATATCAATTGATTTGTTTTGCTCGTATCAAGCATATTTTGGCCATTATAAGGTAAAACTCTATCCTCTGGTTTGTGTTGCATTGTGTGATGGGAACTGAGTCTTATAATGGCTTCATTTTTATAAAAGCATTGCGATGTTTAAAAGATTTACTTGTTTTAAAGCACTGGCAATCCAATGGAGTAAACCCGTTCCGCATTAGCGGCGTGGTCCTATGATTGGCCATATTATAAAATAAGTTAAATTAGATTTCTCATACCAGTCTCATGACCGACTCGTAGTTTGTTTCACTTGCAAACTTGGGTGCCCCTTTTTCTACACGGGCAGCCTTGTATTCAGGTTTTAGCAGACTCTTTCTAGATAGCTGGAGCTGAAGATGGATTCTATCATTTATCTCTTATTATGCTGTTCAGCTCCTATTGTACATATTATGTTTGTTTTCCGCTGTAGACATTCATGTATAGCTGAACTGTATTTGTACTAAGTATGATCCAGTATACTGTGTAACTATGATGTTTATATTTATCCAGTATATTTTGTTGTACATTTTCTAGTGTATTTATTTATTTTTGTTCTACTGTTATCTGTTTATGTGTTATATTCCAAATATTACCCTTGCCGCCGTCGTACGGGGATTGGGTCGTCACAATACCAATGAATATTTTACCATTGGTAACGGTAAATTATCGGTAGCTATTTTTGACTTACCAGTAGTACTGGTACGGTAATGGTTCTCATGTATCGGTAGCGGTTACCAATACCATAACAGCCCTACATTAAACCGTGTTTAATATCATAAATGATAGATTAATAGAATACTTGTACTTTTAAAAGTATAGTACCATAATGTGAACAGGGAAGAATATATATAATGATAGTTGAATATACCATATGTACATTTCAATTAATTAAGGATAAAAAAAAATGCGAAATAATAATTGAATTTTGCGTAAATATATATAAAGTAAAATAGCTTGAATTAGATCTGTATAATGATATAAGTATTCCTAAAAGGAATTACCATGAACGTAATATGCATGATGAACATACAACGTTTTAATCACAAAGTCCATTAGCATATATCAGGTATGCAAAATGATGGCTTAATGAAGTTATTTAGTTATGAAGTTCAGTATCGTGATTACAATGTGTAAAATGATATTTAATATAGTATTTTAATCGCAAAGTCCACTAGCATATTTCTGATATACAAAATGATAATTTAAAATAGCATTTGAGTTATGAAGCCCACTACCGCGTTTGAAATATGCAAAATGATATTTCAATGTGGCATTTTAGTTATGTAGTCTAATTTCATTACGACAATGTGCAAAATGAGATTTAATGTAAAATTTTAATCTCAAAATACAACAAACACAACTCAAATATAGAAAATGATATTTTAAAATAGTAGTTAAATTAGGAAGTCCATTACTATGTTTAAAATATCCAAAATGATAGTTTAATGTAGCGTTTTAGTTATGAAGTTTATATCGTGATTATACTGTGCAAAATTTTATTTAATATAACATATTGATCACAAAATGCAAAAACATGTTTAAGGTATGCAAAATGAATGTTTAAAATGGCACTTGAGTTATAAAGTCCATTATCGTGTTTAAAATATGCAAAATGGCGGTTTAATGTAGTATTTTAGTTATTAAGTCGAATATTGCATTTTCAATGTGAAAATTGATATTTAATGTAATATTTTACTCATACATTTAAGGTACACAAAATGATAGTTAGCGTTTGAATTATGAAGTGCATTACCATGTTTAGAACATGCAAAATAATAGTCTAACATATCATTTAGTTATAAAGTCTAATGTCATGATTACAATATGCAAAATGACATTTAATGTAGCATATTAATTAAAGGTGCACTACATATTTAGGCAGTGTCGGCCCGATTAATATTGTTGTCCCAGGCCAGTCTGGAAGTTCAAAGCGGTAAAATAGCATAAAGGCTAAAATCTAAGCAACAAAGACTTGAACACAGGTTTCCCCATATTCAATTCACACAACAAACCACCAGACCACCTAAACTTTTATGAATTTTATTTCTTTATCCTATATGTAAACAACCGCTATAACGAAGTTCACCAAACTGTTGCCTCCCTCTAACGTGTTGCCTTAGGCGGCTGCCTCGGCAGCCTTGCACTGCGGCCGTGCCTATATTTACGGAATGAAGAATGATATTTTATTACAAAATTTGAGGTCTGAAGTTCAATATCATGTTTGCAGTACGCAAAATGAAATTTCAATGTAGCATTTCAATTATGAAGTCAATAAGCATGTTTACGATATGAAAAATGATATTCTAATGTAGTATTATAGTTATGTACAGCGAAAGACGTTCATATGTCAAACCTAACCAGGTGTCTAGGAAATCAATCTGGTACTCAATACATATTGTTTAGTCGAGCTAACTACGAAATATAAAAGTCATCGAGATGCCGAAACTATTAGGGTACTTATGGAATGTAAAAGACATTCAAATGTCAAACCTGATCGGGTACCCGTAGTTTGTTAAGACATTCGAATCCCAAACTTAAGCGGGTATCTGTGAAAATTAATTTGTATCCAAGATATATTGTTTAATTGAGCAAACTACGGATTGCAAAAGACATTCGGATGTCAAACCTAATTGAGTACTTATGGAATGTAAAAGACATCCAGATGCCAAACCTAACCGGATACGTATGGGGACCAATATATATGTAAAATATATTGTTTAACCGAACAACTAGAGAAATGCGAAAGACACCAGGATGCCAAACCTAACCGGGTACTTATGGAAACTAATCTATACCCAAAATATTTTGTTTAACCGAACAAACTGCAGAATGTGAAAGACACCCGATGCCAAACCTAATTGAGTACTTATGGGATGTAAAAGTCATTCGAATACCAAATTTAATCGTGTACCTATGGTTTGCAAAAGATATCTGGATGCTAAAGCTAATCTGGTACCTATGAAAACCAATATGTAACCAAGATATATTATTAATCAAGTGAACCGCGGAACGTAAAAGACATCTAGATGTCAAACCTAATCGGTTACTTATGGTTTGCAAAAGACATCTAGATGCCAAACTTGATCAGGTACCTATGGCTTGCAAAGGACATTCGAATGCCAAACTTAATAGAATGCCTATAGAAACCAATATGTACCTAAGATATATTGTTTAACCGAGCGAACTATGGAATGTAAAAGGCATCCGAACGCCAAATCTAATTGGATAGTTATGGAATGTGAAGGCATCTGGATGTCAAACCTAATCGTGTACCCATGGTTTGCAAAAGGCATCATAATTCCAAAGCTAATCGAGTACCCATGGAGACCAACCGGTGCCTGAGATACATTGTTTAACCGAACAAACCGTAGAATGTTAAAGACATTCGTATGCCAAGTTTAATATGGTACTTATGAAAAGTAAAAGACATTCAGATGTCAAAACAAATCAGATACATATGGATGCAACAATTGATCAAATGCCAAACCTAATTGGGTATGCATGGGCACAAAAGAAAATTGGAATCTGGTATATATGGGTGCAGAAACAAAATTGATGCCAAAATCTAATATAATATCTAGTGATTTGTTTATGATAGGTCAAACGATAGTTTTATGTAGCATTTTAGTTATGATTTCTGCTAGCATGATTAGAAAATATTTAAATTTATAATTTAATCTTGTCAAGTAACATGTTTGTGACATTAGTTTCATATGATATATTAATTACGAGATCGATTAGAATAATTATAACGTAAAAGTGATATATTTGTATATCATTTTTAATAAAGTATACTAGCATGTTTATGATATTTGAAATTATATTTTGTTGTGGTATGTTTGCTATGAAGTACACTAGCACTGTTCAAATTATATAAAGTGATAGTTTAATGTATCATTGTAGTTACAAGGTTCGGTAGTATTTGAAATGATAGTTTGATATGACATTTGAGTATGAAGTCAACTGCATATTTTTAGAATGATGAACTGTTGCTGGGTATTTGTGGAAAATATTGTTAGGGTTGCCTCGTATGTTGTTAAGGTAGGAATAACGGTTTGAATAAATAGTCCCACATCACATAATAAATTGAAGGAGTGGAGTACAAATATGAGTTGGTAGACAAGTAACAATAGATATTATTTTTGTTACAACATATGTGTGTCAACTCATATGCGTGCGCTCTATGCTGGAAGTAAGGGGCTTGTTCCGACTGTCGTTACATAACAGTGGTATCAGATCCGACGGTTACGGGGCTAGGCCATGCAGACAAGACATTGCTCTCAAAAGATACTCGTATGATGCGAGTCAAAGGGGAGACTGTTAGGATTGTCTCGTATGTTGTTAAGGTAGGAATGACAGTTTGAATAAATAGTCTCATATCGCGGAATAAATTAAAGGAGTGGAGTACAACTATAGTGGTAGGGATTCCTTTTGTTACAAGGATGTGTGTACCAATTCATAGTTGAACTCCACTCCTTTAATTTATTCCGTGATATGAGACTATTTATTCAAACTGTAGTGGTATGAGTACAACTATGATCTGTGTACAACTATGATCTGTGTAACAAAAGGAATCCCTACCTTAGTCTCATATCACGGAATAAATTAAAGGAGTGGAGTACAACTATGATCTGTGTACCAATTCAAAGATTAAGGTAGGGATTCCTTTTGTTACAAGGATGTGTGTACCAACTCATCAGTGTGCGCCCTATGCTGGAAGGAAGGAGGGGGGCTTTGTTCCGACCGTTGTTACATAACAAATATGTAATACAACTTTAAATTACACAACAGTATGACAGTTCCATTTACTTCCAGTTATATTAAAATGCAGTTTGTGTTGAGTATAACAATATAATTTTTGTTTGATGATAACAAACATATATATTATTTTATAAATGTGTTTGTAAACAGTATTATTCTATATTTCACATCACATACAAAAATAAATATTTATTTGAATAGAATGCTATCACACATAATTGAATATTCAAACAGTATTATTATTTAAAATATTTTATTTCAGCATTTGAAATAGTACATATCACTTACTCCACTATTTAGAATTCAATTAAAGATGTCTGGATATTTCTATTAGACATGACACACTTAAATATATATCATATGAAATTGTACTACTGAAAGAATCCAAACAAAATAGACAGATTGAATTAAACCACAAAAATATATTTTATCAAATTTTTTATCATAAATAATAGTACAATTTTATTCATGTCTACATTCAATTTCATATACAGAAGTTCCTCGCTACATATCACTCAGTATCACTCAGTTATATATACACAGTTACATAAACATTCATTGACACTGACATTGAGTCTTCATAAGCTTCAAATCTACTCCAGCCACCTGTATACCTATCACAGAAACACACACAGAGTAAACTGGAACAAGAATAGATTTAAATACAAGCAAATATAAATTTATTTTTAGATTTTATTTGCCTCAGAATTTTGGTGTGTTTCTCATCATTTTTCTAGATTTGGTCTGATATATATATATATATATATACCCATTTTCAATATATATATATATATATATATATATATATATATATAGACACACATATATATATATATGTATGTATATATGCATACATATATACATATATATATATAACTCTAGACTACTTGTAATATTCATAGTGATACACTATAAATACTACAAGGCAAACTGTATACTCTAGTGCCCACAGATCAGCCCCAACACAACTATAGTGGTTTGCTGATCAGAACCAGCATTATAATTAACTGATTCTGAATAGCTCCAACACAGATATAGTAGGTCTGCTGATAGAAGATTCATGTCTGTCATTCGAATAGCTCACAAATATAAATGTTGCACATATATGAAACATGTATACACATACAGTTGTGTGTATATACATATATATGTATATATATTTATAATATGCAGGTGATATATTCACAAACAAAGCATGAATAAAAAGGGACAGAGCATAAAAGTACATGGGACAACATGGTGCAACAAATAAAGTGGCAACCAAAGCTCTAGAGAACCGACAACATGGAGACAATTCAGATTTAACAAAGATAGCACAACAAAAATATTGCACACCCAAGACTGGCCAGAAGTGGCATAAAGCAACAGCAAGCAAAAAGAATGCACAACTGTGCATGATGGCAAAAGATGCACCTTGTGCATGATGGCAAAAGATGCACTAATACAAAAAAATGAGCAAGGTTATAATATGGCACATGCACAAGCTAGAAACACAAGTAAAGATACAAAACTATGTACAAGTTTAGCTTCGGGTCTGCCAAGATATTGGAGCAACAAAACTGAAGTGCCAAAGAGGCTAGCACATCAAGGCAGATGCAAACAGTTTCAAAAACATGGAGCAACAATAGGTGTACAAGGTAAAAAGTTTCTAGCATCTGTTCGTAGTAGAACAAGGAGTGGATTCACAAACAAACTAGAATGGACAAGGTATATACTACATGGCCGAGAAAATATTCAGAATAACAAGAATAAAGAAGATGTTTGCAAGTATGCAAATATTTCAATATGTTCATATTTAAGAGTGGCAAAATTGTATATAGTATCAGTTCTTAAGCAAGCAAAGCAAGGCAGGTGTACCCACATGGTTACAAAGTAAAAGTATGCATGAAACAACAAGGAAAGATACACAAGCAACATATATATGAAGGGTGCAACAAAGAACAAGTTCAAGTATGATGCATTTCACATGAACACAACTCAACTCGACATGTACAAGTGTAGTTTGAATGTTCAGATCACATGAAAATGGCAAGTCCAAGTGCAGTATCAGTTCAACAAGTTTAGCAATTGATCTTATGAAGATAGTATCTGTACTTATCAAAATAAGTGCTCAAGGCAATATCAAATTACCAAAAAAATTCAAGTATAGCGTCTGAATAGTCATAGCAAGTCAACCCCAGATATAGCAGCAGTTAAATTGTTTGGGCAACAGATTACTCGAGATAAAGGATGTCCAGGAATATATAAACAAACAATCAGTTTAAAATTCATGTTGACAAAGTCAAAAGAAAAGAGGATATATAAATCATAGAGTTGTTTCTTCTAGAAAAATAAATATACGGCAATTGTGACCAATTCAAAATCGAGCAATTCATCACGCAATATCTTCCAGAAAGTTTGGATCAAACTCAACAAAATCAAAGCCTAGGATTTCAAAAGCCCAAAATATACGCAAATATTAAAGACCATATTTTATATAAAATCGGAGATAAGATCGGGGCTTAAAACCCTATAAATTGACACCAATTCATCATAGGCTATCATCGAAAATTCAAGCAGATAAATCAATCAAATAAATTTAGAAGAACTCACATAGATTCAGAGATTTTCGATCAATTGAAAGGAAAAATCATTTGACCATGAACAATCGAGTAAACCAAGCAACTGAGTACAATTTCCAAAGCTTTCAAAGTCATGATTTGGGACAGAAGAGAAACCCTACTTGAATCGCCATCGCCGTTTTTAATTTCTAGAGAGAAAAGAGATAACAGGCCAAACAAATGAAGTGGGTTGAACAAAACAAAAGTGGTCGGTCAAGTTAAAAAGGGTTTAAGAATTTTTATTTTAAAACTAGGGTTTTTAAATTGTTTTAATTTTTAAGTGTTTTTTATTTTGTAAAACGAGTTGAAATTTTCTAGTTTGTCTAAACCAAAGATACGAGTTACGGGTTTGTGATTCGGGGAAATCTGGTCTCGGGGATAGAGATCAGTGCAGGGTTTTGAGCATAGGATTAGAATAGCTGGGAGCGGGTATCGCGAGTTTACAGGGGATTGTAAGCGTAGAGATTGTTTTAATTCCTAGTAGAAACCTTAGGGAATGCAGCGGTAGGAAGGGTTTTGCCGAAGCTAGATATATCTGTGTGTTATTTACTTTTCGGCATTTACTCTGATTATTATCTGGTTGCTATTATTTATTACTCAGTGATATTCTGTAATAAACCCTATTCACCCCCCTTTAGGATTATTTTAGATCCTACAAGTGGTATCAGAGAAGGTATTTTTTTATCTTTTCTAACTCTAGAGTCGTGAATTTGTCTAATAATGCTTTTTCTGAAGGTCAATTCAAAGCTAGGCCACCTATGTTTAATGGAACTGATTATGCCTATTGGAAAGCTAGGATGAAAATTTATTTAAGTTCAGTTAATTATGGTGTGTGGGACATTATTGAAACTGGTTACATATCTCCAACTGTGATTATTAATGGTATTGAAGTTCCTAAATCAAAAGACAAGTGGGTTGCTAATGATAAAAAATTATTTTCAACTAATGCTAAGGCAATGAACGCTTAAATCTGTGCTCTTGATAAAACTGAATTTAACCGAATATCTCATTGTGAAACTGCATTGGAAATATGGAATACGTTGGAGGTAACACACGACTCTACTCAGCAATGAATATGAAAAAAAATTTATGCAAAAAGACGAAGATATAAAAGAGATGTTTGGATGCTTCTCATCACTGGTTTACAATGCAAAAGCTCTTGGCAAAGCTTATACCGAAGTGCAATTGATTGGAAAAATATTGAGATTGCTAACGATGAATGTTGAAGCTAAAGCGACGATTATTCAAGAATCAAAAGATCTAAATAAATTAAGCATGGAGGAGTTGATTGGAAATCTGATTACTTACGAGATGGAGTTAAAAGCAAGAGAAGAACGAAAGAATTCTGAATCGAAGAAAAAGATGATTGCTCTAAATAATACTTTTGAAAGTGATGACGAAGATCCTGTTGAAGAGCTAGCCATGGTTTTTTAGAAACTGGGCTAAAAGAAATTACAAGCCGCAAATGAAGAATTCAAAAATTAATAAGTTCGAAAATTCAGATAGCTTAGACGATGTATTCATTTGCTACAATTGCAAGAAACCCGGACATATCAAACTAGATTGCCTATGGCTTAAGAGTGAAAACAAGAAGACATTTGCACCTACATGGGATGATGAGGAAGGAGAAGAAGTTTCTGACAGTGATGAAGAGGAGGCTAATTTGTGTTTTATGGAACAATCTGATTCGAAAAGTAGTGAAGAGGATTCAAGTGAGGTATCGAATTTCACTTATAAAGATTTGATTTTAATGTGTCACGATCTCACAAAAACTGTTGGTTATCTTGAGCTAAAAGTTAAGAAATTAAAATCTAATAGGTCAAAACCAATTCAAGAAAATAACAGATTAGAAAGTAAACTTGAAAAAGTTAAGAGTTCACAAATTTTAGAATGCAAAAAATGTCAGATTTTGAGTGATGATCTTCTGAATTTCAAAACTAGTTTTGAGTTACTTAAAAGTGAAAACGTGAATTTGAAAAATGATAATTGTGATTTTGAAAAGGAGATTGAAAAGCTTAGAGAAATTGAAAAAATTGATTTTGAAAAGCGAAGACAATTTGAAATCGAGATTTCTCAGTCCAATGCTAAAATTAAAATGCTTGAAAACGAAAATATGGTTTTGAAATAAAATGATGTTGAAAGGAGGAAGATCGCTATAAATCATTGTTCGAATTTAATGAAGGAAAATGGTGATCTTAAATCTAAAATTCAACGACTTGGATCAACTTTGGAAAAATTTTCTAAAGGAGAAAAATCATTGAATATGCCATTAAAAAACCAATTTTTTGTTAAGAATAAGAATGGACTTGGTTTTAACAAAATTGATCAAGTTGAAAAAAGGAATTCTATTGATTTTGAAAATCCTTCAAACAGCTTTGGAAAAGATCGAATTGGAAATTTAAACTCTAATAATTTCAAAGGATTTTTAAATCATAAACAAGACGAGAACTTGTTTAGAAACAGTCCATTTAAACAAATTTGGATCCCAAAAGATAACAAAATGAATTCGATTAAGGTTAAACGAATTTGGGTTCCTAAGGGCACTTTAGTAGATGTTAATCATTTGTTATATAAACGGGTTTGGGTACCAAAATGTGTAAACGAAGCTATCATGGTTAAACAGTCTTTGTTAGAACCCTCGATATTATAAATATTTAGGTACTGAGGGAGGCTAAGGAACAACTGTGCTTAAGAGTGATAAAATTCAAATTGTTCCATATTATTGAATTGAGTTCCTTAGCCATAATTTTCAGAGTTGGAGATTCATTGGTTCACATCGATTATGGTAAGTCAGCTATGATCTTTAAACTCGTATTTTTATTTCTTGTTGATGCTGATTTTTATTGACACTATCATAATATTTTTGACATATCTTGAGCTTCTTAACCTAAAATTACAAAATTCTTGATTTTTTGGAAATTAGATTCAAATTTCTACAACTTTTATGTTTTGAGTATTTCAAGATTTTGAACTTAAATTGATTAAAAACTACAATTCATTTGAAGTTTAGTTTTTAGACTGGTACCTGAATTTCTGACAGTGCTGTAGTATTTTAAGCATATTTTGAACATTGTTAATCGAAATTTTAAAATTTATGATGTTCTAGAAAGCTAATGAAATTTCACACATCTTTGTTGTTTTGAGTTTCTTCTAATTCACTTTGGAAATATTGAAAATCTGCACTCAATTTAGCGTATTGCTTGAAAGCTATGATTGATTAGTTGTGAAAATTTCATAGTTTTTAACCTTGCTTGACTATTTTGATTTTGAAATCATTTAATTGTTGAATCTCATGGATTATAATATTTGAATTTGAATTCTCAAAATAAATTTGTATCAAGTGATTTCAAATAATATTCTTTTGATTTGAACCATTAAATGTCTCTTGTGCTTGTTAAAATACTCTGAAAAATTCTCTTGTGATTGTTGGTTTGAAACTGTTTTTCTGCTGCTCTGATAAAGGAAATGGATTTGTTAAGTTTCGTTTGAGTGTCTTGGTGATTGGACGATCAGATGAAAAATAGTAGACTAGATTTCATTAAATTCCATAGGCAATTTGAATTACATATACAAGTGGTTTTAAAATTGTCTTGGAGCAATCAGTCTTAGAAATATTAGAAAATTCCATATTCTACTGATTGATTTATGAAACTGATTTTCAATTTGCATTTAGATTTCAAAACCCCCTCTTAAAATTGATATTTTTAATTTTAAATCATTTTTGATTATTTATTCGAAAATTAAAATTATTGACCAAATTGAACCATTTTAGAACTCATCAAAATTATTAATAGATTTATGAAATTGTGATGAGTTGTGACTATGGTATATTTCATAACAAGAGGAAATATTATTTAAATTCTCATAATGATTGGACATATTTTATAATATTTTTGAATTAGTGCTTATTTCACGATCATCTTCTATTTCTACCATATTTGTCACTCATCATGGTTGTATAATATGTGGGGAGTTAAAATCGTTTTGGAAACAAGGAAATATTTTTGAAATTATTTTGAAATAAAATCCTTGGTATTTACTCTCATTTAAAAGTCCTCGCGGTTATGCATGGGTGAATCACCTTAATCTCTGTATGTGCTTCCATTCTCATTTAAAAGTCCTCGCGTTTATGTATGGATGGAACTCATAAGAGAGGATAAAGTTAAGTATTCTTCTGATCTTATTTAAAAGTCCTAGCAGTTATGCAAGGTTAGAAAATACTTAACAATTTTAAGTTACTGCTAACCCCATTTAAAAGTTCTAGCTGTTATGCATTGTTAGAAAGTGCTTAAATTATTTTGTGCTTAAATTTGAAATTTATTTGAAATTTATGGAATTCATTAATCCTATATTTGAATTTTAAAAACTCTCCTCATTTTTTATAAAATCAATCGTAAATCCATTATTCTGAAAAGTGAAATTTGCTTCTAATTTGAAGAATATTATGATTTTTGTTTGATTAAATGAGATTTACGATATATATATTTTCCCTTTTGATTTGAATTTATATTTCTAATCTATGTTCACCACTATTTCGATTTCTATTATCCTTTTGATGATAACAAAAGGGGGAGAATGGTTAAGATTTTGATTGATGAGTGAATAATTCAAGAATATTTTAATATTGGAAATTCAATTGATTTTATAATTCACTCATATATGCATATATATGAGGAGGGTTCCGCTACACCTCTTAT